>CM034615.1:29918520-30356020 GCA_020080225.1 Gynochthodes officinalis | reverse complement strand
CAGCATAGTCCCAAACACGCCGTGTTTCTAATTCAAGGGAATAGCAGTGTTCTGTTTCTTTCCAGTGTCTTGTAGCATGTCCTTCTCTATACCTACAGGAAAATAGATTCACTAAAAGCGATCATCTTTTCTGAAATACAAGTCTAATAAGAAGAGAGACTCAAGAGGCACCAAGACTCAACAAATAATAAGAGTATAAATCATACCTTCCACAACCAATATAACCACAAATAACACACATCCAAAGATTTTCTGAAGTCTGGCAAACAAAACAGCTGGATTTCTCTGGCTGCTGCTGGCAATAGCGGCAAACCTAAATCATAAATTGAAATAATAAAAATCCACCTAAATTATAAATTGAAATAAAAAAAAATCCAATAATAGAGCCATGTCCACAATTGACTGCACCAAAAAATCCAACCTACTTACGAATACCAACTAAAGTTTTTTCTGCTGACAAGAAGATACGGATGAAAAACAAGGGGGTTTAATCATAGGTTCCTGAAATAGGAAGTTAGTTGCAACATTCAATAACTCAACTTGTTAGAACTATAACTTGTCTGTTATCCCTTTTTTTTTTAACACAAAAACAAAATTGGAATACAAACAAACATAACAGAAATTGAGCCAAAAACAATGGAGGTAAAGTGAATCATGAACCAGCATATCAGTTAGAGAAAGAGAAGAGAGAGCTTAGTTGAACTAATAAGGATTAATCTTCCAACAAGTAAAAAAGCTACTAGTGATAAAAAATTAGGCTACAGCATTGGCCAAGTCTTGCTACTTTCCGAGAAATGCCGATACACCAGACATAATTCTGAAAGCAAAATAGATGTTACACTAATGTGAGTAACAAAACTAGAAAACCAGAGGGAAAAAATGGTTTATTGTATGAGTGGATTCATTTTTGCTGTTAAATCTATATATCTCTAGCAAGACTAGCATGTTTCTTTACTTTACCATTGAACAATGAAACTAAAAGACCTTTCATATATTCACAATAAGAAGAGTAACAAGGTCCCTAAACAACGGGTAAGCTTCTCCACAAGATGACAAGAGAGGATCCTCTTATAATTACCATACAACAAAGACAGGATCTTTCTATGCAACCACCATTAAACAGGAAGCATTACTTTACCCACCGGACAAGAAGAATCTGTCCACTTAGAGATACAGGAGCAATGGAAAGAATGATTGCAGATAGTTGTTAGGATTCCACCCATATCTTGGTCCAATCTCTCTGCAAAGTCAAAAACACAATGATAGATAAATAAAAGTTGCACAAATATACAAAAGAACCATCCAATAATGTCAGGGCATCCATACTGGCTTTTAAATGTGTTTTATATGACTTATAACAGAGAATTCTAATTTTCCAAAGAAGAGAGTTCAATCATTAATACCAAAATACCAACTTCTATGACTAAGTTAAGCAACACACTGAGGCCGAACTAAAGTAATTAATGAGAAAGTAAAATTAAAAATACCAAGGCAGACTGGACAAGAAGGCTGCTCCATGGAGCTTACAGGAGAAGGCTGTGCATGCTCAATTGAACCAGTGAATTGCACATCAACAGTGTAGAGTACACGGCAGATTTCAACCTTTAAACATGCACAAAATTACAATCAATTGCTGAAAGGCGAGACATCTCACAGCATGGAGCTTCAAGCTTCTCAAAGCTTAACCAGAATAGGAAAAGGAAAACACACCTCAAGAGACGAAAATCGTCTTCTATTAAAATGCATGTAAAAACTATCTGCAGAGCTCTGTTCATCAAACCTAATCAAGACGCTATAACTTTCCTCCATTCCATCATTTCTATCCATTTCGACACAATGGTAATCAGAATTAAAACTTCTCTAGCAAGTAGAACTGATATGACATCAAGGCAGCTGAATGGAAATTTGTTCATCACCAAAAGGAAGTTGTATGAAACCAAACCTGACAATTCGCATTTCCAATATATGATGAATGAATGAACCACAAAACTGACAAAAATCTGCATAGGTCATGTGATTCGGCACCCCAAGCACACAAAGCAGAGGTTTTCTCTCAACCTACAGACCACCAGAGAAAATAAAATGAAAAATAGTGAACTTCACAATCACCATCCAAAATCATTAATTTTAGATTCCAATTGTCAAATCAATCCTCACAGGACTACCAAAATCAACAAAGAGATTAGTCAAATCCAAAAGCAATTCAAATACGTTGCAATGCAAAGTAAATCATCAGTAAGTTATCTGACAAAAACGTCTTAAGGCCCAAAAAAATTCAAAAGGGTAATGAAATCAGTAAATCAAAATAAACCTCTAAACTAACTACAAGTATAAAAGAGGCTGCAAACTCTAAAAAAAAAATTTGGGGGAGACTTTCTTAAAACTCATGAAGGATACATACATGCGTGTAGATACCCACATAGATAGGTAAGTAACCAACAATAACACGAAATCATTATTTACACATTTTTTCTGCCAAAAACCTTCAGCAAAATTAGTATAATTTATGAGACTTGAGGCTCATCTCCACATGAGGCAATAAGAAACTGGAATTACAAGTCCAAAATTCATTCACCTAAAAACCTTGAAACGACCAAATTTATTCAATAATAGCAGCATAAATGATTTCGCAACAAAGATATTCAAGTGCACCACAAAAATCGACTAGAAAAAAAAAATTGTTTACTAAGACCAAGAATCTAAACTTACAGGAAGATGAGTGGCGGAGGAAACCACGTCGTCACGGTATAAATGCATGACGCCCCTGGTTTCTTCAATTCTAGGGTTACCGGAAGAGAAATAGAATGCTTGAGTGACTTCTCCATGTTCCATGACATCTTCCTGCTGGAATAGCCCCTCCGACGGCAAAGCTCCGGCGACGGCGCTCGCACTCGTAGAGGTTGCTTCTGACATTTGTCGTGTTTAAAATAAGTGAGAAACGGACGATCAAGAACGTTTATAGCTTTTGAGGAAGGAAGGCGGTGATTTTGTAGATTTACCGTTTTGTCCTTGGCTGCTCCCTCCACGTTTAAATGGGAAATTTGCAAAAATATCACCTTTTCAATTGGATAGTTGAAATATAACACATGTTAAAATTTTCTTACCAAAATAATAAGTCAAAGTAGTTTGATAATGTAAAAAGACCTAACTACCTCTCTGTACAAAAGATGAGAACTGTCGCACCAAAATCACTGTTTCAAGTTTCTTCGCTTCACATTGTCATTTATCTCGCCGATTAGAATTTCCCTATCTTTATTCTTCCTTTTTCATCAATTCAACATCTCTGTTCACAAAATCCATCCTCATCTACATAAATGGCACACACGCTAGGAGTAAAGGTGTGTTCAAGCAAAAAGTTCGCCGTTATAAAAAAGAAAACACAAAAGCCGACAAATGAGAATAAGATAAGTGGAAATTTGCCTAGAAATTTTCCTTCGTATTTGCTATAACAGTGGGCATAACTTGCATAAGAGATGCTTTGTTTGCTGATTAACCTACACGTTGATTATGGATTTTAGAAGAAATATGATTGTGATAGGGTTTTCTATGTTTATTAAGGAAATCGCGATTGTGATAGATTCGAACATATTAAAATTGTGTATATCCTACAACTAAGAGTGGTTTTTGTTTATATTTGAACTAGATTTGCATGCGAAATTGTTCGAGCATATGTCAAAAAATAGTTGAAATTTTTCATTTTATCTTGAGCACCATGTTGAGCACGTGCAAAAAATAATCGAACACGATTTTAACGATGAACACTTGTTAAGCACTTGCTCGATCAGTTATCGAGCTCTTAGTTGTGATCGAGCACTATATCGAGCACTTAGTCAACTTATATCGAGCACTATGTCAAGCACTATGTCGAGCACATCTCGATCATTATGTCAAGCACTATGTCGAGCAATTTCATTATTACATCGCGCACTATACTGATTTGTTTTATTTCGTACATGACCATCTCAAGGATCAAATGGTCATTTAGGGTAATTTTTTCAACGTTCAAGTTTCTTAGTACTACTACTATGATGCCAATATGAAAAGGATTATGACCAAACTAACAGATACACAAAAAAAAAATACTCAAAAGAGAGAGTTGCCTTGTTGAAATTACTCTTGACCATTAGCATACATTGTGGTGCAAACAGATAATCCACAATGTGTTGTTGCGGCAACTTAAGCCAGACAAGGAGTTCAAGTTGGATAATACCATCTTCTTCAACTTTGCGGATAAGAAGGTGAAATTTGGCAAGAGGGAGTTTGCACTCATTACGGGTCTCAAGATAGGAGATTATGATAGTGAATATGTCAAATTTCAAACACCTAATGGTCCTTCTGCCATAACAAAGTACTTGAAACCCCAAGGTGACACATGTGAAACAACCTACAATGTAGTGTTCAAAGCGTACGACTAAATAGACTCAAAATTTTCAAACAATAAGGTTGTGTCCATGACACTGTTGCTGCTATACACATTCATCAATGGGGCACAAAAGAGAAACCGGATAGATGACAAGGTGGTTCATTTGACCTATAATTGGGTGTAGTTTGATGAAATATTTGCCTTGAGGCGAATTATCTTACAGGGCTACTATGAATAGTACTAGAAAGGCTATGATTAATACCCTGAAATAGTCCAAGGACCCAAAAAACAAGACGTAAATTGTTCATGGATTTCCTGTTGCTTGGAGGTAAGTACTTCAAACGGGTGTTAAATTTTAATTTTGTTTGTGCTCTAAGTTCATAGAATTAATTATGCTCTTTTTATTTTTATGAATCGCAGGTGTTCGCATATGAGCTAATGTCACATCTGGAGCGTTTCTTGTTGGTGCATAAGGTTAAAACCTCCTGATGCAAGCACAGGATGTTCAGCTAGAAAAGATTGAAGATACGCTGAACTAATCAAGAAAAAAAAATAGGTGTGGGACAAAAGAATGGTCAACGAGGAGGTATGCATTGTCTACTACCTTAATCCGACGAATATTTTTTATTTTGAACATGTGTCGAAAATATCTCAAGCACTAAGTCTAGGGAGTGTGTTTCTTGAGCATTAAGTTGATTATGTGTCTAGCACTAGTTCAGTGTATGTAAACTTCATGGTTTAGGAGCACTTAGTCAAGCATCTCTTGAGTACAAATTCCAAATAGTCTGTTAACTGTGTTGCTTGATATAAAGTCGAGCATTTGTCAAGCACTAATTCCAGACGCCACTTTAGTATTATATGGTTTTTGAGTACTTAGTCGAGTCTGTGTTGAGCACTTTGTCTATAGACTTTGTAAAGTCCGTACTTTCGAGCACATAGTCGAGCCTGTCTCAAGTACATAATCCAGTAAGTTTGTTTACTATTTATTTTCCAATCATCTCAACCAACCTAAGTCGACTCATCTTATGATTTACCTTTACATGTATTACAAAAAGTGAAAGTAACACTAATAACGCCAACTCTTGAAAAACAAGAGCAAATTTTTTAAGTTGGAAGAAGCGAAGGAAATTGTGGAAGGGGCTGCGTTTGAAGGAGAAGAAGAATAAGAAAATGCCGTGTAGAGATTTGCAGAAGGCATTGCTTTTGAAGTGTCTTACAAGAAGAGAGTCATAGAAGAAGAAGATTCAGACCCTATAAAGAGACTAAGGGTAAGTAGGGAAGAGAGACGGTTGAAAAGAAAGGGCTTCCCAATCCAAATGTTTGAACAACAAGAAAGGATTGAAGTGGAATTGAAAGAATCAAAAGGGAAACTCATACAAAGTGATGCTCGTATAGCCGAATTCAAAGGTGCAATTCAGTTGGGTTCCTCAGTTTTCGGGTTGTTCGAGTTGGGTTGTTTGGGTTGGCCATTTTCAAGGCCGAAATGCTTGTTTGATTGGACCATCAACTTCACAAACCATTGCCTGTCATTTTCATTAGTCAATGACTCCATCCAGTCCAATTCTATGGTCACATTTCAACAAAGAAACTTATTGTAAAGATATGTAATAACTGTGTATAAATAATGTAAATATAAATAAAATTTATAATATCGTTTTCAAGTTTAAATATAAAAAGATATATTGATGAGAAATTACTTTTTCAAATGCATTCTATGGAGGTGTGTATCGATTATAAAAAGCATGAATGTTATAATTATTTTGAAACAATGGAAAAGTAAAAAAATATGACACTAAAAATGGAAAGAATGTAGAAGTATTTTATTTACACTATAAGGCATACAAATTAGAGTAACGTAAAGAGTAATGATACAGACGACTAAATAGAGCAACTCCTTATAGCGACTGATGTGTAATACTAACATGTCTGTCCATGTCATTACTATTTAAAAAAAACAATCAATAAAATAAAAATCGGCAAAGAGCCCTAAACCCTTCTTCTCTCGAGTCTCTCTTCTTCTCTGCCGATTTCCTTTTTCTCTACCGATTTCCTTCATCCAACCACGGGTCTCTCTTCTTTTCTGTCGATTTCCTTCATCTAGCCACAGGGGGAATTCATAAAATCAAACATAAAAGCAAAAAAAAAAAAAAAAATTGGGCAGAGGGGATTTAGTCCAATATATAGACGAATTCCACATTCCAGCCACGAGGGGAATTCTAGATTCCAAACTTCTTTTGGTTCACTCCAATACAGCCGAATTCCCCATTCTAGTTCCAAATAGAAAAATATTTTCACCGCCCATCATCTCCATGGTAAGACAGTATTCCGCGGGTATGTACTAGCAACTCTATGCCCATGAACGATCTAACTAGCCAATCTATGAATTTTGTCAATCTTTCACAGGTTACCCTATTTTACTTTAGTTTCATCTTTTTATAAATTTGACATGTATACTTTTGTATTATATTTCTAATTCTCTTTTCTGGACTTTCTTTGTCTTTTTTTTTTCCAGCATGGTGAAGGATGCGGAGAGTTGGGTGATGTTTTTGAAGGTTGCAGCAAATTTCCAGAAGGGTGCATTGGAAATAGCTCCAAAGTTTGCTTAGTGTAGTGCTTCAGGTGGATATTGATTTTCATGCATTCTTCACTGGCTTTGATTGGGTGAAATATGGGATTATAAGCTTGATTTTCTTGGTTAAAAAAGTGGTCTGCTGCATGGCTTGTTCTTCTCTATCCTTTCCGCTCAAATTGCTACTAGAGTAGCTACCAAAACGTATGAACTCGTAAGATTAATTCAACAATGAATAAAAATATTAGGTATGTAGTTCTGTACATTTGCGTTTTGACTTTGGAGTGCTTTGCAGGTTTGGCTACTCGTCTTCCTAAACCAGAAAATTTAGTTGCATATAATGAGAGCTGCATGTATAGCCCTGCTTATAGATGCTACTGTTGAACCAGTGGAAAGTTTTGTAGTATGCCTGATAAGGCCAACGAAATTTTGATGTCAATTTTAACCTTACGTTATCCCATTTTCATCCTTTTTTTCCCCTTGTATTTTTTATTATTTATTACTAATTACTGCAAATCTTATACGGGCAGGTAGAAGCTATTAGGCTGTTTACGTGGAAGACTGAGCTTACTTTGTTGTGTTGAATGAAAAATAGTACAGGGGTAACTTGTAAAATGATGTGCAAACTGATGAAAATTCCTAACAATAATTTGAATGAACTAAAGGTTGTGTGAAGTTGTGTCCAAGATTCGTGTGTTAGCTTGCTTCTTGACTTAGTTCCGTCAGTTTGAGATTCGTGTGTTAGCTTGCTTCTGGTTTTAGTTATGTTGGTTTTGTTAGTTCTTGTCTCAATCTTGGCCTCGTGACTACAATGCCTTTCTCAAATCACTGTTAACCTTTCTTATTATGCATTCCTATTATCCCTTGAGTTGATTTATAGCGCTAATATCCTACTAATAGCATAAACAAAGGCATGGTAAATCTTGCTAGTTCCTACATAAAGATGATGCATCAGTGTCGGCTTCTGTTGTGGCTACCATGAACATATATTTATTTGGCAACATAACTTGTGTGACTAAGAGATAAGCAGAAGAACATGCAGTGACTAAGAATGTGCTTGATTCAAAGTCATTACAAATTATTTTATAGCAAAGCTTTGCACTTGTTATTTCAGAAAACAAGAGAATGTCATGAATACAAAACAATCTACATCAACCTAGTCAAAACTCAACAATTTTCCAAGAGTATGATATACAATCTCATTTCTCCAACTCTAAAACTTTAAATCTTCCTAAGTCAGCCTAAGCCAGAATTGGCAACAGTGCTTAAATGGTGAAAAAAGGCTGAAGTATAATTTTCTTACACCTCATCAAACAAATTAGCAAACTAACAACCGAAACAACCCCAAAAAAAAACCAAGGTGTGGCTAATATGGTTGTGAATTTACAGAGCGCGTGATTTGTGGATATCCAAGCGCATCTCACTTGGATCAGTAGCTTGCAATTCGACTTGAATACCATCTAATTCTCTCTTGAATTTGTCTTTGGAGCTCGCATAGAGCATCTTAGATCTTACTCTTGATGTCTCGGAGACCTACAAAAGATTGCAAATGGTCATTAATAAATAGATCCTGGGTATCCATACCACATCATATACAATGATTAGAGACTAAAAAAATTCTTCTATTTTGGAGTTTCCTTTTAGAGAAGATATTGTTCAACTTATGAAAGACAATGACTAAATCCCAAATCAATCATAGCAGTACTGAGCAATAATTTAAACACGTTGTCATGTCAAAGATTATCGAACTGCGTACCACGCGATGAAGTAAATCTTGCTTGCTTTTATGGCAGTTTTCATCAGTTGTGAAATCATAATCATAAACGGCAATCGGCACTCATTGGCAGGTAAGCTGTTAGCAAAATTTTCATAGGTTTGATCATGACTTCCTAGCTTCTCCACAATCACTTGGTTGGTTTGGTCATCAATTTTGAACACAATGAATCTGTAGTTCCTCTTTTTTTTTAGCTCTAGAAATTTGAGCTTGTATTCATCATTCACAGCCACACCAGAAGGTGAGTTTTGATTTATATATTTTCTTTCTGAGAAAAGCTACCAACTCAGGAATATCAGTTGAAAAGTGTGGTACTATTACCCATATAAGTTCAATTTCAAGCAGAAAAAAAAATTCTGGATCAAACTCACTCACTGTTCGAATGTGCAATTTCTGAAAAATCTAAAACTTCAATTTTCTTTTTTTGAAAGGAAAAAGTAACTTCCTCATAACTAAGCAAACAGTATGGGTCACCTCCAATAAACTAAAAAAATATAGTTAACTGGATGAGATTTTATTTGTTAAAGTTTGTGTTAAGAATTGAATCCAGAATTGCTGCTTGCTTTTGGAGTTTATTGCACCTAAACAAAAAGAACATTGCAGCCTTTCCAATTACTTATTCAAATATAGGAACTGCTCAGAAAAAATTATGAACATGCAAAATGAAGATGGATTTCAAGAAGAAAATAATCTTAACAAATAGATGCGGCATAATTAATGGCCACCCTAGGATTCCAAATTCAATACCAGTCCCCTAAAGGGATTCATATGCATTAGTTAGATCAAAAGGGACTGGGCAAGAGAAATATATAAAGTTAAAAAGTTTTTTCAAGTATAGCATCAGCATAAGTGGTTAAAATCCCAAACACAATGCACAACATCAAAATCTCTACAAAAAAAAATAAAACTCCAGGCTAAAGTATTGAAAAAAACAAAAGAAATGAAAGTGGAAATTAATTGACAAACCTACAAGCAATCAATTTTTAATCCCCATTACATTATGACAAACAACAAAATAGTTCTCCAAAAATAACATGCAATTTGGGGCTTACTTAAAATAAGAGTTGTCAAAGATTAGGGGATTTGCTGTCCAAGCACCCTCAAATCCAGAACACTCCTTGTGGCACTTCCCTATAGAAATATTTAGGGCATGAATATCATAACATGACAAGTATACAAATATAAGAAAAGTGCTCAAAAGTTTCAATAAAAATAAAAACAAAAGCCAAAATAAATGATGAAACAAAAGCCTGCAAACTTTACTTACCAGGGTATGGCCACCAGACAAAGCAACGATATCCTTATCAGAGAGACCCATCCGTTTAGCAAAAACGTCCCTCAAATGCTCACAACCTGCAAGACATCAACAACATATTCACGACCACTAGTGCAGGTTAATCTTCCATATCTTTCCATATAAAGGGTGAAAATCATCAAGCTTTAGTGTAAAGATACAAATCTTCCCCACTTGTCAACTAAGTGGTAAAGGAAACCAAAATAAGGAAACAAGAATTTCTACTAACCTTTTGCAGCATCAGGGAGACGACCTTCAGCTCATGCTTATCCTGTGATCAGAAAGCAAGTGCAAAATTCATTACAAAGATGATCATGGTTCAGAAGACAAAAGATATTCATGTCAATGCCCACCTCTGCAAGCAATTTAAAAGATAATTGCAAAAAGGAAAACTACAAAAGAAAAAGGTCATAGTTAGATGCAAACAAAATGACTAGGTTTGAATGCATTAGCACTTCAATACTAACCTATATTCCCACTGCCATGCACTATTAAAGTTTCAAGAAATATATAAAATACCTAATTTTTGTATTTGGCTAGAGAGTTGTCTCCTCAAACATAAGCCAAAAAATTTTAAAATATATATATATATATATATATATATATATATATATATATATATATTTGAAGATATGCAGAATCTCTTGAAAGAGAAGGCAATCAATGACAACTCAAAGCATAAAAATTCCCTTCCCTAACATAGAAACAAATCAACAGTTGAGAACAACATAGTACTTGAATCAGAACAAAAATAATATATCTTAAGAGAATTAGCATTTAATTCTACAAATACGTAAGTGAAAGATATTTACAACATCGAATCAACAAATATATACTTATAATAAAACCTTAGAAGAACAGGGCATTTCACATACCTCCCTTCCTGGGTGGAATGGAATATCAGGTCCTCCAGTAACTTCAACAGCAACAACGCCAGCTAACTGCAGGCAAGGATAAGAATGCAAGAATTTTTAATCCCGGCGGTGCTCTCCTCACAACTGCAGAACAGTGAGTCATACTACTCCGGAAATCGGGCAAAGAGGAAGTTGGAACTGGAATGGGGAATCCTGCTGTATTGGAGTGAACCAAAAAAAGTTTGGAATCTGGAATTCCCCTCGTGGCTGGAATGTGGAATCCGTCTATATTGGATTGAATCCCCTCTACCCGATTTTTTTTTTTTTTGGTGCTTTTATGTTTGATCTTATGAATTCCCCCTGTGGCTGGATGAAGGAAATCGGCAGAGAAGAAAAGAGACTTGTGGCTGGATGAAGGAAATCAGCAGAGAAGAAGGAAATTGGCAGAAAAGAAGAGAGACTCGAGAGAAAGAAGGGAAACTGGGCTCTTTGCCGATTTTTATTTTATTGATTGTTTTTTTAAATAGTAATAACATGGATAGATACGTTAGTATTACACATTAGTCGCTATAAGGAGTCACTCTATTTAGTCGTTGTCTGTATCATTACTGGTTACTCTACCAATTAAGCATGCTTACAAGAAAAACCAATATCATATCACTTTTCTTAATATAATCTTTATGTGAAAGTCACTCTATTCAACTTTCCATACGTGTCATAAAAATTCATATTATAAGATTGTGCGGATGATTTTAATAAAAATTTCTAAGCATATCATAGGATTTTCATTTTTTTAAAAAAAAATCCATACCCTTTCAAACCCGAAAACAAACATAGAAAAACTCTCCCTTATTGAAATCTTTTCACTGTTTCTAATGTCAAGAAATAAAATTCATATTTAAATTCTTCCAGAACACCATATGAAAAGAATTAGTACCATTGTTCGCAGGATTGGGATCCTACGTAGAATCGTTTTGGGGTAGCAGAATCGGATCAGTAGAATCGGATCGTAGGATCGTAAGATCCTACAAAAAATTATCAAAAACCAATCTTATGTAAGATCATTTTAAAATAGTAGAATTGAATCGATAGGATTGTAAGATTTTACAAAAAAAATTACCAAAATAAAAATAATTATGTATATTTTATCAAAATAAAAAATAATAAAATCTAAAACAAAGTCGTTTTGGTTGAAAAGAGAATGTAAAAAAAAAAAATTATAAGATCGTTTAGGATCAGTAGGATCATACGATTCTACTGATCCTGAACGATCCTACCACCGATCTTACTTCCTGAGCGATTTTGGATCAATTTTGTGTATCAAGAGCACGATCTTACGATCCAAATCGCGATTTTGACAACTCTGATTAGTACTTTCCATCAATACGGACACACTCTTAAATGTTTCACTTTGTATTTCAAATATGCATTACAAACTGACCTCTTCTAGTTACAATCACTTGCAAACAAATTGTTTTCCAGATGCTAATTCTGGAAGATGGAATTATTTATTGTTTCCAACTACGGCCAAGGTGTTTCAAGAAAGCATATTCGGTTTTATTTTTACTCGAGAATAGAATTATAGAACTGAAAGAAAGCATATAAAGCTCAACATGGCAAATTGTAGTTAGCCTTAGTCCATTGCTTTCACATCCTCACGCATCAAATCTCCCTTCAAAATTACAGAATGGAAGGAAAATACCTACGAACAGCCTTGGAATAATAGCTAAGATTGATTTAAAGGACGTTGCGGAGCAAAAAGGCAATGTTATACACTTGTAGATGATATTGCACTGGTACAATTTATGCAGAAGAGAGATAATACACGAAACAGCGTGAATGCAAATTCTCAAAAGCCTGTCACCTGTGTGACTTTGACCTGAAAATGCATCTTACTGCTTAATTTTGGATCAACTATTTACATGCACAAAACAAACATATGTTCACTTAGTTGTGATGCGAGGCATGCCCTTTTTGGCATCGCTCCCACTGGTAAAGCTCCTGCATCTTGTTTCTATATGCATTGAGTGATAGAACAGCAGTTTCGGTGTAAAACTTCCAGCACTGGAGGTGATTTGTTTATAAAAACTTCTCATTTGTCTCTCTACACATGCAACACGAGAAGTAGAAACATGGGGAGAGCCCACAAATCACAGAACTTGAAGCTAGTAGAAGCTGCGAGAAGTACAATAAGAATATCAATGCATCACAAAACAAAAGGTCAACTTGCTACATCATGTATAAGTTCACAGATAGTTCCTTTTATGTGACAGAGGAATAATTACAGGGAATTTCAAATGACAAAGTCATGGAAAAACATCTGGGAGAATATGTTGGGGATTGTGGTGGAAGGAAGATAACAGAAAAAAGAACCTAATCAACCAAAATTCTTCAGAATATTCAAGATGCAGGACATAGTGGGATAAAGACAGTTATTGTTATATGCAAGATGCAAGACATGGAAAGAAAGAACAAAGTACAACCATAAGACAACCAGGTCAAGTGAGTATAATCATTTTTTGTAGATAGAAGATACCATTTGTTACAGAAAATGCCAAAGCAATTTCTAGTTTGTTTAAAGAAAACTATCAATTGAGTTGTACTCACATGAAGATGGTGAAGGCGCAATTGAATTTGTTAAGTCAGGAGGCTCAGCATCAAATTCACTCTTTGATGGAGGTCTAACATGAGCGAAGACTACATGTGGCAAAGGGCTAGACACAGGAACTTGAGGCACAGTTGTAGCAGGAGGATGTAATTGCTGCTGTGGTGAGGAAGCACCATGTGGTGCCAAAATTGGGGGCGAAATGGGGGGGTGATGGTTCCCATTTCCTGGATGCCTATTCTTGTACCTAAAACGGCAACCAGGAGGCGTTGGTTTATGATGTGCTGGAGTAGGAGCAGCCAATGGCGCAAAATGTGGTGAACTCTTACTAGCAATAGATCCACTTTTGGCATTTTGTGGTGCAGGTGAAATGGTAGGAGAATAAATGGCATCAGGTTGGTGGTGGTGGTGGTGGTGGTGATGGTGATGATGGTGGTGGGATTGAGGTAAAGGAGCTGGAGATGGTGACACAGTGCCACCAATAGAATGCGGTAATCCAGATGAAAGACGAACTTGTTTGACCTTTCCAAACACCGTGTTATTTAGGCCTAGATTTTCTGAATGAGAACCAGTGATTCTTTGAGCCAACTGCTCGATCCTGGACTTTGAGGGGTTAATACCAACTGCCAGAAGAACTTTGCACTGGACTATAGTTGGGGGATCCACAGTTGAACCCTTCAAATTCGTCAAGCTTACGTACAGGTTCTGCATTAAACAAAGATGGAACAAGGACCACTGTAAACAAACACCCATTGTGGGCATGTCTAAGTTGAAAAGCAACTTAATAGCATCTTTAAATCTATTGATAGAACCACTCCTTTCTAATTTCTGGAAAGCCAATAGATATGCGTGAATATTTAGAGGACCAGTTGGAAAGCAGCATGAATAAATGAGGAAGAAAATAATATAACCACATAAGAAGAATTTCATGTACAGTTCAGAAAGAAAATAATATTAATACGTAAGAGGCATTTCATGTACAGTTCAGAAATATTTGCAGGATTAAAATGTGTAAGGCATTTCATTATTATTCAGCAAGCTCTAAGCACACTGAGAAAATGGGATGAAAAGCTATTACATTGAAACATAGCCTCAGAATAAACACACAATTGCCAAACCATTACAGTGGTTGCAATCTGAGTGTCAACTTACACAAACATACGTACAAAGACCTAATATAATTGCAATCACAGGAAATGCCAGTGTTACTTGAAATGGTGTCATTAACATTAGTGAACTTGGAAAAGCCAAATGGAAACAGTCTCCTCTGTAGTACAGAATGTACACAGTGATAAACTATTTTGTATCTGACAAAATCAGGAAATAATAAGCTCAATCGGTAACACTGAATGATCTATAGGTTGGCCAAATGTGGCAATAATAAGCTCACTGATTTGTTTGTCCACCTGAAGCTATATATGGAAATCAACTTAGGGAATGCTTTTGAAAAGCAAAGTCACAATTATTTTGTCCATGATACCCTTACATGTTAGAAATAGCAGTACAATATTTATACGTATGGTATGTCTACACCTTTATGTACTAAAATTATGAATACCATATGAAGCTCTGATTTCTTGCCTTTTGAATAAAATCAGGTTGTCTAAACTCAAATAGCTGAGGGTTGAAGAATTACACTCCAATTCCCAAGCTTTAAAAAATTGCACAAGTGGCTACAACTCTTGAGTCAATAATCCAAATTGCTGATAAAAATCTGTATTAGTACATGACACTAAATTTCCAAGACTACAAAGAGTAAAAGCAAGATGATATATGAAACAAAAGATAACGTAAAAATATATTGCCAAATTTTCCCTCCCCTTTCACTCAAAAAGTGAAACAGGGAAACTGCTTAAAAATCTACACTATGAATGGGCTTTGGTGCTCAATTCTCTTCCCTACGGTTCATATTACAATAGTTCCATATGGTGATTTCCCAATTTAATTCTCACAAGTCCAAGTCTAAAGTTCTCTAGAAAAAAATATCATCTAACAGTTGCAGTTGTTAAGTAATATTCACAAATTCTGGAATTATAACAAAGCCGCAATAAGTGGTGAAAAATGGAAGAACACAACAGATATAGGAACAATAATATTTGACAAGTGAACAAATGAAAATAGAAAACAAACAAAAAAAAGGAAACAGGCCACATGCTGAAGATAATATGAAAAATCATCCACAAACCTCATAGGTAGCAAGATGCAATCCTGATTTCAGCTGCCTTCCCAGTTCATAAAAATTATTTTGAATTTGTTCGATAGAGAAGTTTAATGTAAAATTGAAAAGGATCTGCACTTTTTGCATGAGGAATGCACTCTGTTGAGGACTAACTGTAATCCCTCCTGAGAATTTCAGCACCTCAAAGGAAAATGGGTCCCCGAACAAGGATGCAGTCAGACTCAGAGAAGATTGATTTATGACAAGAGACACAAAGGAGGCCCTGATTAAACTTTGAGTCGTTGTATCAGAATCAACTGCAAAGATTACTTTTGTGATATTTGATCCATCAGAAGATTCTAATTTTAATACTTCCACCTGTCAGAAACAAAGAATAAGATAGAACAGGAAAGAAGATAAGAACCAGACCAGGCAAATGTGGAAACAGAAAGAAATATCAAGTGAAATAAGAATGGCACAACAAATGGATGCTGGAAATGCCTTAGTGGTGGGAAAGCTTATTTCCTCAAAAATATCATCCTGAAGTTTTGAGACATAATCTTCCAAAAATGAAGCAGGTTTATCAATGATGAAACTTGCTACCATAGCATGACCTGGAAAACATGTAACAGAAGATTAAGCAAATGAATGACATACATGAAATCAAAGTACTTCACTAAAATATCACCATTTAAACAAAAAGTAATAACCTATATAATTTCAATAGAAGTAGATATAATACAGAACTTTGGATCTTTGCAATCAGAGCAAGTCTAAAAATCAAGAAATCCAGCTGACAGCCTGGTCATGCCCCCACAAAGTTCTTTTGTTGGTTAGTTTATCCAATATCGTAAACGTACAAACTAGCCTATACCGCTAGTGTTGTACAGCTAAATGAGATAGATAATTCAACAAAACCAAAGTAAAGGAAGCCTGCTCAGCAAAACACTACATGATTAAACCTAATAACTTTGACAGGAAATGTAAGACTAGAAGGTACAAGCCTCAAGTATCCCAAATTTCAACTCAAAGTTTTAATAGCTCAACTCATTCTGAAGCTATTGCTTCCTTCCCTTTGCAAGAGAAGCCTTCATCTCCTGATTTTCAGTCTGAACTTCATAATTAACCTAAATTCATCTTTATAAGATTCATACATTTATTCCATCTCTTCTCTTCCCTCTTAACTCGATCTCTATTTTGTATTTTTATCTCTGTTTTGTGCATTTTGACCAACATCATAGCAGAACCATATAGCAATCAAAATCTATCCAAACAATCTTTTGTGCCAGCACGCCGTGCATCTAAATTTCTGAACTGGTAACAATCTGAAATAGAAATTATCCTTCGGAATCCTTGTGCTTTTATTCACAACTGGACATTTATAAGGCATTCAATACTGCTGTGGAATACAGCTGAACAATATGACAGCCAAATACAACAAAAGAAGTGTGCCAATTCTGCACAAATCTTTTATCACATTAATCTAGATTCAGATCATCAGAAAAAGATACTCAACACGCTTAATTAGCATGGAATAAGTCATATTGCAACCATTAGCAAGCTGTAATATCTCAAAAATGGCAGCAAAAAAAAAAATTATCCCCTCTAAACTATTGTAAAATATATCCCAAACTTCCTAAGCAAAACAAAAGTGTCATATTCACCTTAATTTGCAAATATACTGCTAGTCTTGTACAAACCCAACTCAATTAACCATTCCTAGAAAACTTTGCTTATATCTAACGAGAAACAAAGGACGAAATACAATCGGAAAGAATTCGCATTCATCAAATCAGACATCCTCTTCAAAAATGCCAAAGAAAAAAAAGAACAAATTAGAGCTCAAATCCCTCAGATGCACTAATTGCAACTTCAGAGAGAAAAAATATCATTATCCCGCACCAGAAAAAACAGTAAGAGTTCAAAATGGACCACACAAGAGTTACACTTCCACCGACTATAAAAATGTGGAACACCAAGCAACACCCTTTCCCAACAAAAAACGCAAAAGAAAGGCAGAACCAAAAAACCTGGAATCCAAGTCAAATAATGAACAAAGAGGGAAGCAGATCTACTAACAAACCACAATGTTGAGGAGCTCATCTTCAAAAACCAAGAAAAGGATGCCCAAAATCAAGAGAAAGGAACAATTTTGTTACCTTCAAACTCAGAATCTAGATCCAGATCCTTCTTATCTCCATAGTGAAAAAATGGCAACCAAAAAAGGACCGAGACAAAAACTGCCACTCCAAATAGCAAAGCAAACACACATCTAAAACTCACACCCCTCTTAAACCTGCTACAAACTCTTCCATTACTATTTGCTACATTTTGCTCAATTCTTTGAGCTTCATCCACAACTGAGCCTTGTACGCCGTCATCTTCCTCTCCCTTCCCCATTGGGAACAGTAATAACAATGTGGGTCTCAATTTTTTCTTTTCTTCTGTTAGTCTCCATTGCTGTTGCGGTTTGGTAAGAGTTTAAAACCCTCCATTTTTCTTCTTCTTCAAAACTTCACCTTCTTTCTCTTTTTTCTGTGTGTGTGAGAGAAAAAGAGAGTAAAGAGCCTATTTTTAATTTTAATTTTTTTTCCCCTTTTTCGGTGATGGAGAATTAATTTTGTGAATATTTTAGGGTGGGGATGATGATGCTGATGATGATGATGTGTGCAAGGGGTGGAGTAACTTCTCTTGTCTGCGAAATCAACTGACTTCTACTAACACTACGGCTTTGAAGTATACTGTGTATTTTGTTTTCTTTCTACTTTAAGTTGCAAAAAGGTGTGTATGTGCGGGTGTGACTGTGTGTTTTGTTGTCTTCTTGTTTTGTGATTTCAAATTAGGATGGAGGTTTTTTTTTGTGGTTTTTTCTAGGTAATTAATGATTACTTAATCTTTTTATAATTATTATTGAAGTTTATTTTTTTAATTAAACATTAAATAACAGAATGATTGCTAAATTTTATTCCTTTTTTTTCAGCTAAATACCAAATAACAAAATGATTACTAAATTTTATTTCTTTTTTTTTAACTAAACACTAAATAATAAAATGATTATTATTAACTGATTTTGTTCCTCCCAATCCATTAGTCCCTTATTTGGTTGACCGTAGTATACTTTATTTGGGTGAAGGCTAATGTTCGTTGTTGTTGTGCCCTTTTGGTCAACTGTTTAATGTTGACCCCAGGACAAAAGAATGATAGTTGATTGGATTATTAGAATAATATTCAAAATTTTATTTGTCAAGCTAACAATTTAAAGAAAGTTATGTGGTGTTTGGTTCGAATGCTTTAAAATCACAATAAGATTAGTTAAGGGTTCAATGACAATAGGAATGTTCATTGCATTGTTTGTATTTGGTTTAAACCCTACAATAGATATTAATATGAGTGATGATATTTGTTTCAATTTAACTATGAGATAGAAATAAGTTAAAATTCTAATTTTACTCTTATTAATAAATATATTATAATAATAACATTATAGAGTGACAAAAGAAATGATAGGGAAAGTAAAAATAAAGAGGGGATGAGAGAGAAAGATAAGTGAGTAGGAAGAGAGAAATAGGAGTGAGAATGAAGAGAGAGAATGAAATATTATAAAATGATGAGAGAAAAAGTAAAATGAAAAAAATGATGAGAGAGAAAGTATAGTAAAGAGAGATGAGGGAGAAAAAGCAACAATAGAGAGGAATAGAGGAAAAGTGGTGTGAGAAAAAAGAGAGAGAAAGTGGAACTAGAAAATGATGAACGAGAAAAAAGAGTAAGAGGGACAAGAGATAAAGAAATATTATTAAATGATGAGAGAGAAAGTAGACTGAGAAAAATGACGAGAGGAAAGTAGAGTGAGAAAATGATGAGAGAGAAAATATAATGATAAATTATGAGAGAAAGTAGAGTGGAAATGAAAGAGAGAAAAAAATTATAAAGTGACGAGAGAAATTAGAGAAAAAGTTGAGTGAGAAAAATTATGTGAGATAAAGTAGAGTAAGAAAATAATGTGAGAGAAAGTAGAGTGAGAAAATAATGAGAGAAAAAATAATAGTGGATAGAAATGAGAGAAAAAGTTGAATAATAAAATGTTAAGAAAGAAAGTAATAGTGAAAATTGTTGAGGGGGAAAGAAGAGAAAGAGAAGAGAGAGAAAAAGAATATAGAGAGATGGGAGAGAGGTACAATGGTGGTTTGGTATTAAAGGTAAAGTTGAAATAACAAAATGAAAATAATTACTGAATTTATGGTAATCAATAATTGAAAAGGAAAGATAGGTAATTAACAATTATTTAATTTTCCTCAATTATTATCGAATTCTATTCTCATTACTCCTAACCAAGCCTCAATTATTATCGAATTCTATTCTCATTACTCCTAACCAAGCCTCAATTATTATCGAATTCTATTCTCATTACTCCTAACCAAGCATCAAATAATGGTATGAATCTCATTAAAAAGTTTGATTCCTCCAACCAAGCACTCCCTTAATTGTACTATTATACTATTCTACAAATATATCCACATTAATAAATATTATTCCCTCCGTCCAAAAAATATTAAGTCCACTTCTGATTTAGTATAATTTTTTAAATTACAAAATACAATACACTTAATGCACTATTATATTTATAATTTTATATTTTTACCCTTACTTTTTAATTTAACTTATACATTGTCATTATTAATAAAGGTAATATAAAATTTTTACACTAAGAGTGGACTTTTTTTTTGGACAAATAAATTTTTTGAAACTAATTTTTTTTTATTAAAACACAAATTTTGTCCTCAACATTTGCGCTAAAATTCTTTTTAATCCACAATATTTTATACGGTTCTTTTTAATCCTTAACATTCATAAATTTGATCTTTTAAACGATTTTTTTTATTCCTTAACATTCATAAACTTGATCTTTTAAACGATTCTTTTTAATCCTTAACATTCACACCATTTGCAACTTTGAACCCGTTTTTGCATGTTGAAAGGCAGTAGTGGACTAAAAAGAATTGTTTAAAATGTTGTGGATTAAAAAGAACTTTAGCGCAAATGTTGAGAACGAAATTTTTTATTTAATCTTATTTTTTTTGTATTATTTTTCTCATCTAGGTCAAAAAAACCTGGTTTGCTATAAGTGAAGTGATGTTTAGAATAAGAGATTAATTCAAATTTTCGAATAATGTATTTGTGAAAAGCAAATGTCTTTGGGAAATTTACAAATATAACACCTTTGACCGTTGACTTTACAAAAATAACACCCTCCTTTTTTTGTTCTCTGTTATAGCACTTCCACAAAAAAAAAGACTACAACACCCCTCGGCAGATTTCACTCCATCTTCTTCTTCTTTGTTCTCAAAACCCATTTGATGGATTCAACAAAATTTGTTCTCACACCCCGTTGTTTGCACACCTCATTGTTCGTACACCTTATTGGACTATCATCTCCAAGCAAAATGGCCGCAATCGTAGAGAAGAAATCGCATAAATTTGATGTTAGTTGAAATTGATGGTTGAACCGGTTGTGAATTTAAAGAAGCGAATAGTCGAGCTCTAGGTAGAGTTTTAGGTCGAGCACAAGGTTAGGTCAATGTTGCTAGATCAACTTTTAGGTCGAGCACTAAATTTGGTCGAGTTTTAGGTCGAATATGTCAAATTTAGGTCGAGTTCGACCTAATGCTCGACCTAATGCTTGACCAAATTTAGGTCGAGTGAATTTTTATTTTTTTAAAAAAAAAAATTTAATAAAAAAAATTCACTCGACCTAAATTTGGTCGAGCATTAGGTCGAGCTCGACCTAGTATTAGGTCGAGTAAATTTTTTTTAATAAAAAAAAATAAAAAAATAAAAATTCACTCAACTTAAATTTGGTCAAGCATTAGGTCGAGCATTAGGTCGAACACAAGGTTAACATTGGCCTAACCTTGTGCTCGACCTAATGCTTGACCAAATTTAGGTTGAGTGAATTTTTATTTTTTTTTAATTTTTTTTTAATAAAAAAAATTCATTCGACCTAAATTTCATCGAGCATTAGGTCGAGCTCGACCTAGTATTAGGTCGAGTGAATTTTTTTTATTAAAAAAATTAAAAAAAATAAAAATTCACTCAACCTAAATTTGGTCAAGCATTAGGTAGAGCACAAGGTTAGGCCAATGTTAACCTTGTGCTTGACCTAATGCTCGACCTAATGCTTGACCAAATTTAGGTTGAGTGAATTTTTATTTTTTTATTTTTTTTTATTAAAAAATTCACTGACCTAATACTAGGTCGAAGCTCGATTAATGCTCACCAAATTTAGGTCGAGTGAATTTTTTTATTAAATTTTTTTTTTTAAAAAAATAAAAATTCACTCGACCTAAATTTGGTCGAGCATTAGGTCGAGCTCGACCTAAATTTGACATATTCGACCTAAAACTCGACCAAATTTGGTGCTCGACCTAAAAGTTGACCTAGCAACATTGACCTAACCTTGTGCTCGACCTAAAATTCGACCTAGAGCTTGACCATTCGCTTCTTTAAATTCACAAACCCAGTTCAACTACTGCAAATTTCAACTAACATCAAATTTATGCGCTTTCTTCTCTACGATTGCGGCCTTTTTGCTTGGAGATGATAGTCCAATAAGGTGTACGAACAATGAGGTGTGCAAACAATGGGGTGTGAGAAAAATTTTTGTTGAATCTATCAAATGGGTTTTGAGAACAAAGAAGAAGAAGATGGAGTGAAGTCTGCCGAGGGGTGTTGTAGTCTTTTTTTTAGTGGAAGTGCTATAACAGAGAACAAAAAAAGGAGGGTGTTATTTTTGTAAAGTCAATGGTCAAAGGTGTTATATTTGTAAATTTCCCAATGTCTTTCTAGTACAGGTAGTAGATATGAAAGGAATAATTTCATGTAATAGTTTTTATTATTATGCTACGCTTTCATTTGAGTGGTAAATGTGGAAGTGTCCTAAATGCTTTTTTTTTTCTAAGTAAATATTGAAACAATTTTGAATACAAAATATCTTAACTTTGAACAATGTGATTTTTAAATTTGTTAAATTTTAATTGTTAAGCAAATTTGTTGAACTTCTGAGTGTTGAGCGAAATTGTGGTTGATAGTTCATGCAATGAGAAAACATTATGTACCATTGGATTTTTAGAGTAAATTAATTTAAATATCATTATAATATATCTAATTTACCCATAATTTCTCTATTATTTTAGAATATACCTTTCGCCCTCTTTTGATTTGAGATAAAAATATTTATGGATATTTTTCACCCAAATTAACACAATTTCTTTTCTTTTCTTTTTCTTTTAGAAGTAAAAACTAACAACTTTACTTTTTGAGTATAGAAATTTTTTCCATCGCAAAGCATTTTTTTTAAATGACTCTTAATATAACAACAACTAAACTTTTATTCCATTGTGGAGTTAACTATATGGATTATATTTCGCTATCATTTTATATTAAAACTTATATTTTTGTTTAACTTTGAATAATTTATATCTTTTTTAATAGTTTCTTTCCCATTTTTTTTAGATTTTTCTCTTTCTATTTTAGTTTGATTTAATAATTCTCTAATTTATAAAAACCATTTTAGCGCATTTAAGAGTCTCCTCTGTACATGTCCAAACTATCTTATTTCATTTTCTTATCTATAGGAACTATCACTACTTTCTTTGTAATCCATTTATTACTTATTCTCTCTCCTATGTGTGTTCACATATTTATTTCAACATTCTAATTTTTGCTACGTTCATTTTTTGTTTATGTTTAGTACTCTCGCACTCAAATCTACAAAGCATGGTTGTATTATGGTTATTTTATAAAATTTTCTTTTTAATTTTAATAGTATTTTATGATCACAAAATATAAAAGATATACTTCTCCATTTATTCCCACTTGCCTAGATTCTATGTGTAACATTTTTATTAATTCATCTATTTTTTTTGCAGTATGTATAGTTCCTAAATATTTTAAACTTTTAGATGTATCTAATTTATGTTAGCCAATTTTTACACACCTCATTGAATCTCTTGTAATTATTAAAGTGACGCTGCATCTATTTAGTATTACCTCTACTTATTTTAAACCTTTTGACTCAGTATAATTGTGCTACTGCTACTACTACAGATGAATGAGCACCACCATCCACACTAACCACACACTCTCCCCCCACTCTAAAACCCTCTTCCAAGCTTCTTCTGTAGTCAAGTTTTCAGTCATGATATGAGGCAAAAATTCCTCTCTAGCCTACAAAAATTCCTTTATGTAGTCAAGTTTTCAGTCATGTAGATCAAAACCTACCAAAAAAAAAAAAAAAATCAGCTTCATCACAATAACCTTTCTTTCAACCCACATTCCCTTATCCTTTTAACATTCAAACAACCAGAAAATTACAATGCATCAACATCATAATAGTGCATGGTTAAAAAAGGCAAGAAAGACTTTAAAAGCAAGTCAAACTACATTTTCACACCTTACCAAATCCAAAAAGCGACAACCCAAATCTTTAAGTGGTCCACATTGTTCGGTAAATTGCAAGCGTACAATATCAACAAGTAATAAAGTGATAAGTAGAGTATCGTTCCCACGAGAATTGTTTTCAATTTAAACAATTACTTACCAATATGATTAATTCAACAACAAGCTAGCCAATTAAATTGTTTTATGGTAAATTAAACTAAAGAAGGCAAAATTAATAACACTTGATAAAAACAACAAATAAGATGTTAGAGATTTCGACTTCACTTAATCAATCCTAATTAACTCTCTTAACTTGTCATGCAATTAAAGTAAATTCCAAATTATGATGGTGAAATTTCCCTAATGTAAATTAATAGCCGACATCGGTCTAATAACCCTATTTAGATTAAAATCAATTCACACTTGGTTTAGGTGAATTTAGATTTCTAAATGCATTAGGAACTATGGAAATTCCCGGATTCAATTTAAGTAGCCACGACTTAGTTCTACTACCGAAACCACATGAACAACCTAGACTATTACGGTCTAAATTGAATTCACGGTTTAATATCACATGAGCACATGCATGTAATCTCCACACGGTATTAAACAAGCATCAAAAATCAATTAAGTGGTGATCAATCACCTAAAAGCATTAAGAACATGATATTAAACTCATAATTGAAATATAAGTTGCATGAACAAGTCTTAAGAATTAATTATTCATGATTAAGATCCATCTAATCTCTAACAAAAGAAATTAGAACATAATGAAATTTAAACTAACAACAAAAATAAAAATAGACATAATTAAAATTAAAATAAATTCTTCAAATTAAAGTAACTATTATTCAATAAATAAACAAAAACTATAAAATAGTTAATACTTAAAGATAAACCACAACTAGAAGTTCATAACAAAATAAGAGAAATAAACTACTAAAATTAAAGACAAGAAAAGAAAAATAAAATGGCTAAACTAAACTAACTAAAGAAAAACAAGAAAAGACAAAATTAAAGACTTGAAATCAAATAAAATTCTGCTTCATTCTTTTATTTTGTTCTGCCCGAAGCTTCCACAAGAAAAAGAAACTTTCATATGCTAACTTTGAACCCAAGTCAAGCTTGGCGGCTGCTTCTATTTGCGTCCTAAACTACTGAAGACAAACAGCTGAAGTGCTGCAGAAAAAAAACCGAGAAGAAAGCTGAAGAAACCCGAGAGCAGAAAATCAAGAATAAGAACAAGAAGAAAAGCGGGAAGGACAGGAAGACGGAACAAGAAAACGACTGAAGTTCCTGCTAAGAAAACCAAGAGGAAGTACTGAAAATTTCTGAAGAAAAACTAAGAAGAACTACTGAAAAATTGCTAAGAAAAGAACGAAAGCTACTTCTAAACTAATGAAAGAAAAACAAAGGAAGAGAATGGTGACTGCTGCTAAATCTAAACTAAAGGAAGAAAATAAAAACTGAATGGATGTGCTACTACTACTCC
The DNA here is from genome assembly GCA_020080225.1 of Gynochthodes officinalis. NCBI lineage: Eukaryota > Viridiplantae > Streptophyta > Magnoliopsida > Gentianales > Rubiaceae > Gynochthodes > Gynochthodes officinalis. The sequence continues at coordinate 30,330,475 of CM034615.1, read as the reverse complement.
TAAACTAATGAGAAGAAAAGAAAAACAAAGGAATAGAAGAGTGGGTTCTGCCTTTGTTCCTCTCGGCTGTATTGTTTATATAGAGTAAAAGAGTGGCTGTTTCTTCCTAAATTCTGCAGACCCAAATCCTTCTTTGTTTTGTTGTTTGTCTTCAACTTGAAATCAGTCCCTTTTTGTTTCTAAATCCCAGTCGACTTTTGTTTCCAATTTTCAGTAGCTTTCCTATCCTTGTTTTGCTGCCCGATTTCTTCTTTTCTAAATTGTGCTGAGCTTTGTTTTGTTTCCTTGTTTCTGCACGGTTGTTGTTTCTAGTTTGTAACCCAGCTTGTAGTCTTTTTCCAGCTGAAGAAGTCTTTTCCTTTTGTTGTTTGTTTTCTTCTTTTGGTTGTTTGCAAATTTGTTTGCAGCTCAGCTCACTTCCTCTTTCTCTCTATGTACGGTTAAGCTTTCTTTTCTTTTTTTTTTTCCGCTGTTTGGCTTGGCTTTCTTGTGCTTTCTTCTTTGCCCGAAGTTGCTTCATTCTCTTTTTTCCTTTGGCTTTTGACAATAAAATAGTCCCAAGATAATTGGTTAGTCCTTTTATCCTCAAATTAGAAGAAAATTCAAGATTATGCTCAAAAGTTCTAAAAATATTAGAAAACTTGGAAATCATAAAATCAAAGGATAATTTGGCCAAAATATGTAAAAACAAATTAAAACACAGGCCAAATTCTAACCAAAATCAATAAGAAAAACCTATATAAAATAGAGTTATCACACATATAGACACACATTTTATAGAAGACCACTGGTCTAACATTAGTTTTTCATTGAACAAATCTGAATTTTTAGAAGAAAGAAGAGACATTCTGCAAAGAACACATCTTAATCGCAATATAACAATGACGTGGAAAAAGGTCTTAACTCTTACACACACTGTTTGTTAGGATGTCTACTGGACTATAAGAGTTTTGGATTTAATAGAATGTAAGCATATGTAAGACAATATTAGGGAGAAGATATCCACATTGTATGGAGAGATGGCAACTTCTTCATTTTTAGATTTCCGAACATCAACCATATGCTAGCCATTCTCTACAATAGACCCTACTCGGTTGCAGGAGCACACTTGTTCTTAGAAGATGGGAGCTTCAGCTAATCTTAAGTAGAATTCGGACACACACATCCTAATCTAGATAAGACTAGTTGGTTTGCTAATAGAATGTTTCTACAACCAAGTTGCCATGAAGATAGTATCTATGGTGGGAGAAGTCCAAGAAATCAGATCCAACACAATCCATGCTATGAACACACGTTTCCTAAGAGCAAAAGTATGGATAAATATTACACAACCACTAATCTCAAGATTTTACATTAGACTACAAAATGGTGGAGTCTCGTGGGTAGCTTGTTCATATGAAAAGTTGCATAAAATGTGTAGAAGATGTACCACCATTGGTCACACTTTCAACTGATGTAGAATTTGAGATGATGACATAGTCAAGGCTTATTTGGATGACAAATTTGAGAGGCTTGGAGAACATCTCGGGCTTCCAATTTAGTATGATAGACAATTTGAAATGTACTTGAGCTCAATTAGAGCCAACAGACACATGCCGTATAGAAGATGCATATGTGTCCCAGATGAATATTTGCAGGAAATGCCCACCTTCTTCACACCACAAAATACAGACACAATGGTGGATGGCTTTCAATTCTAGCACCTAATTGAAAGACAAGAATCTAGCCAAAACCAAACATGCCACCTGCATGACCACACAAATGGTAATAGCCTCCTCGACATCTCACAAGCTCACCAACAAACACTGACATCTGACAACCAAGAAAATCCTTCAAAAAACCAAAACCAATCCCAGTCAAACTCATCTCCCCAGTATCTAAACCAAGACCAACACTCACACTCATAACCGGGTCAGCAACAGAACACCGAGGAAGCTCAAGCCCATGAGGATAAAGAAGACCCAACTGAAACCCTTTCATTAAACATTTTTCCAGTCCTAGGTCAAGTCGACGCAGAGCCACAACTTGATAGCCATATTCCAACTTAGCTTATACAGCTAGTCGACAGAAAAATTCTAGAAGAAAAATTCCAAATTGTTGAAAACCAAGAGGCAATAGTTCCAATGAATCTAAAATGGACATCGACATGGCGATAGCACCCACTATTCACCAATGCCAATTTGATAATGAATGAAGATGGTGGACTTGACAACATGTTAAATGAACAAGAAAAGGCTTTCAATTTATTCAGTATAAATGGACGCAGAGTTGGCATTGATGAATTCACAGTCACTTTATTGCCTAAATATGAGTTGTTAGAATTGTCAGATGCCAATAAATTTTAGCAATGGGTAGAGCACAACTAAAACTAGGACAAGAAGTATGTTGGCTTGGATGAAGACGTATATCGAGTTGAGAAGAAGGCACCAATTCAGTTTGGGCTCCAACAGAGGAACAGAAATAGGGGAATAATTATAAATGAAGCCCAAGCCCAATTAACACTCACAACCCACCAAAAAGAGTCTGATTATAAAGACTTGGACTCCACCGATCTATTAGGCTAAAAAAAATCAAAGAATAGTGGGCCATGTCCAAGGAAGAAAAGGTAAAAATAAAAAGGATTAAAAAAGAGAAAAGGCAAATTAGCCCAATTGAAACGAGCAGCTCAAGGTTGAGACAAAAAAGAAGGAAAGCACACCCATTCACATTTGGACCACACGAAGCTAGACCTTCATTAAACCCAAATCTTCTCACTAAACATGACACAGTCCAACCAAAAAGCCCATTCATCAAGAAAAGTCTCTTCCCCTTGGAGCTCAACTACAACTCCTGTCATCTACTAACTCGTTAACCCAAATCCTAAAGACCCACAATTGCTAGAACCATTTAAGAATCTCCATATTTGAACCCCTACCTCTAGGCCCAGAGCTTGCCTAACAAACATTGTTGAAGTTAATTCCCAATTGTCAAATTCAAATGATGAACATAATCAAAGAGAAGTAGATAGTTTCAATCTAAAGCATTGGAACTCAGACATGGATTATCAAAAAGAGATTCAAACGAAGGCCTTAAATTGGAGCATGGATGAAATAAAACTACTTGATGCCCCAACCACAAGGGAAAAAAAGAGAAATCTCATTCATGACCTACACATAACCGACTTCCACAAAAAGGAAATTGGAAGATGTGAAGGATATTTACTCATTAGTCATCAAGTACTGTATGGACAAGCCCAATGAAATGGCAAGCAAGGCACAATAGATAGTCATTTTAGTTGATTTATTCACTGATATCTTAAATTTTATTATGTTACTAATTATCACAAGTAGCAATGGTTTTTAGTCAGTTAAACCAAATCAACCACTCCAACCACAATGAGGCTTTTATGTTGAAATTGTAGACGAATGGATCAACCTCTCACAATTCATGTTTTGAATAAAATGACCCACTCCCAAAATCCAAATCTAATTTTTCTAATGGAAACCAAAAGTTCTCATTATTCCATGGTGAAATGGTTATTTGCATCTAAATTCACAAAATCGAAGCTAGTAGATCCAACAGGTTCTAAATGTGTCCTATGCTCGGCATGAGGGATAGAGATCAACATTAGCATAATAGAAAAGTCCAATAACTATTTCTGCTCCTTGGTAAAAAAACCAAATGACCTTGAGTGGATCTTGATTTTAATCTATAGCCACCTTGAAAATAGCAAAAGAAACCTCATCTGGAACCAACTCAAGGCCCTCATACAGAAGAAAAGTTGCCCCATCATTTTATCTAGAAATTTCAACCAAATCTTAACCCAAAGGGATCAACTAGAAGGCACACTAATCAAAGAATCAGAGGCCAAGCAATTAAAACAAATCTTGAAAGCTTAAAACATGTAAGAAACCCCAACATAAAGGCCTTTGGTATACCTGGACAAATGGAATAAAAGGAGTAGACTGAATCTATGAAAGGCTAGATAGGGATTTTGCAAACAAGGAATGGATGAATCTATTTCCGAAAGCCAGAATCAGAAATTTGCCAATAATAAGGTCAAACCATAGACCTCTCATACTTGACACAATCTAAGGCGACAATTAAAAGAGAAAAAAGAGGATATCCATATTTGAGAGCTTTTGAACCTATAAAAAAATTGCAAGGCAAACCATAAAAGAGGAATGGAACAAGGAAGATGGGAAAATAAAAAAATGTCACAAGACAAGTATCCCATTGTCTGGAAAAAAACCTTGAGGAAACTAGTGAAATGGAGCGAATAGCATTATGTTTAGCGGCAGAAAAGAATCAGATAGAAAATTTAGCAAATAAAAGAGATCCAAAAAGGTGAAGCTCTCCAATCAAAATAAGTAGAGGAAAGAAGAACCCAAGAAGAACTAGATGATCTCTTCACAATACAAAAAGACTTTGGAACCAAAGAGCCAAGCTAAACTAGAGTCAATATAGAGAAACCAACTCAAAATTCTTCCACCAATGGGATAAAAAAGGAAATCGACAAACAAGAACACTTAACTAAAGGAAGAAAATGGATGATGGACAATTGATCAAGGCAAACTGAGGATCTTGATGATGAAACACCTAAAAAAAAAATACTAAGTGATGATTCTACCATCCTGGAGATCAGGAAAGACCACTATATAGGGGACATACTCAGCTGCCTGGACGCCCAAATTTAGGCAAACCAAAAGGACTTGCTTGTAAAAAATGTCACAAATGATGAAATCAAGGTGGCATTCTTCCAAATGGAAATATGGGAATCCTTAGGCCCAATAGAATCCCTGTAGGCTTTTACTAGACCTACTAGGACATTATGGGTGAAGACATCTGCATAGAAATAAAAGAATTTTTTAGTTTAGGAATTTTGAAGACATAGTGGAACAGAACCTTGTTAGTGCTCATTCCCAAGTTCCAAATCCAGCAAGTTTATTTGATTTCACACCAATAAGCCTATGCAACATCCTCTACAAAGGAGTGGCAAAAATTTTGGCAAATAGGTTGAAAGCAATTATGGACAAACTCATAGCATTCAATCGGGTAGCTTTTGTCCCTAGAAGATTAATAAATGAGAATGTCCTCACTGCCCATGAAGTTTCGAAACACATTAGGAAGAACAAAAAAGGGAAAATTTTCTATGTAGCATTGAAAATATATATGAACAAAGTTTTTGACAGAGTCTCTTGGAAATTCCTAAAAAATTGTTTAAGCAGATTGGGTATACCAAAGCAGTTTATTCTCTAGATAATTCAATGTGTGACCTCGGTAACATACTCAATCACCTTTAATGAATGGCATTCCAATCTCTTCTCTCTATCAAATGGACTTAGACAAGGTTGCTCCCTATCCCCCTTTCTCTTCTTACTATGCCAACAATGTATGTCAGCAACATTACATTCACTAAACGAAAAGGAATCTGCCAAGAATAAGTATCGAAAAAAAATTACCAAGATTAAGATCCCAATATTTGCTGATGATTGCATTATCCTCTTAATAATTACCAATCAAGAAATCTAGAAACTGTGCCAACATCTAAATATTTTTGTAGAATTCTCTAGACAAAGTATCAACTTCAACAAAATCCTCTATTTGTGTCAGCCTTAACACACCTCCAGATTGGATTGAATATGTCTCCATAGTTCTCAATATACAACATGTCACCTCTCAAGGAAAGTACTTGGAACATATGATGGAGTTCACTCAATCAAAGAATAAACTATTCCAAGGGCTTATATCAAAAATCAAAGGCAAAATCTCAAGGTGGAAAAATGTCGTAATATTAGCAATGGGAAGAATCACCCTTGCAAAATATGTCCTCTCTTCACTAGCATCCTATGGGATCCTTCTGAATCCCCATCATAGTAGCAACAATAATAGATCAACATATTACAAATTTTTTCTGGAATGAGGATAAAGAGACGAAGAGAGTCCATAGGAAATCATGGGATGGCATCTGCAAATCAAAATTCAAAGAAGGTTTTGGAATGAGAAAGACACACCTCCTAAACTAGTCACTGCTAGTCAAGCTTGATTGGAAGATATATGCTAACCAAGATTCGTTCTTTGCCAAATTCTTCTATGTAAAATATTGCAGCAAAGCAGATTTTTTACAAGTCAATGCAAAAAAAAGACATTTCATGGTGATGGAGAGGCATAATTTGGGACAAAGACCTTTTAAAAAGGGAACTGAAAAGAAAAATAACAAATGAGAGGTGCATACATATAATAGAAAACTAGATCCCAAAATCCCCTACCCAACCACTAGAAACCCCCTCATTAAAAGCAAGCTAAACTTGAAAGTGGCTGATCTTATAGATAGTAATAGAAACTGGAGACTCCCCTTCCTCTTAGTGCTTTTACCAGCGAATGCAATCTGCATGGTCTCTTCCATCCACCTATCAAGATCTAGCACAAATGGAAAAGATCACCAATATTCGGATAAGGACAAGAAAGGAGAATACACGATAAAGTCTGGATACCACTTAGCACAGTCCATAAAAGAAGAAGAAACCCCTTCATCTTCCTCAACACTGAACTGTTAGAAACTAGAGCAAGCCAATGGGGTCTTCTAGAAGAAATTATGGAGTATAAAGATCCCAATAAAAATCATCTTCTTATGATGGAGAGCATGCAATGACATCTATCCAAAAGATGATCAACTAGCAAGATGAGGTATACTAGCATTGAGAAAGTGCGCAAGATGTGACACTGAAATGGAAAACATCTCTTATACCCCACTAGATTGCATCCATACAAAAAGAACGAGAAGATTGTCCACCCTTAGTTTCGATTTTGATTATGGCAAACCCAAGAAATTCAAAAGTTGGTTTTCTCAATGACTGCAAGAAGCACCAACAGAAGATGATATCAATCTGTCAAGCTAGATCCTCTAGAACATTTGGTTGGCAAGATGTGAGGCAACCTACTCACAAAACAATCCTAACCCTATCCAAGTTCTAAACTTTGCCATGATCATGTTTCAAGACCATAACCAAGCTTAACAAGATGGAAGGAATTTGGAAAAAAATGCAAAAGCACAACACCAAAGATTGGCCAAAGAATGCAAAAGGGAAGGACCAGAAGGTAACCCCTAAGGAAAGTGAGAAATTAAAGTGGGCATGGCTGACTAACCATGACAATTATTGTCCTGTTATACAAATCACAGCAGAGGAGCTTTCAATCCGAACAACCAAAAAGCCACTTTCACCTACGTAGCAATATTGATAGATAGACATATACGGGCACTAATGCAAAAAAGATTGACTCTCTCAACCCACTTCATTCAGAAGCTCGAGTAGTCCTAGACTTGGTAAAAGAGACATGCAATAAGGGATAGTACCAAGTAAGTACAAAAACATACTCACTTCTCCTTGTACAATACCTAAATAAGCTTCAAGAATCACTCATTCTACTAAAAGACTTAATCCAGGATATTATAGACATTGCATACACTTTACATTCATGTAAAATTGTAAAAGTCAAAAGACATTGGGTGGCCAATGGGCATGCAATGGGGCAAACATTTTGGGATTGCTATCTTCATATATTTACTAAACTCGACTATTATTAAGGCAAAAAGGAATTGGTTCAAAGAGGATCATTGATGCAAAATTATAGTACTCTAAAATTTGTTCTATATTTCTACTGGCATCTATATACACTATTACATATTTATACATATCTTTTGTAAATTCCATATAATCTATTCTAATTCCTCTCTTTTCTAATATCCACCATATTATATCATGAATAACTCTGTGTATTTTCAAAATCAATAAATACCTTATGTAAATCTTATTTTGTTTCCCTATAATGTTCATATAATTTTCTTATTGAATATGGAGCTTCCATTAGAGACCTTTTTGGTAGAAAGCAAGCCAATTTGATTTTCTAATGCACTAGTATATTTTCTCAATCTTTTTTTAATTACTTTTTCTCTTAATTTCGTAGTATGACTTATTAATTCAGCACTTTTATAATTTGCAAAATTTTGTGTATCTCTCTTGTTCTTATATAAAGGTACTAATACATTTTTTTCTCCATTGATGGAACGTTTTATCAGTTTTTATAATTAAATTAAATAGATTCATAAGCTATGTGATATTAAGTTTTCTAAAACACTTCGATGCCTTAGATGGAATACCATTAGAATCCACTCTGTTACTATTTTTCATTGCTTGTAGTTCTCCTACTTCCAAAAGTTGAATTTTGCAATAATATGTAAAATTTGTTTTTAGTTTAGTTTTTCTAGAACACTTGGTATGACTTTGATCCCATTAACTTCATTAAATAGATTATAAAAGTATTTATTCCATTGTTCTTTTATTAATTTGTCATCAATTAAAACATTTTTAGTTTCATCTTCTATACACTTGTGTTAAATTGTTGTTTTTTTTTCTAATTTATGCTGTCTTTTATACACACACACACACACACACACACACACATATACATATATCTATTTCTCCTTTTTTAGTATGTAATTGTTTATAAAAAAATTTGAAAATGTTTGTTCTTGCTTAAGTTACTTATTCTTTCACCTCACTCTTAGTAATGTTGTATCTTTCAATATTTTCATCGTTTCTATAAGCATATAAAATTTTGTAACTTGCCTGTTTTTTTTCTTTCACTTTTTCTTGAATTTCTTGATCTTCCACCGTAATTCTTTATTCCATGTATGACTTTTTGACTCTTTTAATATATTTTTTTTCACAATTTTGTTTCATTTGGTTACTTACCTTTTCAAAAGCACTCTCTCATTTCTCTTCAATATTTTAATTAATGGCTTCTAATAAGATTATTATAAAGATATCTCTTTGTTTTTATTCTTTAAATCTCACTAGTTAATCCTTGGTATATTGTGTAACTTTTTTTAAATTTTATATCATCACATTTTATATAAAAAAAACTATTAGCTATGTTAAATCGTGAGAACTTTCTCCAGGTATCAACTTACAAAATTTACATAATTTTTCATCACTATTTCTGATTAGGAAATAATCAATTTTTGATTTATTAAAACCATTATTAAATGTAATTAAGCATTTTTTTCTCCCATTTTAAAAAAGTACTAGCTATAACCAAATCATAAACTATTGTAAAATCTAAAATGGTCTTACGTTTATTGTTTCACAACCCATAATCATAAACCTTATAAATGCTATCACACTTCTCATTGCCTCCCACACATGCCCATTTAAATTTTGACCTGTGACAATTTTTTCATTTTGAGGAATTGTCTAGACTAAAGTTTATAGGTCTTTCCAAATTTTAATCTTAATATATTCATCTAATCCAATTTAAAATGAATGTGCACTAATAATATTTATAGGTTCATTTCACAAAATAATTTTAAAAACTACCCTCTCTGTTCCAAAAAAAAAAGTCCAGTTTTAAAATTTTATTTGTCCCAATTTTTGTGTCAAATTCTTGTATTATCCTTATTAATAATGATAATGTATAACTTAAATTAAAAAGTAAGGATAAAAATGTAAAATTATATATTTAGTGGTGTATTAAATGTGTTGTACCTTATAACTTAAAAAAATTGTGTTAAATTAAAAATCAACTCTTTTTTGGGACTGAAGAAGTGTAATTTTATTGGTTTTTCAAACTAGTTTTTGCCACTTGCTTTATATATATTGAATCAATAATAATATCTTTCTCATTTTTAGTTTTATCCTTTCCAGACTATCAAATTTCAAATATTGTATTTTTGAAGTTCTATTCAAAATAAAAAGTAAGTTTTCTATTCCTTCAATAATCTTTTTAGACTTCTTTGATCCTATTTCCTTTTTGGTATCAGAGCCATTTCGTTGTTTAATTGGCATTCATTTAAGTTTTGCATACATATTAGTTATGCATACTTTATTCTAAGTATTGCATTTGATAAAGTTTGATCTCATTTGGCAAGCGGTTTGGTAAAAGAAGTAAGTTCGTTGGTAAGCCTTGTTGAGTAGGTGTTCTAGGCAACTTGTTCCCTAATCCCTATGTTTTTGGTTTGAACTTAACCATTGCAATAGACTAGAATTATGTGTTCATAGATAAATGGCTATTAGACTAGAAGAATGTTTTTAGGCACCAATGATAGGACTCTCATATCGTTCAGAGCAATGAGATTCATTTGCTTGTAGATTATTCAAATTGGTCTATTCCACAGCAAATTATAGAATCTATCTATAAGATAGGATCTTTAGATTTCAAAGGTGCATTTTCAATTAAAATACATGAAGAAACTATTTCGATTCAAAAGAATTTTAAACTATTTCTTTATTATCGCAAGTCTCTCTTCACAAGTTCATAGAAAAAGGTTATAGGTATATTCATTTTGGACTATTTCAAGTAGCAATAAAGCCACTTGTACATCTAAGGATTAGATGTTCCGATTTATCTATCATTAAGAGATAAAAGATTAAAACGATACAAAACTTCATTATTAGCAATTATTCAAACTAATGTATATAATGGTTCAATCTATTTTAATTGTGCTCCAAATTTTTCTGTAGATCTTATAGATCCATTAATTTTAGATTCATTAATATTAGATATACATACTTAAGGTGATGAATTTGAAAGATTATGTAAAAATTTTGCTATAATTTATTGTATTTATTTTAGATTAATGTCTTCACAATTAAATCCAAAATTCAATATGACTCATTTCTCTAAGGATGAAACTGTTTTACTTCATGTAGAAGTAGATCATCTTACTTTTTTTTATTCCTAAAAGACTAAAATGGAATGAGATAACCATTCCATAAGAGTTTCAAATTCAAAACCCTTAGTCTTCAAAAAAATCTTGCAATATGAGAAGTCTCACAAATAATTGAGGAGCCTAATGAAACTATTTTACTAAAATTCAATTCTTTTAGAGAAGGATCCACTTCTTCTACTTTTAGAACTTTTATTCCTCAAAGAAAGTCTTTTTCGGAACCATCTCCTTCAGTGATTTTGGAAAGTATTCCTAAATATTATTTTAAAATGCCAATAAAATGAACATGAACATGAACATATTTTAGTAATCAATTATTCAATTAATGAACACAAACTTTGTTCATGAAAAAGTATAAATGGGTTTGCCCCCTTGGGGGTAGCCAAGTTGGTGTGGCGGTTAGCACATAACCGTAAGGTCACGAGTTCAAATCCTCCTGTTGACACTTTCTTGGTTGAGCCCGCTGCATAGGGCTTGCCTAGTGCGGTTTACTTCTCCTGTGAGGGTTTGTAAGCTATTCCACAGGAGGGGGGTTTACCCAGTGCGCACCCTTAGGTCGTGGTTACGGGTTCCTTTGTCAACAGAAGTATAAATGGGTTAAAACTATGATGTTGTTAATGACTTTATATTTTCTATTTAATTAATTATAAATTTTTTATATCAAAATCTTGAATCATTGCTAATTGATATGAATTCAACAAGCATTGAAGAGACTTCGAACCCGAAGAATGATGACAATAGCAAGGTCTCGAGAACAAGCTTCGATCCACTTCAAGGTCTTGATGGACCGATGACAAGGGCTAGAACAAAGAAAATGAAGGAAGCCTTGAATGGACTCATTCAAACGGCCCAAAAGGATGGGGAGAAGACCAAGATTGACAAGGCCATGTTTATTAATGTACTAAGTGTAATTGGGTCTTGTTAATGGGTTTGGCTTTACTACTATTTTCCTTAGAACTACTTAGGATCATTGGGTTTAGTTTTAATTATATGGTAAATTGAGTCATGTAGCCCAAAGAGTCATGTAACCCATTTGGCCCTAAAAGAAACCCTAGCTTGTGCAACCCTAATTTGTAAACCCTAGCTTGTGTCCATATAGTGGCCGTCGGCCATCTTGAAGAAGCGATTTGATGAAATGAAAATTTGGTTCTTGACATTACAAGCTTGAGAGAATTGCTCTCTAGTTTACGTAATTACTTGCAATTTACACAAATTCGGAATTTGTGTGTTTGTTGTTCTTGATTTCCTAGATTTGTTCCCTAGGAAATTCGGATTCCATCCATTCATTTGATTCCAAGGTTTCTTGATACGGGTTATCAAGGGGTTGAGGACCTATTCCATCTTCAAGGAACATACCAACTCCAAGGAAGAATTTTCATTGGGTAGATCCAAGGGAATTTCACGCCATTGGTATCGAGCGATCTTGGTTCCCATTTGTTCATATCTTTTCTTTCCGCATACAAAAAAAAATCATCATCATTGGTATGTTCTTTATATCCTCAATCTTTTGTTGTTCTGAATATCATCATCATTGGTATGTTCTTGTATTGATGAAGCAAATTCTGTTTTTGTATTGATGTGTTGGTTTACTTGCTTCCAAAATATTAGACAAACCGCACTTTGCTTTCTTGATGAATCCATACCTTGCTTGAAATTGTTGTTTATGCCTTCAAATAAAAACAAAATTGCTGTGCTGATCCAATTGTTGTTTATACCTTGCTGAAATTGAAGAAAAAAAAAGGATAGATAAAAAAAGGAGAAGAAGAAATTCTTTGGGCAAAAATCGAGTTCCTTGTTGGAACTTGAGTAGAAAACTTGAGGCGGACAGTAGGTGGTCTTAGCGTTATTTTTGACCCCAAAGTCCCAACGGACGGCCTTGCCGTCTGCTTAGATCTCTCCGAGAGCTTCGATTTGAGTACTTACGGAGCAAAATCCGACATCGGAGTAGAAAGTTATGACCTTTTGAAGTTACCATGCCAAAAATCCTTTTACGATTTGGAAAGACAGATTTTTCCTTTCAAGCCTCTCAAATTGATTGTACTTTGCATTGTTTCCAGTTGTGATTAGCCTTTTACTTATCCAAATACATCCCTTATACATCCCTTATACCATATTTTGAACCCAAAAATGTTCTTGACCAATTCCAGAATTTGGAAGAGCTGAAACCGCAATACAAGCTACTTTGTCCAAATTTCCTTTCTTCAAGTGTCTTGAATTGTGATCTGAAAATTTGAAATTATTGTGATCCAAAAATTCTGAACTTTTGTGTGTTTCACTGATTTTCGTGTAGATTCTGATTTTGCAATCAGTTTGTCCAATTCCTTACCAAAAATTTTCGAATTCTTGTGTTTTGGTACTGTTTTCATTGTATTCCTTAGATTCATTCTAATCTCATTGTCCACTTGCATCACCTTGTTGTAAATTCCTTTGTGTAATATTGAGTTGTGGTCCGAAAATTCTGAAATTTTGTGTGTCTCACTGGTTTTTTGTGTAGATTCTGATTTTACAATCAGTTTGTTCAATTCCTTACCAAAAATTCGAATTCTTGTGTTTTTGGTACTGTTTTCATTGATTCCTTAGATTCATTCCAATCTCATTGTCCACTTGCATTACTTTTTTGTAAATTCCTTGTGTAATATTGTTTGAGTAAGAATAGAAGCAGAAGAGCAAATTGAGTGGTGTGAATCAGTCCCTTCACTTATATAAGCCCGAGAGTACTCAAACACTTGGTGAGTGAATTTGGGGAATTTGGGAAGGAAGTGAGGACTTATAAACTGTTTTATTTTCTTTGCTAACCTTTGCACTATAATGGAGAGGCAACCGCCACCACCACGGGTTCTAAGGAATCCTATGAGAGATGTTAGCAAAATTTTACACTTTGGTTTCAGTTTGCAACAGGACATCAAGGAGCTCAAAGTCGAGAGAGCCGAATCCTCTCGATCTACAAAGACCACATATGGCAATGATAACGATGATGAAGCCTTGAGGCATTTCAGTGGAAGTCAATACTGTACTCTAGAATTGATTCCAATTTAGGATGTATTAAAATGAAAATTCCTCAATTCTTTGTTAAGCAAGATCCTGAAGCTTTCTTTGAATGGTCCGATAAAATTGAAAGTATTTTACAAAGGCACAACTATTCGGAGGAAAGAAGGTCAAGCTAGGCGTGGTTGAGTTTCTTTGGTTATGCGTGGCGGTGGACTAAAATTCAGCGAGAAAGGAGGCGTGATGAAGAAGGGCCTGTTCGTACTTGGGATGAATTAAAGAAACTCATGAAAAGCGATTCGCTCCACACCAATACTACGGGAGATGTTCAACAAATTACAAAAGATCACCCAAGGAAATAGGACTGGAGGATTATTACCAAGAGTTGGAGACTACGATGCTTGAGTCAACATTCAAGAAGACATGAAGCTACTATGGCTCGATTTCTAGGAGGACTAAGGAAGGATATTGCCCACATTGTTGAGATGCGGGAGTATGAAGATCTCAATGAAATGTATCACAAGGCAATGAAAGCCGAGAGGCGACTTAAGGAGAGGAGTACGAACCTTTTCAACCCTGAAATTCAAACACTTTGAAGTCTACATGGCCTAAGAAGGATTTAAGCACCGATTTCAAAAGGCGCAACTCTAGTACCTCAAAACTACTCCAACCGTGGTTTCAAACACTCACAAATCAAGTGAGGTGAGAAAACCAACCAGGAGGTTACGTGCTTCAAGTGCCAAGGCAAGGGACACTATGCGAGAGTGCCCTAATGCTCGAATTATGGTTGTCGAGATGATGGCATGATCGAAAGTGAGAGTGAACATGAAAGTGACCATGATAATATGCCACTCTTGTAGAAAATGGTGAATCGATGAAGATGTTTTTGGCCCGATGAAGGACCATCTTTGGTGATTATGAGATCTTTAAATGTTCGGATTAAAAGGAGGGCGATGTTCAACGCCGAATATCTTCCACACTAAATGCACCATCAATGAGAAGGTATGTATACTTGTTATTGATGGCGCTTGTACTAACATTGCTTCAACCTTGCTTGTAGATAAACCGAGATTGCCCACACGTCGGCATCCAAATCCATACCGATTGCAATGGTTCAATGAGACCGAGAAGTGAGAGTCACAAAACAGGTTTTAGTGAATTTTTATCAACAAATACAAAGATGAAGCCTTGTGTGATGTGGCTCCTATGCAAGTGGTCACCTATTGCTTGGTAGACCTTGGCAATTTGACAGGATGCTTCCCATGATGGGACAAGTAATAGGTACACTTTCTTTGTTCATGGTAGAAAAACTACTTTCTTGCCTTTGTCGCTACTCAAGTTTTTGAATCTCAATTGCATTTAAAGTGCGAATTTGAACAAATGATGAAATTGAATTTCACTACCCGTGAGAAAAGAAGGAAAATTTGAGAATTCTACACCTAAGAAAATTGAGTTAAATGAAGTAGAACATATTGAGAGGAAGAAAGTGAGTCAAGTAAATAAGAAGCAACCGAATTTTTATGCAAATGTCCGACATGTTGATAGTTGTCTGCATACTAATCGTGTTTTGTTTCTTCTTGTTTGTTGTGAATCTAATGTTCTATTTAGTGCTGACTTGCCATCCAACCTACCGGTTGAGATTTCTAACATATTGCAGGAATTCCAAGATGTATTTCCTGACGAGTTGCCCGCCGGATTGCCACCCAAAAGGGGAATTGAACATCAAATTGATTTCATACCGCACAACGTACCAAATCGACCAGCATATCGGTCCAACCCCGAAGAGACCAAAGAGCTACAACGGCAAGTTGAAGATCTTTTAGTTCGTGGTCAGGTAAGAGAATCTTTGAGTCCATGTGCAGTTCCTGTCATTCTTGTGCCTAAGAAAGCGGTGAATGGCGTATGTGTACTGATTGTCGTGCTGTTAATAAAATCACCATTAAGTATAGGCACCCAATTCCACGTTTAGATGATATGTTGGATGAGTTACATGGTTCAAAGGTGTACACCAAAATTGACTTAAAATCTGGATACCACCAAATTCGAATTAGAGGGTGATGAATGGAAGACAACTTTTAAGACCAAGTTCGGTTTGTATGAGTGGCTTGTTATGCCTTTTGGTTTGACAAATGCTCCTAGTACCTTTATGCGTCTTATGAATCATGTCCTGCGTTCTTTTATCAATAAATTTGTTGTGGTATACTTTGATGACATATTGGTGTATAGCAAAGACATTAATGAGCATGCTGAACATTTGAAACTTGTTTTGATGACTTTGCGGAAAGAAAACCTTTTTGCTAATTTAGCTAAGTGCTCATTCTGTGTAGAAGAAGTTGTTTTTCTTGGTTTTGTTGTTAGTGCACAGGGAATTAAAGTTGATGAGCAAAAAGTGGAGGCCATTCGGTCTTGGCCAATTCCTACTTGATCCGAGGTTGAAGTTTTCACGGCCTTACAAGCTTCTATAGGAGGTTTGTGAAGGATTTTTCCACAAAGGCCGCACCCCTGAATGAGTTAGTTAAGAAAGATGTAAATTTTGAATGGGGTGAAAAGCGAAGAGGCGTTTGATTTACTTAAGCATGAGTTAACACATTCAATTGCTTTAGCATTACCTAACTTTGATCTAATGTTTGAAATTGAGTGTGATGCTTCAGGATAGGTATTGGAGCGGTGCTTCAACAAGAGGGCCTGCGTACTTTAGTGAGAAGCTAAGTGGGGCGACCTTGAACTATCCTACATATGATAAAGAGATGTATGCGGTGGTAAGAGCTCTAGAGACTTGGCAACATTATCTTTATCCCAAGGAGTTCATCATCCATATTGATCATTAATCCCTGAAGCACTTGAAGGGACAAGTTAACTTAGGTAAGCGTCATGTTAAGTGGGTTTCTTTTATTTACACTTTTCCCTATGTTATCAAACATAAGAAAGGCAAAGACAATGTTGTTGCTGATGCCTTGTCTAGAAGGTTTGCACTTCTTACTACTTTAGGCACTAAGATTTTGGGTTTTGAATTGTTGAAGGAATTATATGCAGCGATCCAGAGTTTTCTAGTGTCTATTTTGCTTGTGAACACGGTGCTTTCAACAAGTTTTTCCGATTTGAAGGTTTCTTGTTCAAGGAAAACAGGTTGTGTGTTCCGAGGAGTTCCATACGTGAACTGTTGGTTCGCGGCGCTCATAGCGCGGTTTAATGGGACACTTTGGTGTCTTAAAGACTTACGAGATTCTCGCGTGAGCATTTTTATTGGCCCAAGAGGAAAGTAGAATTTGATAGATTTTGTGCTAATTGCGTTGCTTGCAGGCAAGCTAAGTCTACAGTCAAGCCACACGGATTGTATCATCCATTACCGGTTCCGTCTTCACCTTGGACGGAAATTTCCATGGATTTTATCCTTGGACTTCCAAGGAGTCGAGGTAATGACTCCATTTTGGTTGTTGATCGGTTTTCTAAGATGTCGCATTTCATACCTTGCGGAAATCGATGACGCAAAGCATGTCGATTTGTTCCTTAAGGAGATAGTTCGACTACATGGAATACCGAGAAGTATTGTCGATGATCGTGATGTAAAGTTCCTTAGTTATTTTGGAAAACTTTATGGGGTAAGTTAGGAACTAAATTGTTGTTTTCTACCACGAGTCATCCACAAACGGATGGCCAAACCGAGGTAACTAATCGCACTTTGGGACTTTACTTGGCCATTGTGCAAAAGAATCTTAAAAATTGGGAGGAATGTTTACCTATTTGTGAGTTTGCTTACAATAGAACTCTTCACTCGCTACTAACCATTCTCCTTTGAAGTTGTATATGGCTTTAATCCTTAGACACCTTTAGATCTTTCACCTTTGCCAATCAAGGTTCTGGTTAATTTAGATGGCAAGCGCAAGGTGACTTTGTCCGAAGTTACATGAGCAGTTCGCTAAATATTGAGAAGAGGAATGAATCATATGCTCGAAATGCAAACAAGGGTCGAAAGAAAGTCACTTTTGAACCAGGAGATTGGGTGTGGGTTCATATGCGCAAGGAAAGGTTTCGATAAAGATCGACAAAATTGCATCCACGTGGAGATGGACCTTTCCAAGTTGTCGCGAAAATCAATGACAACGCTTACAAGATCGACCTTCCGGTAAGTACAATGTAAGTACTACATTCAATGTTCTTGATTTGTCTTCTTTTGACATTACAGATTATGATGATCCGGATTCGAGACGAATCCTCTCGAAGAAGGGGCGATATGAATTCAACAAGCATTGAAGAGACTTGAACCGAAGAATGATGACAATAGCAAGGTCTCGAGAACAAGCTTGATCCACTTCAAGGTCTTGATGGACCGATGACAAGGGCTAGAACAAAGAAAATGAAGGAAGCCTTGAATGGACTCATTCAAACGGCCCAAAAGGATGGGGAGAAGACCAAGATTGACAAGGCCATGTTTATTAATGTACTAAGTGTAATTGGGTCTTGTTAATGGGTTTGGCTTTACTACTATTTTCCTTAGAACTACTTAGGATCATTGGGTTTAGTTTTAATTATATGGTAAATTGAGTCATGTAGCCCAAAGAGTCATGTAACCCATTTGGCCCTAAAAGAAACCCTAGCTTGTGCAACCCTAATTTGTAAACCCTAGCTTGTGTCCATATAGTGGCCGTCGGCCATCTTGAAGTGGAGATTTGATGAAATGAAAATTTGGTTATTGACATTTCAAGCTCGAGAGAATTGCTCTCCAGTTTACGAATTACTTGCAAATTACACAAATTCGGAATTTGTGTGTTTGTTGTTCTTGATTTCCTAGATTTGTTCCCTAGGAAATTCGGATTCCATCCATTCATTTGATTCCAAGGTTTCTTGATACGGGTTATCAAGGGGTTGAGGACCTATTCCATCTTCAAGGAACATACCAACTCCAAGGGAAGAATTTTCAGTTGGGTAGATCCAAGGGAATTTCACGCCACTAATACTCTTTGGATTACATTAAATGGTTGAAGAAATTAAAATTTTTGTACTAGTATTTCTGTTGTGATCTTGGTCTCTTGCCATCATATTTATAACTATTTTTTCGCAAAAGGAAAAGTTAAACAAGATACATTTGAGATGGAACTCGTTCATCTATCATTAATGTTTTGAATATTTCGTTTTTAAAACTGAATGAGTACAAACAAAATTTAGATTCGTATAATAGATGAATGAACACAATCTCATTCGTTTATGGAATGAACAACATTCGAAATCCTCTTAATACTCGAGCTCGTTCAATCCATAACTCTAGTTCTTTCCAAAACAAGAATAAATCTTGATTATAATTTTATCCTTGATTTCTAGAAACTCAAGTGGGAATTTTTCTTACGTTAAATTACATCTACTTTAGTGTATTTTTAGTGAAACGGCCAAATAAACACCATAATTTATAAAAATTACTAAAGTTCTCCTTGATGGCTAAACCTTTAATATTTCTCCCCCGCCCAACTGACGTTGAAAAGCTATATTTCATTCGTATTTTCTTCTAATTTTCTTTTTTATGTTTTTTTTCACATTTTTTGGTTCATTAAATTTAGGTTTTTTTTAAAGTCTTTTTAGACTTATAGTTGATTTTATCTCATAAGTACCGTATTTTTGGTCGAAATCTATAAAATCTAACCCATGAAGAATTCTAAACATACTCTACCGCCAACTCTTACGATAACACATTCTTATGATATCAGATTTCAGGTATAAATATAACACTACATAAATTACGAGAAACTCTAATTCTTGTATTATACTACTTGCAACTATCCAACAAGTTTAAAGTTAATTTAAGTATCAAAATATTTACTTTAGGAACGATTCTAAATCAGTTTTGTAAACTTTGATTTGGAGAAAGTTCCCCCTTGCGAAGGCGAAACTCCCCCACTTGTATAGAGGCCCCTTAGCCAGGCGGGATGTAAATCGAGGGATGTACATGAGTTGGTAGAAGCATGAGGGAGAGAGCTAACAGATCAAACCCCAGGGTAGACTCTACAATGTTTCAGCGGAAAATCTGCCCCAGGTTTGAACCTGTGTTGCCAGAGAATTTCTCCCCACGTCACCTCAAACTTACCAATTCGCCTATGCCCTAGGGGCTAGTTTTGTAAATTTAATTTTGGTCGAAATGGTGGTGAATATTCTCTTCATCATTATTCGTTGGCGAGTCAAGAGGATCGTGGGAATTTAGAGAACCTACGAGATTCATTCATTAGTTTTCACCAGAGATCAAGAAAATAAATATTGTTTACCATTTTTCCTATAAACAAGTCAATCTATGTGATATAATCTACCCAGGCGTGAAACGTGATGGTCGGTACCGCAAGTGGATCCTTTTGTTTGTTGCGGCGAGTAATACGTGGTCAACTCCTCCTAATGGTTATTAATGATCAAGTTGATTAGTTGTTTTAAAATGAGTTTTTGTGATTCTCAGAATGAGTTTTTGTATTTTTTAATATATTTTTATTTTATAATTCTTATTTTAAAAATATAAAAATACATTTTAAAACGTAAGCCATACACTTTGATCAAGTCTTTTGTTTTATGGACAAAAGTTTATTAGTCATGTCTACGTTGATTTTATTTTGTTTTGTTTTGTTTTATTTTTGGGCAGTTAAATTCACCCATAATAAACATATTTATACACTTTTAAACATTTTATATGTTTACATATTAAATATTTTTAATGTGCTCAATTCTAAACTCAATTCCAAATTTGGATAAAGAAAGAGTTGTGTTAAGTTGACAGACAATGTAAAAACTATCACACCTAATGATATAATTTATATATATTTTAAATCTTGTAAAATTTAAAAAGCTCCCCAATTATTAGATCGTTTAGAAATTGGATAACTATTAATTCAAACAAAAAGAGGAAATGGAAGACCTAAAAAGATTTTGAAAGAACTATTAAAACAAACTTGAATTATTTAAATTTCAATAAAATTATGTACTTTAGTAAAAAGTAATAGTGAGATATGATCCATATATCCAACCCAACATGATAGAATAAAACTTATTTGCTGTTGTTGTATTTTTTGGCTAAATTAGAAAAAGAAAAACATAGATAGATGAAAATAGATTTAGAGCCTCTTTGCCCCCCTTTTTAATGAGAATTGAAATTATTTTGACATTATTGCATAAGGTGTTCGGAGTTAAGTTGTTTCTTCAATAACTAAGGTGTTTTTTTTTTGGGGCCAACGAGGATAACAATATAACTAAGTCTAATTGATACCCTTGATTTTAGAGCATTTGTCTCCTGTATATGATACTTGGAAAATAAGTCCTCCAGTAAGCAAAATCAAAGTATTAGAATCCTCATTTATTTACTGTTAACCAATTTAACTCAAGTACAGAAGTATTTATGCTAAATACATATGAATTGATAAAAGTTTGCCATTCATCAAACTAAAGAATATATTCATATCCATAATTTATAAGCTTCCTACGTCAAAAGCACAACATTATATACCTACAAATATAGTAGTTCGTATCAATATCTTGGCAAGAATAAGGACAAATTTTTCGTCTTTGTGCGCCTTCTAAGGACAAAGCAAGATGAGAATGACAAGAATGATATCCCTTTTAACTTCTTTTGCAACCCATACTCCCGTATCAGTCAATTCTTAGCTTGTTATGGTTCAGCGTTCACCTTAGAGAACTTTTCACACTTTATAGTTTTATATTTTTAGGATTAGGCTCAACCAACCAAGAACTTTTTCCTGGTGAAGTATGTTGGCCTACCGCTATTGTTGGTAAACCAATAATGGAGGATTATTGGCCAATTCATTAGCTCCATAAGATAATGTTTAAGAATTTTGGGTTGTCCGTTTGAACAAACAATTGTAATGATCCTTTAGAAGAGAGTTTTAGTCCCTAATCACAACAATTAGGAAACTACTCCTAAGGCCCACGATGCACTAGAACAGCATTTGCAACTATAATTCTACTTAACACTAATTTGATATGGAAACTTGACATTGTAAGCCCGGATGAGTTAATGGGGTAATTCTTCAACCATGATAATTACACTTGTGGTATTTCCTTTTTTCCCCCTTTAAACAAACATATATAGTGTCTTTGTAAGTTAACAAATATCTATCTTTATTTGATCCGGATTCTGAATTAAAGTCCTTAATTATCCTCTTATTTGGATATTGGTAGGTTCATCCTAAGCCTCTTTATTTAGTTAGGCTTCTGTTCACTCTTCGGATTAGGTTAAGATAAATTTTGCCTTTTTTCTCTGAAGAAAAGGGCTTCTAATAAATATTTTTTATAACACATATAAGCTTAAAGGAATTGTTTCCGCAAAAGTAGTGTCCTTGAGGTGCTTTTCGCAATAAACTTTTTTTCTCCCCTAAAATCTATGAAGCAAAAGTACGTTTATATTTTCAAAAGATGCCAACAATCATAATTCTCTTGCTTTACAATTATTTTGGAGGAACAAAAATTAATTTTCTAGTAATGATTCATCTATAGATCGGATGGGGCTAAATCTTGGAATTGTTTAAAGAAATTGTTGCATAATGTAGTCTGGAGATGCCACGCGTGCACTAGTCATTTACTTAATATTTCATTGATCCTTCTTTAAAAGAAACCTAAAATGACAGGAAGAAGTTTCTATGTAGGTGGGAATTTTTTTTAACATTTGGTAGTAAAGAAGTCAACTTCAAATGCCAAACTCAATTTGATGCAGCAACATCAATGAAAGTAGCCTTCATCAAAGATTAGATCTTCTATCTCAAATTTTTTATTTCACTTATGTACCACAATTAAAATCACGTAATTTTAAATTTAAAACTATATTGTTTTAATCAAAATTAAATTTAAAATTACGTGGTTTCAATTGTAATACATAAATATAATAGAGATTTGGGGAGAAAGGATCTAATCTGCCTTCATTTCATGATGGAGATTTTCCACAGCTTTAATTGATAAGTGGTAAAAAGAACAAAAAATTTATGCGGTCGTATGACCACTAAACAAGAATTTGCTCCAAGTGCCAAAGTGGGCACATTTAATTTTGTATTTTACTTTTTCATATTGAGAAAAAATATGGGGCCAGAACACTCTTCAGTTAGAAAAATTCAATAAATCGTTTGAAATTTATTTAAAACATAAAAAATTAAACCGATAAGTTTCGAGTTTTTTTTATTACATAATTTAGCTTTTTTAACATTTATGTGATGGGCTAGTATTTACAGATCTCAACATACGCATCTAAAAGCCGAAGATATATACTTATTATCTATATTTAGTGCAATAAATTTATGACAAAAATAAATAAATAGAAATAAAATTTTATTTTTCCTTTAAATTTGAATAACTTTCTCTCAAAAAAATCATGATTAATAAGTCATGCTATATGATCCTACCGTTATACTTAACATTCTCAATTGGAGTACATTCCAGAATTCTCTGTTAATGTAATAAGATCATCGGTAAATTATTTTGAATTTTCTTGTAATAGACTTAATTTACTCGTAACTTTTTTGTGTTATTAATCTTTTTGCTGGATCTCTCTTGTAACTTTTTTGTGTTATTAATCTTTTTGCTGGATCTCTCTTGTTCCTATTTAATTTCTTCATTTCAGAAGTAGTTTTTATTTTTATATTTCCTTCTTCAGCTTGTCTTTTAGTTTTTTAGTAAGAATGAGAGATCGTAAAAATAAACCAATAGAGGGATTTTTTAATAAATGGAAAGTATTTAATTGGAATATAAAAATATGACTAAATTAATTCTACTTACTTTTCGAGACAAGGGTGGAAAAAAGAGTAGGAATTCTCAAATGCAGAAAAGAATTCAAAGGATTCAAACAAATGGTTAAAAAATTCAATAACACTATTCTCGAATAACTTGGAGCGGATCATTCTTTACGTACTATTACAAATAGGATATGAAAATAATGGTCAAAATGAAATTCAATTGTGAATTGCCCAAATTGAAAATAGGATTGTAAATAAAAGTGTTTGTGATGTTTTCTATCCAAACCAACAGATTCATTACTTTTTATTCCTTCTTTTTCTTTTTCTTTTTTATTTTAGAAATAAAAATCTAACAACTATACTTTCTGTATATAGAATTTTTTTTTTCCATCATACAGTATTTTTTTTATGACTTCCAATGTACATATAAAAATTATCATAGGGGTGTTTCATGGGAAAAAAAAAAGAAAAACCTATGATAGAAATTTTTTTTACTGTTTTCTCTCATTGAAAAATAAAGGGAAAAAATATTACAATCTTATATACATTAAAGTCACGAGGGACTTGCTTATTTTTGGAAATCGGATAACAAGCTAGAAGGAAAGTTTATTTAATTATGGAGGTGACTGGTTGTAGAATACTCTTTTGTTGATAAAAGAACTCGCAACTTCTACCCAAAAGTATGCAATGGGTAAACCCCGTTTCTGTGGAATAACCTACAAACCCAAAGTAAACCGCACTAGACAAGCTCATAATAATGATAGAAATTCAATCATTTTTTTTGTTTTGATATTCTCTCCAAAATTCTATAACTTAACCTTATTAAGATTAAGTAGCAAACATTTTTTTTCTAGAACTGTTTTAACATGCGGCATTGCTCCGTCAGGCTTTCACCCATTGCGGAAAATTCCCCACTGCTGCCTCCCGTAGGAGTCTGGGCCGTGTCTCAGTCCTAGTGTGGCTGATCATCCTCTCGGACTAGCTACTGATCATCACCTTGGTAAGCTATTGCCTTACCAACTAGCTAATCAGACGCGAGCCCCTTCTTGGGCGGATTCCTCCTTTTGCTCCTCAGCCTACGGGGTATTAGCAGCCATTTTCAGCCGTTGTTCCCCTCCCAAGGGCAGATTCTTACGCTTTACTCACCCGTCCACCACTGGAAACACCACTTCCCGTCCGACTGCCCTGTGTGACGGGCTCAACCAAGAAGAAACCAAGAAGGTATCAGCAGGGATTTAAACTTGTGACTTTACGGTTACGCGCTCACCCGCCACACCAACTTGGTTACCTCCAATACTCTTTTCAGTAGTGCATGTAGTTGGAGAATAAAACGTTTTGTCAAACCATTAGCTTCCTGGTAGTCTAAAGCGAGTTTAATTTCGACCACAATTTTGTTAATTGTAATCTTATATGTATTTAAGTAACGAAGTTGGAGAAAAGGAAATTTTTAATTTTTTTTACTATAAATGTTTTTCTATCATACAAGTTTCTTTTTTTAACCTACAAGCAATTAACAAAGTTAGGAAAAAGCAAAAAGAAAAAAAAGAATTATGTTAGTGTCGATAAAAACATTCATAAATATTCTCAATTAATACCACAAAAAAATTAAAAGTAAATTAAACATAACATGAAAGGGATCAAAATGGGTGGTGATGGTTTTTTGCAAAGTTTTTTTTTTTTTTTTTTTTTTTATATTTTTTTTTTTGTTTTTTTTTTTATTTGCGCCACATCATTCACGTTAGAATTAAGTTATCAGGGGAGTTATCAGTGAGGTATTCACAGTCAGGCAATCACGGGAGAGCAAAGAGACATAGTAATAGTCAATTTTTAATAATAATAGCCTATTATCTTGTGCTTTTGTAGATAGGTTCCGTTCAGCCTAAATCCCCATCCTCCCCCGGTCCCCCCCCGTTCTTCCTTTCATTCCCTTTTCCGTGCTGTTTAGGTTTCCCCGTCCCGCTTCTGCCTTTTTAGCGCTTCCACGCTCGTATTGCTTTTGCTTTTTCGCTTTTTTTCTTTTCTCGCAGCTTTTTTTTTTTTGTTATTTATATAAATATTGCTTTTCAATCGCTACGCTACAAAAAACTAAAAACTGCGCTACGTCCGCGCCCGCTTACTTTTTTTTATTAATCTACTATCGTTTCGAAAAAAAAAAAGGGATCAAAATAATTTATCATAAGATATTAAGGTCATTGATTGCCTCCGATAGGGTCCATGTTAGAAAAGGGCAAAAAAATGAAACGATTGGCGTAGCGTAATAAGTTACAAAGGAAAAAGAAAATCACTAGATCCAATACAATGACACCTCCGAAAGTCACGGGAAATTGAGGGGTCGATTCAGTGGTTTTATTATGATGTGTACGTTGCTCGATGCGGGCCGCACCTCATTCATTCTCCGTGACCAAATTCAATTCAATGCGGAGCCTAAATGTGGAGAAACTTGCCCATACTCTTTACTTATTTTATTCTTAAAAAAAAAATTCACTTTAAAATTTTTTTTTTCTAAAAAAAATTTAATTATGAACCAAATTATTAAAATATCTTTATTCACAATAATTATGTATGCACATAACTAAAAAGTAAAAATAAAAAAAGTGAAATTATTATTGTAGTGGTGTGTAAATATGTTATAACTAATTTTTTTTTTTTAAAAAAATTATACCTAATTCAAAGTGAATTCTTTTTTATGGAAAGGAATGGCAAAGTGGACAAACTACTAGTGAAATTGTTTCTGATTTTTTGTATAACAAATTAATTAAAACAACATATATATATATATATATATATATATATATATATATATATATATAAATCTTGCTCTAATTTGAGAAAATAAAATTATAACTTTATTTATAAGCCAATATTTTACTCGTGTAAATTACACGAATCATATTATTGTCAAATCAAATTATGTTACAGTACAAAAATTTTAAATTATAATTTATTATATCTCATTCTACAATATTATTATTTGATATTAAATTCAAATATTATAAATAATAATTACATTGTTATTAGGAAGTTAATATAAATGAAAGATTTATTTGAATAATATATTAATAATTAAGATATATAGAATGCCGAATTTGAATAGATAAGACTATTAAGTTCAAATTTAATCACTTAATCCGTTAAAACATTTAGATTTCAAACACACCTAATTAATTGATTAATTATTCAATTAACTTTAAGTGGTCAATCAAGTTATCAAACAGAGTTTTAGTATAATTATTCCTGTGTATTTGTAAATATTATTCTATAAATTTATCATCATAGGTGATATCCCTTCATCCCTGAAAAAAGAGCTTATTTTCGTTTTAATAAAAAAAAAATTAATTACATGTACAATATACTTAATGCAAATTTAATGTATAATTTTTTAATTTAGGTCATACATTATCATTTTTAGCAAATGTAATATAGGCATTTCACATAAAAATAGAGTTTTTTTTTCAAAAATATTGTTTGTTTCACAAAAAGAATCTATTTTTCTATGAAATTTTTATATTATACTTACTAATAATGATAATATATAACTCAAATTAAAAAGTAAGGATAAAAAAAATTATGTATTAAACTATGAATAAAGTGTGTTGCAACTCATAATTTAAAAAAAAATACTTGTAATAAAATTTATTTTATTTTTACGATGGGAGTAATATTTATATATATTGTGCATCTCAGTTCCCGGCCAAATGTTGGAGGACTCAGTTCTCGTTTTTGCTTGCAAATTTTCTTAGTTTTATGAATGATTGTGGGGCTCGAAATAGATGCTGAACTATTGTTGTAAGGCTAATGGTCAATTGCAAAGTGTGACTAGTAAAAGATCTTCACTGTGATGAGGGCTGGAAATGTAAGGATTGGGCCGGGAAGCTTCTCTCAACGGGCTCCTTTTATATTTACGCCCTTGGGCTAGTAAAGGATTTAATAGATCTATGCCACTTTGGTTTGATGGGTATTTGACATGGATTAGTAGTTAGCTATAATTGTTAATAATCGAAGGTTCTGATTAATACTCAAGGGTTGAGATTAATTGGTGAAACTGTTGTTACATTAGGGGTACCATAATAGATATAAGAAGGTTAAAAGAAATGAATTTATCACTAATATACAAACTTCTTTCGATATTGAATGGGTGATTTCAAACCAAAAACAAGGAAAAAAAAACTGAAAATGACTGAAAATATGTGATCATAAAAGTTTAATGGTTTCTAAAACTTTTTACTCTTTATATTGTAAGGAGGAAGTTATTCCTAGTGTAAGCAATAAAACCAATGTGATTGTTAATTCTTTTTCTAATTTTCTTTCTCATTTTCAAATAATTGTTTAGGAGAGAAAATGAGGGCAACACCTAAAAGCTACGCAAATGAATGAGCATTTAGGCAAAAACAAGAAGCGATCGGAATTACAACTAATAAGAAAAATGACCCAAAAATAAATCAGCAATGTGCATACGTTAAACAAGTATGTCTCACTCCGATTCTTTGTTTGAAGGGTTTTGAGAGGTAGAGAGCAGGCCATAGTAGTATGTTGGCAAATCATCAGAAAATGAAGTGCAAACCTTGTCAATAGGACAAATCAATAGTGAGGAAGAAGGAGAAGTTAGGAATTTAGAGCATCCAAACAAAAGTCTAGAACAGAAGTGGCAGAAAAGGAGGTGGAATGAACTTCGAAAGGTAGAGAAAGTGAGAGTGAGGAGGAGTTAATCCATAGACCATTAATCACCTATCCAAAAAAGTATAACCCTACAACATAAACCATAGTATTGGTTTTAGAAAATGCCGAGGTCTAGGACCTACAAAAAACATGTCACATTCTAAAGGAGTATAAGATGAGAGTTCTAGGACCCTAATGGAGAGCATATCATTCCTCCATAGGGCATGGAATAGTTAACAAGGATTAGCTAAAAGCAGGTATGAGATTCCTCTTATTTCTATTCATATTCGAGATTCTAATGTACTATTACATTGCTTTAGCACAACTAACCTTGAACTCGGTGAGAACTATAATAGGAAGTGAAGTCTTATACAAAGAGGGTCGAATTATGATTTGAGTGAATTTATTTAGATATTTTTAGTATATGAAAAAATTAGCAAACTTGATAGGGTATTTCACCTTTTTTTTTTTTTTGAGATTAGGGAACAAAATAGATAAACCTTCCACACAGCATGACTAGAAACAAAGGTTTTTCTTTTTCAAAACTAGTCCTTGTAAGTTAGAGATAAAGTGACACCATGGAGAGGCAAATGGCACTTACAAAAACTAAAAGAAACATAGCCCCTAGGCAGAGAATACATAGAGTTTAAAGATAAAATGACTAGAAAGTTCATAGAGGAAGAATTAATAAAGAATAAGTTGTGTCCAGCAATAGTTGAGATCAAACATAAAGCATCGGGGAAGCAATAGGAGAAAATAAGGAAAAAAACAAAGGACAGTGACGCAAACCCTTAGGGAACTCATATATCTAAGTCTTTTATATATTGATTAGTGATTTTACATCTTCATCGCTCTCAATTGGGACCAACTGAATATCTAAGTCACAGTAAGGAGCTTAATAGTATATTTTCACATTAGTAGCCTACTCTACTAAGGCATACATATAAAAAAAGTACCCCTATACTCAAGCAGTCAATATCCCAATTCCTAAATACCGTAACTAGATTACTTGTTTGCACAAGGGTTGGCGGTGCTGTAGACTCTACAAATTTGCCTCCGTAATGAATATGAATGTCTATTTCATTATCTTTTTTCAGTTCTCCATCTGCAAACCCCACACAGTTTGCACTATTTTATTAACAAAAACACAAAATGGATTGTCAACATTCAACATAAAGACAAAGTTCTACATTTCAACATAGATTCCTTTACACAAATGGCACAACACAAACACAGGAGCAAAAATAAACATCTAAATAGAACCGATAGCATTTATCAATTTAAAGCTTTGATCTCTGCCATTGCCCGAAATGTTAATAAAACAAATAAATCCCAAATCCTAAACAAACAAATACTAAGCATTGTTGGGCCCAGTTTTCTGTACTATTTTATCAAATGCCTCATTTAACCCTACATTGTAGCATATAAAGGTAGGACTGAAACATTTAATTGGTTCTGGAATCAAGTCTTGGCCTTTGCCACAATATTCCATTACCATAGCCCAACTGCATCAACTTGCATAAATATTTTACCAACTTAATAGCACTGTATTTGAACCCAAATGCAAACCTACATGAAATCAGAAAAATTAAGCCAAATATAGAAATCAACAGTTGTTAACAGACATAGATGAGGCCATTTTTTTCTTTACCATTGTATCATATGCCACATTTCATCCTAATATGAAGCAGATAACTAAACCATTTTATCTAGACATATGACAAATGCAGTCATCATTATCGGCTTCACCATTCAACCTCAAGTTCAGATAAAGATATGTTCTTCATCGTCATTGGTTTCAGATATAGATATTTTTCAAATTTCACATACTATTTGATTCATGCAATGCCATCTTATGTTAATTCGAACTAGAATTGAAACTCTTACTCATCAACCTTCTGCACTACTGAGGTACTCTGACCCATATCATCGCTGCCCTTCACAATCCTAACCCAATAAAGCTTCTTGATTTGTATTCTACTGTATTACTCGAAATGTTGTGACGAATCACACAAGTTCTTTGTAAAAATTGAAATTAGGGTAATGAAATTAGTGCAAGGAACTTGGGGTTTGCTACTTAGCTCTTCGTTGTGCACAACGATAGCAGTTTGCTTCTCTGCCATTTAAATTAGGGGCATTATTGGTATTTTACAAGCTCTCCGTAACCGTTTGGGAGTTTCGTCAATTTTTTACTACACTCCAAACTAGAGGGAGGAAAGTGAGAGCTTTTAAAGTAGAAAAGTGTCATTTGGTGAACTACAACGAAGGAAAATGGAATGTGCCCTTGATTTGTTGTTGGTTTCAGGGTTCTGAGGATGTTTATTGTAAAATCCAGATGACGTATGGAAACTAGATGTTTTCCATAGATAATGTTGACCCTAATATGTATTCTCACAGAATTTTACTTTCTGATATGTCCGAGAATTTGTTTAATGATCCTAATGAATGGAAAAATACAAAATTTAACATTACATGTGAGTTACCTTGGAAGGCAGGTGAACTAAATATAAATTCAGATAGTGATGTGGAAGCAATGTTTAGGTTGCATGGCAATGAGAGCATTGTCAATTTAGTGATTACTAATGATGCAGATGGAATGATTGTACCATTAATGTTGTTACCAAAAATGTGAAAAGAAAATAAGGTAAGCAAAAAAGTAAACGTGCTAGGAGTAGAAAAAGTAAAAAAGTAGGTGCAAATATATGCGGTACTCAAAATGATGAATTTGAATCAGACAGTAAGGATGAGTTGTATGTGGTAAGTGATGAGGATGAAATGCCCCATTACATAGTGGATGATATATTTATAGGGGTGACAATCAGGTCGTGTTTCGAGTTCACGTGTCTTGTTTTGACATGGGTATTACAAGTTTTATATGAATCCGAACATGACTCGTTTAATTGAACGTGTCAGAAAACGTAACATGAACATGATCTGTTTATTTTGCGGATAACACGACAAGATACGACATGAAAAAACCAAAATTTATGTGAAACTCAACAATAACCTATTTAACACGAAAAGACCTAAATAACCTATTTAACATGACACGAAAATAATGATTTATTTAACACGACATGAAAATACTTGCTTGTAAAAGATTAACACATCAAAAAATCTAAAAATACCTCTAATTACATTTGAAAAATATTTCCAACTAAAATTTAAACAATTACAAGCCAAAAAATCATAAAAATATTTTTCAAATTATAATCCAAGCGCTAGCATCAAATAAAATGTCAAGAATTACAAACCAAATCTCAAATATCTAAGTCCAACGTCATAGAAATCAAAACATCTTCCATTAAAACTTATAAGATATGGTATGATTAACTATTTATAGTCAATAAAAAAATTTCAAGTATTCAATTTTACAAAATTACCGTAACATAATGCTTCAAATTACTAAATGGGTTAAACAGGTCGACATGTGGATTGACCCAAACACGACCTATTTATTTTGCGTGTTATACGGGTCAACTTGATTTTGACACGAACCCACCAAGGGGTGTACTTGTACCTATTAAATACGTGTTAGGTTCGTGTCGTATTTACGTATCATGTCGCGAATTGCCGTTCCTATCTATTTATGAAATATGTTATTGAAAGGGTATAAAATGATGGTGTTAGTGGGAGTGAGTTATGAAACTATGAATCAAATGATGAAACTCCCCATTGAAGATGATTCTAACAATGATTTTGAGAATGATATGATGGGATCATGCTTGAATGGACCTGAATTTAAAATGCCAGAGGGTGAGAAATTTAAGCTATTGTTAGAGATGATATTTGAGGATATAAACACATTCAGGAAAGTCCTATATGAATATTAAATTTGGTGGGGATTCACACTGATTAGGTTGAAAAATAAGAAGAAAATGGTTGCAACAGTTTGTGGTGATGATGGATGTGAATGGAGGGTTCATGTCTCATTAATACTAGATGGAGTGACCTTTAAGGTTAAAATAGTTAATCTGGATTATACTTATAAAAATGCTGAAAATATTAGGGTTTTGCAGAATGGATTGTTGAAAAAATTAAGGACTTAGTTAGGTTAGACCCACATATGAAGATAAGTTTCAGAAAAAATGAGTTAATTAAGTTTGGTATTAATTCAACTAACATGCAACTATGGAGGGTAGAAGAAAAACTATAAAAATGATAGATGGGAATCATGCTGCACCTTATAAAATGTAAAAGTTCATTATCACATACCAGTTGGTGCCACAATCCCTTTGATTAAGAGGTTTTTATGGGATTTGATGCAATGAAGCAAGACTTCCTTAATGGTTGCCAGCCCTATATTGGGTTTGATGGTTGCCATTGAAGGGATCTTTTGAGGGTGTATTGCTATTTGCCATTAGAATAGATGAGAATGAAGGGCTAGTTCCACTTGCTTTTATTTAAAAGTGTTCAAAATCAATGATCTGATCCGATCCTCATTTGAAGGGGTTTGTAATCCAATCTGAATATTTCGAATCAGATCGGATCGGTTTTTTATCCGATTTGATCTGTTTTGTTTTTATTTTTTTGATATTGCTTTCCTTTTCATAGACAATGTTAGGTGACTTAATTTAGGTTTGAAATTAATAGTTTCATGTTAAAAAATTATCTATTTTTATATAAAGATAATAAATAAATTTCATCTAAATATTTTAATTTCTGTATTTTTTTTTAATGTAAATTAATTTGTGTACTTTCATATAAATATTTTAATTTATTTTGTCACAAATTAACTAATTTTAGTTAAAGAATTATTTGAATTATTAAAGAATACTAATTTATATTTTATGACTAATGTTAGCTATTTTTGGAGAAAAAAGTTATAATTTTTTCATTTATATCAAAACGGATCGGAATCGGATCAATCCACTAATCCAATTTGAAAAATTCATTGTTTTGATCTGATTAGTTTTTGATATGATATGATCTGAAATATCGAATTGGATTAGATTGGTAGATTGATTTGATCCGCAAATCAAAATGAACACCTTTACTTTTATTATAGTAGAAAGTGAAAATAAAGAAAGTTGACTTTTCTTCTTTGAATGGCTATCTGAGCTTCGGAGGGGATGTTCTACTATCAAAACATAGATCTTCATGACAAATAGACAAAAGGTAATATACAAATATTGCGCTTTGTTTTGGATTGATTATTTTAATTAAGTTTATGTTTTCATACATTAGTTGTATATTCTTAATTATAATGTGTATGTAGGGGTTGGTCGAGGCTATTGCTCAAAAGGTACCACATGCATTACATAGAAGATATTGCATGCATATATTAACCAATTTCATAACAAATTTTTTGTCAATCATCCTCAAAGGTTATTTTGGAAAGCTGCAAGGTCTTCCTCAAAGCATGGATTTTAAAGAGTAATGGCCAGGATTAAGGAGCTAAAACTTGAAACATATCAGTAGTTGGAAAACATAGGTGATGACATGTAGGCCAAGTATACCTTTCCATATGACATGAAAAATAACCATATAACTAAAATACCAGTGAGTCACTTAACAATTGGATGGGAGACCTGAGAGAGAAACTTGTATTAACAATGATGAAGATTTTGAGATCCAAGTTAATAAGCAAAATTTAGAGAAGGTATGAATCTAGGGGTGCATGGCGATATGACATGTTCACAAGAGTGATAGCTAAGTTGAATGAGGCAATAGAAAGATGCAGAACATTGACATTTAGGTACCGCAATGAGTCGACCTATGAAGTGAAGGAAGGGAATGTGACATATATTGTTGAAATGACAACTAGATCATGTGATTGTTGAGTGTGGAACCTAATTGGAATCCCTTGTATTCATGTGATCGTGGTCTTAACTGATATGAGACAAATATTGACTGACTACTGTGATCCTTACTTATCAAAGGAGTCTTATTTGAAGACATACTCCAATCTCATCAAGCCTATTCTCGATGTGATCTTCTGACCAAATTTTGCAGAAAGGAAAGTTCTAGAGCTTCTGCTACCAAAATTGAGAAGAAGACTTGGTAGACCCAAGAAATCTAGGAGTGAACCTAAGACTGCAGATATGAGAAGATTAGCCACCTTGTGATGTGGGCGATGCATGCAATTCAGACACAATAAAAGAAAATGTGTTGGTGGTCTATTGATGATAAGAAAAAGGCATTCTAGGAAGATCAACAAAATGGTAATTTCATTTTTACTTCTAGTCATTTGTTACATTTACTGGTGTTTCATATGCTACATCAACAAGTTTGACTATGAGTACGCTTTTGTTTGAAGTGTGACAATAGGAATACATTTGCACAAGATCCTAGATTAGGTGCACCTGCAAACTATACTAGAGAAGTTATGGATGGTGCTCAAACTGATGGATTAAATAGTGTGAGTGCACATAGAATTTCACGAACACAGGTTACATTTTTCCTTCATACCATTACATTTAGTTTTGGCTATTTATTGATTGAGTAGTCACTCACAGTATGGCTATTTTCAAGTATGAGATTGAGACTATGTCTTGCCAAGTCCATCAAACAAACACATATGCAAAACAACTTAGAGCATTTGCGGATGGAACTCATAATGATCCTCAAACTAGATCTAGTTCACGATCTATAGCAAATGGAAATGCACATGGAATGTCGCAAAACAACTTGCATTTTTACTTCATCATATTACTTCAATTTTGGCTATTTTTTCACTAAACAATCACTAAGGTATGGCTATTTTTTAAGCGTGAAATTGGGTCTACTTCTAACCAAGTTTATTAGACAAACACCCATGCAAAACGACCCAGAGAATTTGTGGCTGCAACTAATAAGGTTTCTGAAACCAAATCTAACGTAAGATCCACAGTAGATGTGAATACACAAGGAACTTTACAACTAGAGTAGTTATTTGAGGTACACTCAGAATTTGTATTCATTTTGATATATAGACAGATTATTCTCAGACAAGATCCTTGATTGATACAATTCTTTCATTGTTATGACACAGGTTTTTAAGGGGGTTCAATTGCAGTAGATGTCTGGCAGTGACAAGGTAGAAAAATTATTTGGATCACATCTCTCTAATCAAGCTATCTAAAAAGCAATGAGAAGCAAACCAAAAACCACCAAAATGTCAAAATCTAGTACTGCAAGGGTTGCTTAGGGAGATGGTCTTCACAAATTAAGCTCCTTTTAGAACACATGTAATCCTAGATGTAACATGTCTTAGGAATTTGAGGCTATTCAATTTGGAACATTTGCTTATATTAATTTGTTTTGGATTAGTTGACATTGTATAATTTGGATAATTTGGATCCAAGTTGGTAGACTACATTTATAACCTTTTTCTTAATTGTGTATTTTGATATGATTCTCATTGAACAGAATGTCGGGATCATTTGCTACTATCTGTTGATGCTATTTTGGAACATTATTACAACACTCTATGTGCTATCCTTCTTTAATTACAGTTGGAATGACATTGCTGTTTGTCCGTACATTTAGTTCATAACGTAGAAAGTGAATGACAAACACGCATAATTATGTAGAAACCTGAAGCATAAACAAAGAAATTCTATGTATTACTGCATTGTTGTTTCATCACATTACTAAAACATGCTAATATAGCCATAAGAACTGAGTGAAACTCTATCCACCAATGGACTTCTCTAACAATCTAGCAAAATGAGTTTGACCATTGAACAAATGATTCCATATTGACACAACAAAAGCAAGAGAAATAAACACTTTGATTCTGACAACATAAACATAGATTCCATATTTCTAGTTTCGTATAATTTAGCCTTTAATCAATTGTACTACCACAGTTGAGAGGTATATGGCTAACATAACCAATTATATGGAAGATATTGGGATTGGAAATGAACATTTACTTATCCACTATATTTCTATTTATCCATTCATTGAGTTCATAATGTAGATAGTGAATGACAAACACATACAATTATATAGAAACTTGAAGCATAGACAAACAAATTTTATTGCATTACAACATGTTTCATTACATTACTAATAAATGCTAATATGGCCATAAGAACTGAGTGAAACTCCATCCATCAATGGACTTCTCTAACAATGTAGCAAAATTAGCCAAGCATTGAACAAATGATTCCATATTGACATAACAAAAGTAAGAGCAACAAACAAACTAATTCCGACAACATAAACACTGATTCCTTGTTTCTAGTTTTGCAGAATTCCGCCTCTAATTAATTGCACTACTATAGCTAAGAGGTATATAGATAACATAACCAAGTTTATGATCACTAATGTCAATATTATCTTGTTGCAATAGAATCGTACACTAAAATCATCATTGTTTATCACCTCAAACTTCTGACGTTATTGTACCTAGCACTTTGAAACCTTTGACTCACGGGCCAAATATTCATATTGTCCTCCATTACTTTGGCCATCACTCACTTTAACTACTCATGTACAACACATGCATAATATAGTCTACTAGGATTTTTGGCCAATTTTGACATAAAAATCACACATTTTCTTCCACAAACACCACATGCTATAGTCTCAAATTTTACATTTTCAGATGTGCTACAGTTGCTTGATAAAGTTGTAAATGCATAATACAGTTTGAAACATGCCAATCAAATGCAAGAAGAAACTCAAATTAGTCATGAGATACAATTGAATTGCCATTTCAAACACAAGAACCCTAGATTCTTGATACACACCTGAAGGCCAGCAAGAACATCCCACTACGACTAAATTCCACAAGCCCAAAACTCATCAAGAATTGAACTAGATTACGTGATCCAGTATAACCACACACCCAATTATGGTTAAGACTAGCAAGATAGGCACAATAGTAGTTACCTAACATTCTACGTTATAATCAAATGAATAATATGGTAAACAATGGGGTAGAAGACACCACAACTTGTTAGGATCAATTAACAAGTTAATAAGTCAAAGAGTGCTACAAGGTAAACCTTGATAAGCTCCAAATTAAGTTCAAGACCAAGAATTTAAGTTGTGAAAACCTCACAAATTTTATTGATCTAATAACTTCTAAATTTTCAGCCATTAAGACGTGTATTTATAGTAGTAGTAGAGCTCTTTCAAGTCTGACGATTGGACTGAAATAAGTAGTTTGATCCTACAAGGATTCAACAACTAAACCTTAATATAATTGGACTAAAATTGAAAGATACAAATCCTAAACCTAATATAATTCAGCCATACCAACAATTTAGGCTATTAGTGGTGGAATAAACTAATTTAAAATCCTAATGGAATTATAACAAATAAAAGACTAAAAATAATTAAAATAATTTAGGGTTTTGAGTTAGGGTCGGGTGAAACCTTAACCCTAAGAAACCCTAATATAAGCTCTATGGTGTTTTAAGTATTCAAATTTAAAATATTGTTATTAAATTACATAGAATACTTAAATGTTGGCCCATAAACACAATGAAGTGGATATTGGAACACTTTTTTGATCCCTAATCCAACCTCAAAATGATGTGCCAAAAATGATAACCACCATGGATTTGGGTTTGCATCATTCCTACTTTCCTCGAAAAGATTCATCATTGAACCTTTAACAACACCCTTAGGATGAAAACAATGTATTTTGACCACCTTAGGGAGTGGAAGGAATAGTTTGGCCATGGAAATCAATATGACTTTAACTCTTCTTAATCCACTCATATAGTAGCTTTTTACTACAAATCTTTGAAGGCTCCAAATTTGTGTCAGAGTGTGGTAAAATTGTTTTTTTTTTCCAAACACAAAGTTGAGGTGTAGAACTTATGAAATTTTAGAAAGCTGAATGATTATGGGAAATTCAAACTGAAAAACCTGCAAAAAAGACAAATCTGGCCAAACAAGGTTAGTCAAGAAACCTCTCTCTATGAACTCATTGCCTTTTTGGCTTTCTCTTAATAGTCGCTTTTCTCTCATATTTTCTTTCACTCTTTGTACTACCATTATTTCTTTTCCTTTAGTTTTTACCTCTCTATCACACTCGGTTTTTACCTCAAGTACCTCTTTTTTATTCTCAATATCTTTGGTTTTTCTCAAACTCTCTTTGCCTTTTATCAAACTCACCCTTTATTCTTTTCTGTTCACTACTAACATCTTGTGGCAAAAGAGAAACAAGTACATTGGATTTACTATTTATTACAAATGAGCACTTGTTTGTAAAGCCATCATGGTTAACTTTCTGGTCAAATTGCCATAGCCTTCCTAGTAATAGATGACCAGCTTGCATGGAAGCCACATGACATAGGACCTTATCCGTGTATTCGCCGATGAAGAATGGCACTCTTACTTGTCGATTCACTTTCACTTCCACATTGTCATTCAACAATTGTAATCGGGTAAGGTGAAGGGTGTTTGATCATAGGCAAGTTCAAACTCTCGACAAGATAAGTGCTTGCAATGTTTGTGTAAGATTCACCATTGATAATAAGAATGCACACTCTATCATTCACACTTCTAGTATGAAAGATGTTGCTTCTTTTTTTCTCATTGTCATTTTGACTTGCATGTTTAAGGTTTCAATGGTTACCAAAACATTGGTCAACTGGTTCAGGCTCTTGGTTTTCATCAATCTCTCTCATTGGATTTGTCTTATTTGAGACATCGGACTCTTTAGCTCCTCTTGGAATACGGGGTTGTGGTATGTTCGTTGAGATTGCAAAACTCCTTTTCAACCTCCTTTGATGCTTGATTCCAAGGTTGTGAGTCTTTCATTGATGGACTTCATCATAAAACTCATTCGAGCTGTGTTTTCTTTTAAAGTCTTTTGTTCAGGATTTTCCTTTGTTGTTTCGCCCATTGTGGTTATATTGAGGAAGTACAAAAGAGAAGACAAAATATCCTCACAATTTCCTTCCCCTAATATCTCAAACCTACTCTACTCTCATGAGTGTATCACTTAAAATTGATTTTTTTCAATGATGAATATTACTCTTGCCTTTTTCCTCTCAGATTCACAAGCAAAAGTTTTTATTGAAACTCAATTAAGAGCTACATTTGGTTAAACTAAATGATACTAATTAACTTATAGAGTGCCAAAGAAAATTAAGCACAAAAATTTTGTAAAGAGGCGAAAGAAAAAAAATAAGACTCAAAGAAAAGTCAACAAGCACTTTTGGAAGTTGGGGTTTTTGGGATGGGTGAAATAAAATTGATAAAAATTCGAGCTAGAGAAAAAAATTTTGGCCAATTATTTACTGTTTAGTGGTTGAATTTGATGATTATGGTGCCTGGAAAAATTAATTAGTTCCAATCCTTTTCTAATTTGGATTGAAGAAATCAAATTGGAAAGCAATTGGAATTTGACTAGTACTAGAAACTTAATTGCAATTAAAGATTGAATTAAAATCCAAATTGGACAAGGAATACAATTTCCTTTTGTAGAAAAAAGGTGTGGGTGGCTAGAATTTTGTCCAACTCAAGAATAGGGATCAAGAATTTTTAAGAACAATCAAGAAAGAATAATTTAGGCAATACTAGATTGAACTATACTTTAGATGTGCACTTCTTGATTTCTTTTCCGCGTCTTTCTATTTTTTCAAAAATAGGATGATGGCAATACCAAATTTAAGGGACAAATTTCGGTAGCAACCGAAAAAAAAAAAAAATTCTGGACAAAGAATTATCGCACTTATGGCACAACAAGCAATTATCAAGATACAAGTGGAAAAAAATTAGCAACCAAAAATATTTAGGTAGAAATTACACAAAGAGCAATTGTCAAGAAGGATTCTGGCAGCACCAAAATTCTTGAAAATTACTAAGTATTTTGTCAAACAAGGATTTTGGATAGTATTCAAGTCTTGGGTAGAATTAAAAGTTATGCTAATGCCACTATGGTTGATGAAAATTATTTTTTGGACAAAAGAATGTTTCCGCCAGCAATTAGGACAACAAAAACAAATTGAAACAAGGACAATTTGGTAACAATATTAATGAAGTAGTGTAGAAATAAAATTCAGACCCAACAATTTGAAAAAGTAAAGATTTTAGGTGTAAGTGAAATTGGTGCAATAGATGAAGTTAGGCAATATTCCACTTGCGGCTAACAAATTTTGGTAGAACCAAAATTTTAGAAATTTAAAGTTAGGCAGAATTAAAATTGAGAAAAAAACAACAAGAAGTTTTAGCCAGCAACAATTCTTAGGTGTGATCACAAGTAGCTGCTCAATTTTAAAGGAAATCTTGGATTGATTATTGCGTCTTGGGTAGAACTAGAATTGTTAGACAGAAAACACACCTCAAGTAACACTCTTTCTTTCTTTTTTTTTTTTTGAAAAATAGTAAGCAGCTTCAACCAAGATACTTTAATTGGATAGTACTAGAATTTGATAAGAAGAATCAATGCAAAAAAACAAATGTACAATTTATACAAGAATTGATTTGCTAACAATAGATGGAGTTGTGCAAGAATTCCACTGTCGATAAGAATCTTCTTAACTGAATTTGTCTTTGTTGACCAAGAAAGAAATTGGAATAAAAATTCAGGAGCTAAATGATAGGATAAATAATATTTTGGTTAGACAAGGACTCAATTCAGCTAATAAGTCTTGGCCAGCAGAAGAAAAAGATTGAGGACAAGCAATTGATGGAGTTTAGGTGAATCACACTATCGGCACAAAGGATTTTCTGAATGGATTGAGTGGCTAGATCAACAAATAATTCGAAGAAAAGGCAAGTGATAGCAAAAAACAAATTGAAGTTAGGTGGAGCACTTTCATCTAGAATCCCATAATTTTATAAAAACAAATACAACCAACAGAATTTATTATTTCTTGGACAAATTTAGTAGCAAATTTTTTTTTTGGGACTAGAACAATTTAGCCGAACCAAGAAACTTATAATTTGGAAATCACCTTTTTTTTTGTGTTTTAGCAATAAAGGTTGGAACAAAGTTTAAGAATAAGAAGAATCAAGGACAAGAAGCACAACAAGAATTCAAGAAAAAGGGAATGAATAAGAAATGGGGTAAAAAAAAACCTAACACTCTAAAATATAATCAAACGAACAATATGGTAAGCAATGGGGTAAAAAACGCCACAACTTGTTAGGATACGCCGACTTCACTGAATAACTCTGGATACTCTCAGTTGATTCCCCTCGTACAATATCCCTTGCCACCATCCAACTCTTCCAAAGCCATAAAGCATTTTATTTATCAGCAACCAATAACACATCTGTGTGCGGGAAATATTTTGCTTTCATGACCTTACTCATAAATAACTCAGGATGATTAATAACTCTCGTCAATTGTTTCGCAAGTAGAGCATCATTAAAACTTTGAATCTCTTGAAAGCCCAATCCCCCTCCTCCTTTACTTTAGTAAGGTCCTGCCATTTCTTCTAATGAATTTTCTGTCTCACATCTTGATGAGCACCCCACAAAAAATTCGCCGTAAGATGGCAAATTTCTTTACACACTCCCTTGAGAAGTTTAAAACATCCCATGACATATTGATACGAATCTTAATCCAAGAGAATAAAATTTGAACCTATATTAGAGTGTTGGTCCTAGTATCATCCTCTAGGTTGAACTAAGTTTTCCTTTAGCAAGACACTAACTCCAAGATTGAAGAAGGACATTACTTTTGTCCACTTGACACCCGAAAGAATTATCCAAATTCAAAGTTGAGAATTGAACTATCATTGGA
This sequence comes from Gynochthodes officinalis, assembly GCA_020080225.1. NCBI lineage: Eukaryota > Viridiplantae > Streptophyta > Magnoliopsida > Gentianales > Rubiaceae > Gynochthodes > Gynochthodes officinalis. The sequence goes on along the minus strand of CM034615.1, from coordinate 30,288,786 downwards.
ACCAAGAAGCACACTCAAATTGTTGAGGGAAAGAAACTCAACAAAATAACTTAAACATGAACCTAAGAAGCTATCCTCAAAGACCCGAAGCAAGTTCTAAATTAGAACTCAAAGAAAAGCTACAAATCTCTCAAGTTTGTATTGTCAAAATTCTTAATTTTCTTGAGGCTGAATGGACTCTATTTATAGATTACAATGTGTAAGAATTAAGAAAGCCATTCCCTAGTTGGATTAGCTTTTTAGGAAACTAACTAAAGAAATAATTACTGAAAAGAAAGACTCCTAATCTAAGAAAAGGAAATAACAAATAAAGTTGCCTAAAACTATACTAATCCATGGCTGATTTGGATTTGTGTGCTAGCCAAACTTGTGTTGCCTTCAAACCTTGTGCTTTCTAATCTTGAATTGAATTGGGAAGCTTCTTTAAATCTTCTAGTTTTGACTTTGGAAACTTCTCTAAACATCATGAATATAGTCTTGGAAGCTTCTAATTTTGTTTATGAACAAGAAATAATATTGCCTAAAGCTAAATTCAAGTGTGGGTTGGATTAGAGAAGTAAATGGCGGCTGAACTTATTTTGCTTCTTCCAAATTAGAACCTTCCAAATTTGAACTAGGATTGTGATGAGAAGTAGCCTAAGGATCTTGATTACACGTGTGAAAATCAGCCACACTCGATCCTTCATGGATGACTAGAATGGCAAATGATGAGCTAAGTTTGGAAGTCTTCCTTGCTGCCTTAGCTTCGGATTTCATGGCTTCATTTATGAAAGAGATTAAGGAAGCTTGCGTTTTCTTAGTCCTTGACCTTGTAATAGGACCACCAATTCCTTGTAAAGAATGTAAGTGTGGACGCCTTGCTTCATGGTCGGCTTCATGTGGAGTTGTAGTTGTCTCGGACCTTAGATTTTCATCACATATGTGGGCAAAGCATGTATCACTACTTTAATAAGAACCTCCTTGCCGGTTAAACCCAAGAACTGTGACTTCCAATTCTGAATTCTACGCTGAACTTTGTCAATAAAGTTCCTAAGTCTAGTACTTCTAGAGAAAGAAGGCATCGTATGTGGACAGCTACTTGGAAGCTCAAGGTTGCAGGTAAAGTCAAACAGTTTGTATGGCGTTATTGTCATAATATTTTGCCAATTTATGATAAGCTACATCAAAGGAAGATACCAGTTAAGCCTACTTGTCCAATGTGTGGAGTATCGGCTGAAACTATAGAACACCTCATGTTTTATTGTTCTAGAGTGCAACAAATTTGGAAGATGGCTCATGTGGATTGGGTTAGGGTTCTGCCTCCAGATAATTTTTAGCACTGGTGGCAAAATCTCTGTTCTAGGCTGAGGGAGAATGGCTGGGATGAACGGATACAATTCACAGCGTATCTTATGTGGATGATATGGAAGAGCCGGAACATGTGGGTGTTTCAGAGAGAATGGATGCCAGTGAAGGATGTAGTTGAGCTGGCGAGACATGCTTGGTTGGAATTTATTCATGCACACATGGTAGTTTAGATACATGTTTTACTTTTGTGTAAAGTTTGGCTGTATAGGTGTTGGTTTTGATGTTTTGGGTGTCAGTTTCATGTTCTTGAGCTGGTTTTTGCTGTTTCAGAACCAGAATTTGCTCAGGGTATAGAGGGCATGCTGCCGAAATTTTGGAGGGGTAGGTTAGTTAGCTAGGATTGTGGGAAAGATCAGTGACTGACGAATTTATCACCGGGAGAACACGATATTGAGGTAATAGATACCCTACTAGGAGGGATTCCTTTCAATCTTAGTAAGGTCTCTATTTTTTCTATGGTGTATTTTTGTGGGAGGGTGGGTTGAAATGTGACATGTTGTCATTTCGTCTTAGCCAAGACTAGAGCTAGGAAGAGTCTAATTTTTGGGGGACATATGATTGTAAATGTTCATTGTTACAAAGTTAATACAATTATCGACCTTTTGATAAAAAAAAAATGATAAGTCAAAGTGTGCCACAAGGTAAATTTTGATAAGTTGGAAACTAAGTTCAAGAACAAGAACTTAAATTGTGAAAAATCTTACAAATTTTATCAATTTAATAACTTCTAAATTTTCAGCCACAAAGAGGTGTATTTATAATAGTTGTAGCAGCTCCTTTAGGTCTTACAAATGGACTGACATAAGTGGTTTGACGCCACAAGGATTTGGCAACTAAACCCTAACATATTTTGACTAAAATTGAAAGACACTAATTCTAAACCTAATATAATTTTAGCCATACCTACAATTTAGGCTATTAGTGGTAGCACAAATTAATTTAAAATCCTAGTGGAATTATAACAAATAAAGGACTAAAATAATTAAAATAATTTAGGGTTTTGAATTGGGGTTGGGTGAAACCTTAAAGTCTAAGAAACCCAAGGAAACCCTAATGTAAGTCTTATGGTGTTTTAAGTCTTCAAATTTAAAATATTACTATTAAATTACATAGAAAACTTAAATGTTGGCCCATTGACATGGTAAAATGGATCTTTGAACACTTTTTTTGAGTCCAAATCTAAACCCATAACGATATGCCAAAAATGATAACTACCATAGATTTGGGTTTGCATCAATTCCAGATTTGTTAAACCCTACAATCTAAAGCTACAAAGGAAAATGTGAAGTTACCCCTACTAATTTTAATAATATGAATAAACTTTTGGCCAATTTGCACAATAAAAACTCCAAGGTCTACTTTTGAGGGAGCAAGTGTATAGTATGAGTGATAAGAATTCTTACACCAAAGGATAAGAAACCGAACCTATATCAGAGTGTTGGTCCTAGTATCGTCCTCTAAGCTGAACTAAGTCTTCCTTTAGCAAGACACCAACTCCAACTTGTGAAGAAGGACCTTGCTTTTGTCCACTTGACAACCGAAGGAATTATCAAAGACCCAAGATGTGAACTTTGACTATCCTTGGAACCAAGAAGCACACTCAAATTGTTGAGGGAAAAACACTCAACAAGATAGCTTAAACATGAACCTAAGAGGCTATCCTCAAAGACTCAAAGCAAGTTCTAAACTAGAACTCAAAGAAAAGCTACAAAGCTCTCAAGTTTATATTGTCAAAATTCTTTCTCTTTCATTGTGGCTGAATGCCTCTATTTATAGTTTACAAGTTGTAAGAATTAAGAAAACCATTCCCTAGTTGGATTAGCTTTTTAGGAAACTAACTAAAGAAACTGTTACTTAAAAGAAAAAATTAATATAAGAAAAGGAAATAAAACAACAAGTAGTTGCCTAAAACTAATCCAAGTGTGTTGGCTGAATTCTGCTTGAGCAGAATTTTCTATTCAGCTTTGTGGATTTGGTAATTCTTTTAATCACCATGGCCTTGGCCAAATTTGGAGCTTCTTTACTCCAATTTGGAAGCTTCTTTAACTTGATCATGAAGAATGAACAACACTTGGCTCATCATTTACAATACTAAGTAAAATGACAAGTGTTGAACTAGAATTGCCAACCTTCCAAATTCGAACTTGGATTGTGATGAGAAGTGGTCTAAGGATCTTAATTACACAAGTGAAAATCAGCCACACTTGATCCTTCATTCTTGATTTTTCATGGATGACTAGAATGACAAATGATGAGCTAAGTTCGGAAGTCTTCCTTGCTACCTTAGTTTCGGATTCCATGGGTTCATTTATGAAAGAGATTGAGGCAGCTTGCATTCTCTTTGTCCTTGACCTTGTAATAGGACCACCAATCCCTTGCAAAATATCTAAGTGTGGATGCCTAGCTTCATGGTCGGCTTCATGTGGAGTTGTAGTTGTCTCGGCCCTTAGGATTTCATCAATGAGAGGTTATTATTTGATGTAGTAGAAGGCCTTTATAGTCGTATCTTAGAGGGGTATTTTTGTCTTTTGTGTTCCCATAATGTAGATTGTTTAACTTCAATGGTATTTTCATTCGACAAACATAATTTTTTCCAACCATCTGTTAATTATTGTAACGGTGACTATCGGTGATGGCTCATATGTTATGAAGTTTCACGGTCAAGGAGGGTCATGGCAGTATTTTGAAACAAAAGATTTCCATAAATCTTGAGGGAGATGAATGTAGTCATTAGTTTCCACCCTTTAATCTATAGTTGCAAAAGATAGCATTCTTTTAGACAATATTTATTTAAATTTGTATAATTTACACACATGTATAAACTCTCATCAGGTTTCCTGACTAATAGTGGATTAGCTAACTAGGTTAGATAGAACATCTTTTTCAAAATGTTTGACTGGAACGACTATTCTACTTCCTCATTGACCACTCTATTTTCCTCTTAAGTAAAATTTTCTTCTTTTCTACTATACAAGCTTCAGTCTTGGATTAATATTCAGTTTATGCGTCATCAACATTGGGGATATACTAGGTATATCATCTATACTCCAAGTGAATAATCTTTGTATCTTCAGAGCAAGTCAATTATTTTGTTTTTCACCTTATTCAGGAGTGAGGCACCTACTTGAACAACTCGGTCAGGATGATTTTCATCCATATTGACTTGCTAAATCTCATGGGATATCTCATGCATCTCTTGGGGTTCTAATTGTTGGACATCTAAATGTTCTATAGGTGTAACTTTAGGATTAACAACATCCACCTTTTTTTAACTATTTATGGGTGTTGATTTTTTTATCTAGGTATAACCATGTGATTAGTTGTCACCTCACTCACCACCTGAATAGAATGTAACTTTCAAGTCTTGACCTTTTTCCTATTAATGCAACCCTCATATACTCACGTGTCAAATACTAATCACCTCCTATGGAGACCATCCTATGATTTGTGGAAAATTTTAGAATTAGGTGATAAGAAGACCATATTGTTTTAGCTTTATGTATCCAAGTCTTTCAATTATAGCGTTAAAAAGTGATGGAACGTCTTTGAATTATAGAGTTAAAAAGTGATGGAGCTCTACCATATAAATGTCTATCATGATTGTATTATCTTTGAGGGTATTCTTCCACTATAACTACTAGTGTGATAATTTCAATTGGATGCCCCACTTCATGACAAAGGTTTTTAATGGCATACGAGTAGGCTTCAAAACTCTGAAGTCAATACCTAGTTTCTAGAAATAATCTATGTACGTGACATCAATAATTACATTCCCATCATTAACATACACTCTATGAACATTTTTGTTTACTATATTTGTTTTAATCACCAAAGCATCACTATGTGGATAGATATGAGGTACCAAATTATCCTCATGAAAGGTTATGACCTTTTATAGTTTGAACATTTTTAGCATATACTCCCGGAGGGGGAGGGGGATTTTTGTGGCATTAGCATTCATAGTAGCTTGTGATTGTCCCTTTAGGTACCTCCAAAAATGGCGTTAATTGTTTTGGTCACATTCCTGTTATCATGAGGGCTGCCTTAGGGATTATGCTATTAAGGTTAACTTGAATGTTGTTGCTATATCTAGACATCCTATCTCATCTTATTATCTACACAAGTTTTATGAGCTCCTCATCCTCTTTATATTGACCACCACCTTGTCCACTAGATTACATCCTTCTCCCCAGTTTCCCTATTGAAATTGGAATCTATCATTGCAAGATGGTCACTATTGGACATACTAATGTAGTATGCCATTCTTGATATAGCCTTTTGTCTCTTTCTTTAAGTTATTAAAATCTTCCATATTACATCCATGATCATTTTGAATAGAATACCACAAATACCAAGTACACTTGTGTGGAGCAATAGTTAATAGTAGTAAAGGTTTCAAGGTATCTTTATAAACTACTAGGATCTCTATGCAACTTTTGGCCAATAGCGTCAAATTCCTATCTTGGACATGAGGTTCTAACCGACCTTGATTCAATTTAATCCGTCAAACACTGCATTTCTAATTCCACTTTGATTTCTTTTGCCTCTAGCTTTGTCCTGCTATTTTTTCTCATTCTTTTCATTTTCTTTTTTCTTCCTATCAGCTTTCTTCCCTTTGGTTTAGTTTTGGACCATCTGTCACAAAGTTTGGATATCTATAGTTGTATTCCTAACCAACTTGGAATTAAAATTTCCAAGATTTAAACTGTTCATAAAAGCAAAGATGACTAGATTGTTTGTACAACTTTCCACTTGCAAACTTTCATAGTTGAACCTCTTCACCTTGGATTTCAAAGTCTTGGCCTTTTCTTCTTTAATATTTGTCAAATCTATAGCCATTTTGTAGAACTTTCTTCTTTGGTAAAAATGGTTGTGAAAGAGCTCATCTAGTTGTACAGAAGAAAGGATACTACCTTGAGGTAGACTACCGAACTACCCCTAAGATTTTCCCTTCAAATAGATAGGGAATGCTTTATACAAAACTCTATTGGTGTGTTTGCATCACATAGTTGAAGTGAGACAGATGGTCCATTTGATCAGAATCTCCATCATAAGCCTTTAATCCTTCTAGCATTTTAGAACTTGGAGGATACTAAAGGTTGGTAATATAAGATGCAATCGAGGTAGGAAGATTGACTTCCCCATCCATCCTCAACAAATTCATAATTTCATCTCGTACATTGTGACTAACTTTTTTAACATTATTCATGTGTAGTTATTTCTTCATAATGATTGTCTTAGTAATTACTGTCAGCATGTTGCTTGTATGGTTTTTTCATATATTAATTCCATGTTTGTGTCCATTCTCATCATCTTTACATCCTTGGTCATTCCCCTTGCTCTTTTTATTCTACTTGGTTTTCTTAAATTCTTCAAATAGAATACAATTATGATCAATAACTCATGTTCATCATCATTATGATATTTCTTCATATGTCAGTCGTGATGATTTGAAATAGAGCATCTGAACGGTCTTTGCCATGAGTAGGCATACATTCAAACCTCTAAAAAATGTTATCTAATGATCTCTTTCCTTTTCAAGCAAAGCTAGAGCATCGGTTACTATCATTCTACTGGCCAAAATCTTATCTTGCCTTTGACCGTGAGATATTGTATCAATCATACTAAAAAGAAAATCTAAATTACCAAATAAAAACAAGTATGCAGATACAAGTTTCTAAAAAACAATAATCAATCAACTAATTCCGACAAACGGCACCACTTGATAAAACTAATATCTGCTATCATATCTGAAATGAATATTTGCCTAGTTTCACTATAAACGTACACTTGCAAAATAGATCCCCAAATTGTTTTCAAAATAGATGCTCTGACGTTTAAATGAGAGTGATTTAAAAAAAAAAGAGTTATTAAATCCCATACAAATATCAACACCATTGCCAACATACTGACAAAGTTCTTATGAATGTAAATCTTGGACCCTAAAATAAAAGCTAAGATCCAATACTCTTTATCAGAGGTATAGAACAAGTTCATATTGAATTAATTAGGAAAATTTGTGGGTTGGTTTAGAAATCAAAGAATATTAACTTGGAAGAATTATTTTGTGGGCCAAACGCAAAAAGACCGCCCTAAATTATATTACATTTGCAAATTACCCCCTAAACTATTAATTTCAGTATTATAGTACCTTATAGTATCTATTGGTTGCACAATTCTCAAATTAATTATGAACAAAATCTGGCTCGTCAATTTTATCCTAGTTACAACGCATAAAAATAGCTATTGACCACAGTAAAAAGACCATCGTGTAGCATAATAATTTATCTTTTCTCTCTTTATAGAATTCTCTTTTTTTCTCCTAAAATCAATTTGCTATTTTTTATAATCTATGAACCCTTCTCATCCTCTCTCTCAGCCCTTTTGTTATTTAAAGATTAGTATAGATTTTTAGCCTATATATATATATATATTTAATATTTAATTATTAGACTTGTTATGGATGTTAATGGTTTCCTTTTACAAATGAAACTTTTGCCATATGAAGGGGAAACAATAAAAATAAAGATAGAACATACATATTAAGAAGGTTATTCTAGTAGAGACATTTATGTAAGGTCAGTGTAGTCCTTTTCTAAATTTATTTTGTCATTTTAGTTCAATTATTGCAATATGCTATAAATTGAGGTAAGGGTAAATTACTTCTACTCCCAATAATATATTTGCACCGAAAACTTTAGGCCCTTCACTTTGATTCGATAAATGAGCCATCCATTTTTGAAAAGTAAATATTTGTGGTCTTTTTGTCTATTTTTATCATTAGTTAAGACGAAATGATGACATGTGCTTCATATATCTATTATAGGAGTAAAATACTCCTCACAACATGTCTATTAATCCATGTTGCCAAACTCGAATTGGACTGGCTAGTTCAATCTGTCCGGTTGGGAATCAGTCATGGGTCCAATCCGAATCTTATTAAAAAACTAGTTTTAAATGACTTCGTCAAAACTCGATCAAACTCTAATTTGATCGATCAAAATTGAGTTTGATTTGGCCAAAACTTTTATTTTTATAAAAAGTAATATTAATTTTTAAAATTGTAATTTAACTCTAAATTTTTTTAAAACTCACTTTTTACCTATAAAGTTTTAATTCTTTCAAATTGAATATTTTAAATGTTTACTCAAGAGAGTTCTTGCAATTTTTAACATATTTTTTACCTAAAATTTTTTTATACAATTTTTTCATAAAGTTATTCAATCATACATTTAAAATTTTATACAACTGATACTAAATTTAAACTTAACTATACTAAAAAACTAAATATTTATCTCTAGTATATTTATATATTAATATTAATATTAATATTTTTAATTAATTTATATTTATTATATCATAATGATATCATCCAATTTTTTACTACCAGTTCGATTGGTCCGACTGGTTTACCCCTAACCTCTTGACTTCACCGGCTCGTACTCCGATCCGATTTTGACATCACTGCTATTAATTACTTTTGTGGTCATTGAACTATTTCAATTTACAAATTACTCACTCATCTCTAAGGACTTAATTGCTTTTGTTAGTTTAAGGTTTGACATTGATCTAAACTCTGGGTCGGTTGAAAATTTCTTTCACTCTCTTTCTCTCTTTTATGTATATCTATTTTTTGCTATTTTTATTTGTCAAACCATTACTCTATTTAATTTTATATTCTTCAATTTGATTCAAGTTGAAATCCCTAAAGACATTGGAAAAAAAATAATAGGTATATTTGTCAGCAACCCAGACTTTATCTCACTCTATTGTAATTTTATCCTCAGTATTCTTTGGGCTAAGTTATATGTACTTCCCTAAAAATTTAGTAAAATAACCAATTTTTTTTTGTAGTTTACAAAACTATTAATACCCCTTTTACTTACTGAAAGGAAAAGTCAATCACAAGAAAGTGCAAAAAGACTAAAAAAACTCATCAATTTATTGAACAAGAAAAGAACAATAACATTAAAAGTAAACAAAAAAAAATGTAGGACATTCAATAAGAAATAGTATATAATGTTATTATTTTAAAATTTGATTGAAATTTCTCAAAATTTTCTCTTAAATTTAGATTTTTGTTGCAATTTTTTTATTTATTAGTTTTTGCAACACTCAAACTCAAACTTAGATACACAAAAACTACACATCTTCATTTTTAACCAAAAGTAACTAATTGTATTAACTGTTGAAATTACAAAGTGAATACAATACAGGAGAGGGTCATTGAATATCTCGTCCTAACACAGCTAACCCAACCTAGTATATCGTGGTTAAGACATGTCACCCTGAAAAAAAGGGACTGCGCCTCCTAGCTAACTTAGCTAAGAGCAACAAAATCGCTAGCTTGTTGGCCTCTACTTGCACAGCTTTTCTTAGCAACAACCGAAGCAACGGACCAGGTAGATTTACCCTACACCGTACTGACTTGTCCTTCCTCCTGTCCCTGTGCAGACTTACGTTGCATATCATCGTGTGCTTGCCCCTCCTCTCAAGCTAATACCTCAAAACTCTCAGTAGGGAAGCCTCGCCAACACCCGCATGAAATGACCACTGGCTTCGAAATCCAGCTTGATAGCTTCTGTGAGACTGCTTAACGCTGACTCCCACCCCAGGGACACAACCCCAATGACCTAGGGTTAGAGAGACAGCCATATCTTTCTAAAAGAACATGGTTCTTGAAAACTTTTCAAGGCGATTTTCGAAAACAAATCCAAGAAAATTATTATAATTTTCTTAATAAAATTAAAGAACATATTTTCTTCTTTGAATGGTTCATTATTTATGCAGAAGAAAATTCAATTGATTTTCCTATATATATATATATATATATATATATTTATAATTGGTATGGCAATTGCACGAAATTTGCTCCTTTTGTCACACCTATTGGTTTTTTTTTCCTCAGCCTAGTAGCTCCTCCTCCACCCAAATCTGTTCCACACATCTTTGCTTAATCAAACACAAAGAATATTTTATGTATTTTATAAAATTCAAAAACTAGAATTATAATTTTATATAAAATAATTAATCAAAAAGCATAAGGGTAAATTTGTCTATACAATAAATATTTGCTTTGCTCATAATTTTTTTAATCAAATCTTTGGCCATAAGAGAATAAATTTTAAGTTTTTAGCCGATGAAAGGGGCCTTGATTGTTTATTCAAATTACATTTTTATTTTGGTAATTTTGTCAAATCTCAAATGAAATAGATGTAATTTACCTTATTACTTTTTTTTTATTATTATAGACTTTAAAAGAAAAGAATAAAAGAGAGAGAAAATTATATACATATATATATATATATAAAACGAGAGTCACATTGAAGAGTTCGATTTTTTTTTCTAAAAACGATAGTCATTTCATTGATGAAATATATGTACAAAATAGCCAAGAGAGACTAAATGATCTCCGTGATCTATTACAATAGCTATGGAGAAAAAGTGATAATAGTACACAACTGTTATCGTACACAAGTTTAATGGCAGTGAGTCTAGAACAAGCTCTATTGGTATTTTACTACACTTAAAGGAAAAAAAACAAAAAGCTAGCGAGGTTGTCTCAACTGGCATACCGCAAATTGCATACAATGAAAGAAATTGAACTCTGAGTCCCTAACTCTCGTCCCATAACTTTCATGGTGATCCCTCCAACTGCATACATTAAATAGTCTAGCAACCAAACTACCACATACGTTGAATAGCCCTATAACCAAACTAGTAACAAAACACCTTTATGTGGAGGAGAAAAGTCCTAATAAATAGGGAAAAAAAGAAAGAGGGGCACACACAGAATCGCACCTTCAATCGCCCACAATTGTGGGGGATTGAGGTGCAAGGCGTGCGCCCCAGGTTCCAAAAATCGCACCTTCACTATGTGTAGTGCATGTGTGCAAATGAAAATTTTATGAGTTCAATTAACTATGGTGTTTTCATCGAGAAAAAATGACTTGGGAAATAAAGTAATTTAATAATTGGATGGTTTGTGATTTGTCAAACCAAAAAAAGGATGGTAAAAAATGGTCTATTAAAATAATTTCATGATCACCCCAGTTATTCGCTATTAATGGACAATTGTAAGGACCGTTTTACCCTATCAATATACATGTGGATTGCACAGGTTGGACATCTGATCTTGAGTAATAGCAAAAATGGATAGAACGACCACTAATAACAACCTAAAAAAGATGGATGAGTAATTTGTTGAATTATATAATTTGATGGCCAAAAGTTCTCAATGTGAGAATTTAGTGATCACGAAGGTAATTTGTCCTTGATACTCATACATTGAGATGACAAAGTGTGATTCAGTTGTTTAAGGAGTAAAATATAAAGCCAAAAAAGGTTTAATGAGATATTCAACATTCTACATAATTTTTGCAATTTTTGGTTGAGATTGTGAAATATTGGGATATGTGGAATGGCATCACACAAATTAATTATAAAAAATTACTAAAAATTTTAATCATCAAAAAATTAAAAATAAAAGTTAATGCCAACTTTAGTTATGTCTTTCATCCTATAATTAGAGTCACATTTCAGGAAACCAACTTAATAATGAGTTATATAATGATTATTTTGATCAAAAGGATATATTGAATTTACAATATAAATCTTAAGTTTGAATTTAAAATTTTCATTAGTATTAGTGAAAATTACTTTTTGAAATGATATTATGAGAAAATGTGTTTAAATATTGAATATATGACCTTATTTTGGGACAATGAGAAAGTAAAAAAGTGACCCAAAAAAGGGATGGATAGAGTATTTAAAATAAGAAAAATTACTTTTAAATGTTCCTATCCACATTTGAAATTATTTCCCTCTATTGTTTTCTAAAAAAAAGTCTATTTTTCACTTTTTCTATATCTTAAAAAAGAATATTTTTTGAATAAAATTATAATGTCCTTAATAAGTAACAATTAACATAACTCATAATTAAAAATAAGGACATAAAAGGAAAAATATTAATTAATTATACATTTATTATGTTGTATTTTATGAACTCTTAAATAGTTGTATTTTCAAAAGATAGACTTTCTTTTAAAACCAATAAAATATTAAAAATGTGTACAACTTATAAAATTTCTCTTAACAACGTGGAAATAATTTTTTAATGCTTTAATATCCTCTCAACCACCAACAACACCAATCTCTTCTTCAAGTCTTTAATTTTATTCCAAGCACCACTCATCTCCTCTCAATATCATCAAGAGATAATATTATTTATTTTCTTTGAGATTTTATAATATAACAAATCAAAATTTGTAATTTGAAAAAATAAAAATCGGTCCCTTTGACTAACAGTAAAGTTAACTGTAGTTGGCCAAAAGACAAAAAAGTCTTCAAAAGACATTAAATTTTATTAATTTTTCATATTTATGGTTAAATTTTTTTATTATTTAGTTTAAAAAATTTTATTAAATTTTCGTCTTTTTAAAAATTTAATAAAATTTTTTAAACTATATCAAATTTTCTGAGGACTTTTTCATATTTTGACCAACTACAGTTAAATTGACCGTTAGTCAAAGGAGTCGATTATTATTTTTTCAAACTATTGAATTTGATTTGTTATATTACAAAATCTCGAGAGAGTTAAATGATATTATCTCTATCATCAATATCGTCCAAGTTTACTTCCTCCACTACTCATCTTCTTTCCACCACCATTAATCTTTCTGTCACTCTACCCTTTAATTTTGTTACCGCCAATCTCCTTTAACCCCTCAAATTATTTTACTTCTGTCCTTCAGGAATTCACCTTCCTCCCTCCTGAGGCCACCCCAAATCCCGAGCCCTTCACTAGCACTTAATCACCACCTCCACCATTATCATTTTTGTTCATACGAAGATTTTACGCTCTTTAAACAAGTTTTGATCATTTTCATACACTTTATCATAGTTTATCCAAAATTTTGGCACAGTCGCAGGTGATAGACAATTAATTCTCATAGGTGGGTTCATAAAATTAAATTGATTCAATTTATGGGCCAGTTAGATACTCATTACAGTTGCTCTTGTTGTTGTGGCCTCTAAAATTGCTCAAATGAATCGTACCAATGAAAAACTCTTTTGGCTATTAAAGTTACCCATTGTCTTTGTCAATTCCATGATCAAGTATTGTTTGTCGGTTGGGTGCTCGCCTAGGCAAAGTTCACACTTCTTCATCGGGCCATTTCTCTACATCCTAGCTTCCAGACTAGGCATTTAGACTAGGTATTCATTTTTTTTTTACAATCCTATTCTATTAGGACACACAATGTGGTTCATTTTTATTTTTTTTTGACAATCCTATTATATTAGGACAGTGCGTGCCTTACACAATGTAACTCCTATATTAATTAAGAGGGAAAGAGGACAATGATAGAGGGATAACAGAAGTAGAGTTCAAATCCTAATCTCTTGGCTCCAACACATGTTGGGTGGCCGATGAAGCAAGCTCAATAGTTGCATTCATTTGTAAAGAGCTGCCAATTGTGCTGAAAAACTTGTAGTTGATCCACCTCAAACTCTCGTGCAACTCTCTTCGGTGTTAAGCTCCTCTTCGCCAGCCATGAGTAAGCATTGGACAACATCTTTTGTCAAATAAGTCATAAGTCTCCTCATAGATCTTGGTTATCGAAGTTCTTCCTGCACTTGCATCAGACATGCTTTTGGTTTATTTCCTCAATCTGTTTGCACTACTCACCAATCTGGCAGCCTACGATAAGGGTACTTCTTTATTACCTACTTGTAATGCTCCTTTGCCTCGTACAATGATTCCCCATAAATTAACAGAAGTGACTAGTTTTCATCAGTAGGAAATACTTTGTAATAGTTAAAATTTGAATCATATCAAGCCGCGTGGCTATAAATCCGTTGGGCTGGGAAAGTAGCCAACTTTGGACACTTCTAAATAAGAAAAGGAAAAGATCAATCTAATAGCACCCATGGTTGACACCTTGGAATTTAAATATGCTCAACCCCTCAAGAAAGCACAAGATATGTACCTAGGACGTTTATGAGCAAGGCCGTCAAAGACTACTTCATTTTAAATCATTTGAATAAAAGTTGGTGGGGTTTGAAAGTTCTCTGCATTGATATCAATTTCATTCACACTAGATTGGATCTCTTCCGCATTTGGCATTAGAAATTTCAAAAATTCTCTTATTTGTGGTGCCACCATTTTTTTTTTTTTGAACTTGTCTTCTATGTTTACTCAAGTTCCATATCATTCTCTCAACCCGGGATCCAATAATACTTCACCCGATCTCAAGGTTCTTTATATGCCCTACTTTCCAAGAGCAAGATAGTATGCACCTACGAAGCAAACAATAAGGAAGAACGAACGTAAATCCACAAACAACAAAAGCGAAAACAAAAAGAAACAAATAACTGAAGTAATAGTTAAACTCAAACAAAGGACAAATAACAAGTATTCAATTAAAAAAAAAAAACTTCCAAAGCCTAAAATTTAACCAATTCCTAGCAACAATACTGAAAACTTAGTGACTACAAAACTAGTTTGCGTTGTACTATGGCAATATCTTATTTGACTGATATGCTAATATCTTATCTCAAAAATTCAAAACTTATCATCAAACAGATAGAATCCTACAAGGATTCTACAAGAAGTTTCTAACCCAAAATAATAAACAATGGGTCATATAAAAGCACCCCATAGCTGTCATATAATGTATGCATTATTGAATATAACATTGACGAAATCAAAACCACTACTAATATAAATATTGAAATGTTTAACAAGGCTGAAACCTTGTATTGTAGGTACTCGTATTACGAGCACATCAGAGATGGATTTAGGTCAGTGAATAGGCTCATCAATTGGCCCATTTGTAGGAAATTATTTAAGTTTTCTCATTTAATTTTTTATAGTCTGCTCGTTATTCGCCATGTTACTTGTGTCTTTTGTGCAAATAAACACCATGGTTTAGATAAGGGATTTAACAAAATGGAATCACAAGGAGCCTTTGCCACTAGGAGGCCTAGAACTAACTACGTAGAACTCAAGTTCACCTCATGCAAAGTCAACTTTTATGGAAAAGCTGGAAATTAGGACTTTAACCCTCTCTCATGAAGAACAATTGGATTTTTTGTTACATGACGTAAATCATTTTCAAGATTTTCTACTACATGTCAAGAATGAAAAGTAGAAATAGAAAGAAGCAAAGAGCATTACCAGCAATCACCCTGTCGTGGGCATAAAGATGACAAAGGGATTGGTGGTAATAAGAAAACTGATTTAGAAATCAATCACTCACCTCGCAGGACCCATAAAAAAGAGGAAAATCTGGTCCAATGGTCTTATTATCAAGTAGAGAGCCCAAAGAACCACAATGACGGTGGGAAGTCGAGAATTGTTCACTTTGAACGTAGTCAGAAGGGGAGTGAGACTAGCGAGTGAATGGCAAAAATATTTGAAGATCATGTTCAGCAAGCCTTAAACAAGGCCCAAGAGAATTCGGATTCTAGCCTCATTCGACCTTGACACTATTTACACAAGAGATCCTCCAATCATCTTTCCCAAAAAGCCCTCGCAATCTCATGCCGTATGATGGGAAGGGTGCTCCTTAAAACCACCTCTACCATTGTGTGACAGTCATGAACGTGTTAGGCTTATTGGATAATAATAAATACCTAGTTATGCCAACCACTTTTAGGCAAACTATGAGAAAATGATATTACAACTTGCTATGTAATTCGGTCTTCTCACTTGAAAACTTTAGTAGGAAATTTTTGCAAAACTTTATAAGGAATCACTTCATTCAAAAACTACCAACACAAATGATGCATGTGCACTAGTGGGAGAATGAAACTCTATAGGAGTATGTTGCCAGATTTAACAAGGAAACAAATACTATTTACATCAAGGATAACACCATCCTCCTTACCCTATTCCTGAATGGTAATCAGAATACTTCAATAGGAGTTTGACGAAGGATTATCCCAAGTCATATGCAGTCGCACTAATTTGCACTAGCAAAGTAATCAGAATTGAGGAATTAGATCGAAACAAGCATGGATTTTATGGTTTTGGCTGAAATAAACATCCAAATGACTAGCAACAGCAACAGAGTCAGCCTGAGGCTAACAAGGGAAGACTTTAGGAGTGTCTTTCTTTCTTTTTGAAAAAGGAAAAGGCAGCCCAAAAGTACTATTAGGATATACACCTTCACCCATTGAATGTCAGTTGTATGGAGGTCTTTCATGCAACTCAAGGAGAGGGCATATTGAGGATGTCTTCCTAGATGAATACCCCAGATCATCTGCACAATAGGAAAAAATTCTATTTCAATTGTAGGATGCATGATCATGACATGGAGGAGTGCATAAACCTAATCTAAGAGATAAATAGAGCAATAAGGAGGGGAGAGTTGAAACATTGATGAAAATATGAGGACCAAGGGTGAAACAATCAACATCCAGCCGGGACAACTCAACCAAATCCGAAAGAGACAAATCTAAGAGCACAAGTTGGATGTTTAGTTGAGAATTCACCTACAAAGAAACATCCACACCTTGATCCATTACAAGGTATTAGAAGGCCTATGATTAGATCAATAGCTAAGAGAGTGCAAGCTGCTTTAGCCACAATTATAACCGAATTAAATGAAGCTCAAGCAACTAAGGCAGCAAGGACCTCTGATTTTAAGTCACCAAGTGTCACTCTACTTAGTGTTGTAAATGATGGTTCAAGTATTTCCATTACTTGATCATGAGTGACATTAGAAACTTCCAAACTGGGAATAGAGCTCTAAAGAAGCTCTATTCCTAGTCCATAGCCATGATGGTTAAAGAAGTTGCCAAATTCACAAACTCCAGCTCGGCTGAATAGGAATTCTGCTCAAGCAGCATTCAGCCAACATACTTGGATTAGTTTTAAGCAACTTGTTGTTTTATTTTCTTTTCTTAGAGTAGCAGTTCTTTTTAGTAATTATTTCTTTAGTTAGTTTCCTAAAAAGCTAATCCAACTAGGGAATGGCTTTCTTAAGTTGTCATAAGTTGTAGCTATAATTAAAGGCCATCAGTCTCATAAGAAATACAGACTTTTATCAATTACAAATTAAGAGCTTTTAGCTTTTCTTTGAGTTCTAGTTTAGAACTTGTTTTGAGTCTTGAGGATAGCCTCTTAGGTTCATGTTTAAGCTAGTTTATTGAGTTTTTTTTCCTCAATAATCTGAGTGTGCCGGTTGGTTCCAAGGATAGTCAAAGTTCACATCTTGTGTCTTTGATAATTCCATTGGGTGTCAAGTGGACAAAAGTAAGGTTCCAAGGATAGTCAAAATTCACATCTTAGGTCTTTGATAATTTCGTTTGGTGTCTTGCTAAATAAAGACTAGTTCAACCTAGAGGATGATACTAGGACCAACACTTTGGTATAGGTTCGAATTATTATTCTTTGGTTTAAGATTCGTATCAAACATTGTGTCACTAAGAGCTCGATGGGCAACTTTCTACTAAGGGAACCAGGGTCCAAGTTGAGATCATAGACATAAAGATAGTTGGGATGCTTGATTCTGCTAAAAAGGACATCTTAACAAAAGATCTAATCAAGGAATTTTTTCATGATCCACATGGTCTCCAGAGGTCCCACCTCGAGAGATGCCAATTTCACTAGGTGCAATTATTTTAGAGCTCCTAGAATGGCCTACAAGCATAAGAAGATAACATTATAATTACTTTCTCCTAGGCCAATTATTTCTTGGCAGAGCTATTGGATGATTGATTGTTATTGAGGTTTTGATCTCCAATTACCAAGTGAAGAGAGTATTGATAGACAACAGTAGCTTACTAAACATCATGTATGAGGGGATGTTCAAAGAGATTAAAGTAGAGAGAAGTCTACTGAAACCAGTAATTACTCATCTTGTTGGTTTGGGCAATATCCCAATAAGACTTTTGAAAAAGCTTCATTTGCCAATGGCCTTGCAAGAAGACTCTGAGAAGTTTTGAACTAAGACATTGAAGTTTGTGGTGGTCAAAGGACTTCAGCCTACAATGTTTTTTTTTTTTTTTGGGCAAGTTGGGATATTTGATAAGAAATGAGGATATTCAACGAAAAGTTGGAGTAGCATCGGTGGAAAAAAAAGATGAGAGAACATAGATTGAGATGGTTTGGACATATTCTTCGAACACCCCCTAGATGCTCTGGTAAGAACAAAAGTTTGTTATAAAGAGCATGACAGGAAAAAATGGAGAGGTCAGCCAAAACTTACGTGGGAAAAAGTAGTAAAACAAGATTTAGGGGAGTGGGAAATAGATTGGCGTATAGTTTGTCTTAGGACGGAGTGAAGGAAAGCTATTAGTGTGGTGGAAGGGCGAAATTCTTATGTTCTCGACTGCCATTTCTAGTCCTAATCCTTTTACCTTTATTTTTCTATTTCATTTTATAACTATTTCTTCTCCTCACTTTTTTCTTTGGGTTCATCGATTGCCGACCCCAACTATTTTGAGATAAAGGTGATGTTGATGTTGATGATGTTTAGGCAAGTCAGGAATGAATAAATTCAAAGTGATATGTTCTAACAAGCATTTGGTGATGAAATTCACGATATCGATTAGCATTGCAGTAATCTAGATGGATGTGGAGTTGCTTAGGTACTATTATGTGGCCATTTTAAAGGAAGTAGAGAAGCACACTAGCCTATATATTGATAATTTAGAACCCAAGGAGAAGAAAAGCAACCAAAGTTGAGAGACCACCTCTGAAATTAAGGAAGTAGCTATCAATTCAAATGATCTAGAAAAGGTGGTGAAAGTTAGGAGGGCTTTTTCTCTCAAATTGAAGAAAAGTTTGATAGCATTGCTCATAGACTTCATGGATATCTTTGCTTGGATCACAACCGGCTTGATTATAGAGGAAGAACAGATCTTTTAGGTCATAAAGGAGCACGATCATCAAGTTAGAGGTGAATAAGCTATTAAAAGTTAAAATTCTCAGGAAAGTGGCATACTCTAAGTGGTTGGCTAATCTTGTTCAAATGAAAAAGGGAATATGAGATTGGTATACGTGTGTAGATTTCACTGACCTCAACAAGACATGCCAAAAGACTTTTTCCATCTACCTTGGATTAATATATTAGTGGATTCAATTGCTGGATTCAAATTTTTATGCATATAATGGTTACCACCTGATATTTTTGTATCATGATGATAAGGCAAAAACATTTTTCATTACCAACCTAACCATGCCCTTCAGATTGAAGAATACAAGGACGATATGATAAAGGTTAGTCAATAAGGTCTTTAAATCATAGATTCAAAGGGATATGGAAGTTTACATTAATGACATGTTAGTGAAAATTAATGACGAGATAAGCTTAATTTTCAATCTATGAGAGGTTTTTGGTGTACTCTAGGAAATCAAGAAGAAATTAAACCCCAAAAAGTGTGTGTTTGGGTGGCATTGAGAAAGTTTCTGGGGATTATGGTCTCAAAAAGGGGGATTGAGTTTAATTCAAAAGAGTACAAGCCATCTTGGACATAAAGGCACCTAACAATGTTAAAAAAGTCCAAAAACTTTCAAGAAAGATGGTGGCTTTAAATCATTTTCTTTCCAAGTCTACAGAATGAGAATTGGCTTTCTTTAAACTTCTCAAGAAGCTCAACATGTTCTAGCGGACTACTAAGTGTCTGCAAGCCTTTGATGATTAGAAAGTACCTAGCTAAGTTGCCAATGATTCTGAACTAATCTTACTTGGGATCACAACTCCCAAAATATAGAAGACATCTCTATTTTTCCTTGGGGAATTGACAATGTCATTAGCTAAGGAAAGTTTTCTTCTCTACCTATCCATAGGAAAAAGTGCTGTGAGTTTGATTTTAGTGTGGGAAGATAATAAGTACAATATTTGATATACCATGTTAGAAAGTTAGTGCAGGATATTAAGAAACGATATGTTGAAATGGAGAAACTTGTCCACACCTTGATAGTCATAGTTCATTGTTTGAGATCATATTTTCAATCTCACGAAATTAATGTTTACTAATAGCCCAATGAAACAAATATTGATGAAACTAGGGACTTTAGATAGATCAGTCAAGTGGGCAATTGAGCTTGGAGAATTTGAGATAAATTGTGTCCCAAAACTAGCAATCAAAGCCTAGGTCCTATCCAACTTTGTAGTAGAATGCACCAAGCTTTCAGAAGGAGAAGCAAAGCCAAGTTTTGACCTTAGAAGACATAAAGATGAGGAGCAAAAGATGTTCTAGACTTTTAATATGGATAAAGCATTGAATGAATGGGGGTTTAAGGTTGCGATGATCATAGTGAGCCCAGAAGGTGAACATACACTTTGCATTTCAACTTCAATGATATAAATAATGAAGTACGATGCATTAATAACTGAGTTAAGGATGGCTATTGCAATCAGAGTGCAGAGTTTGAAATCTGAAGTGATTCTCAGTTGGTGGTCAATTAGGTTAATAGAGAATTTGAAACAGAGGAACCACTAATGCAGAAGTATCTATCATTAGTATAGGAATTGGTTACTTGATTCTCTAACTTCCAAATAATCTGAATTCTAGTATCCTAAAACTAGAATGCAGATGCATTATCAAAATTTGCCTCTTTAGTGTACTCACACTTGATAAAGTCTATACTCATCGAAGTTTTGGAATCTCAGAGTATGAAAGAGCAGCTAGTCATTTGTATCACTGAGCAGGAGACTTAGATTCAATTAGAGAATACTTGGTAATGGAGACCTTACCAAAGTCTAAATCTAAGGCAAGGAAGATATGGTTAAAAGCTTTCATGTACAATCTAATTAATGACTAATTGTATTGAAAGTCATACCTTGTACCTCTACTTAGATGTGTAGGTTCGGAAGAAGTAAGAACCATTCTGGAGGACATTTACTAAGGACGATGTGGTAATCATGAAGAGGCTCGATCATTAGCTAGAAGAGCTCTGTTAGCTAGATATTACTGGCCCATTATGTTTAAGGATTAAGAGGGATTTGGTTTGTAAATGTCCAAAGTGCCAAGTTTACATGCTGATCATATGAGTTTTGCCCAATGTAATGCACAATATCACTAGCACTTGATCGTGTGCTCAATGGGGCACAAACTTGTTGGGCTTATTCTCAAAAGCAATTGGAGGTTACCAATTTGTTGTTGTGGTTATTTATTACTTTACTAAGTGGGTTGAAACTAAACCTATAGTATCAATCTCCAACATGAACATGTCAAAGTTCTTTTAGAAAAAAGTGATATGCAAATTCGGGTTCCCGTTTGCCATGATCTTAGACAATAGAAAGCAGTATGAGTCTGACTTTACCAAGATGTGTTCGGATTTTGGCATAACTCAATTTTTCACCTTGGTGGGTCAACCCAAGCAAATGGACAAGTCAAGATAACAACAGGATCATCCTTTAGGACTAAAGAACTATGTTGGAAAAGGCCAAATCAAATTGGGTGGAAGAGTTGCCTTCGATGCTATGATCATATCAAACTACTCCGAAATCATTAATCAAGGAAATATCATTCAACTTGACTTATGATACAAAAGCAGTGATCCCAATTGAACTTGGAATTATGATAATTTGTTGGTAGAGTTAGATCAAGTTGAGGAAGTTCAAGAGGCAATGGCAATTTGGTAGACTCGTTACAAGTAAGTCATGAAGAGACACTATGACTGTCAAATTCATGCTAGGACTTTCAAGCAAGGTAAATTTGGTACTCAAGAGAAATGAAGTAAGCAGAGCTAAAAGTGTAACAAGTTAGGTCTGAATTGGCATGTCCTATACAAAGTTATTGAAGTTCGGAGGTCAAGAGGCTACAAACTAGGCACTCTAGATGGTAAAGAGATTCCCTAAGCATGGAATGGGGAAAATTTGAAGAGATATTATTAGTAGTTCAACAATTTTATGTTGTGATTTTTATTAATATTTGAATTGTTGGATTCTCTCAATTTTTTAATAGTAAAGTAGTTTGCATAGTTATTATTAATGCTTGAGTAGGCAAGAAGTGAAACTTCTTTCTCCTTAAGATTTATTAAGGCCCATGGAGTTACTTGTCCCTCGTGTTTTTAACGCAATTAGCCGAATTGAGGGACACTTTCACAAGTTTATTCATTAAGGCCCATGAGGTCGTTTGTCCTTCACACTATTAAACCGAAAAGAGGGAGAATTAGGCAACTCAACAAGTATTCAATGAACTCGATATTCTTACAATGACGTGGACTAAATGCCTGAAAGGGAAAAATCATAGAAACTGAGTTTTTTAATATCACACATAGCAAAAACTAAGGCTTTATTTGGATTATGTTTTATTCGAGGAAAGTTATATTGGAATGTGTGAAAATTTTGGTAGGTATTTTTCGATCGAAAAAGTATTTTGAAGAGAAAAATAGGAGGAAAATTTTTTAAAATTATGTGAGAGAAATTTGAGTGGAAAATTTAAATTTTAAATTTTGAAATAAAAATATATTTGGATTTTTTATTTTTGTTTAAGAAAAGTTAACTTTTTGTAAATAAAAATCTTGTCCAAACGAAGCCTTAAGTTTCTTACTTAACAAATACAAAGAAAAAGAAAAAGGTGTTTTCAATGAAATGTGAGTCCTTTTATTGAAGTCACAAAAGTAAAGCACAATCAATGTCAAAAAAAATTGCTATGGGGCAATGGCAAACAATAGCTTAAGACTGACTAACTTGGTCTTCTTAGCCTTCACTCTCTTTCTTGTCTGAAAGTTTTAATTGAGGCCAAATTTGGTAACCAAATTATCACCATGTTGCCTAGTCTCAACAATCATACAAACTTCAACTCATTGATTTTGAGGTCGGGAAACTATTCTTTCACCATATTCACACTCTCAATGAAGCCTGTCTTTTGTACCTGCGTCAATATCTGCACGAAGAATTGACTAAACTCGGTGGAGTGTTTGTACACTTTGACTCGGGCCTTCATGATATCTTCAAGTCTACACAAATTAGCAAATTTCTTGATCTTTGACCTCATTAAATCTCTAAATTGAGAAGAGTTGAGACATTTATTTACTCATTACTCTTTCACCTAATCAAAACGGGCAAATAGTCAATCATGAGCAACTCGAATCTAATCTAACTCATCTTTTTCTTGAGGTTATTCTATGGAGATTCTAGCTACTCATTTAGTAGGGAGATTTGGTTTTTCAAAGCTGACATTCTTCTTCTTCCTAAGACTTTTCAGCTTCTTTTTGACTCTTGGAAGTGATTAGCCTAGCTTGGAGGTTGTCATTGCTCACTGATGATCTTATTTAATTTTTTCCCCTGAGATATGATCAGCCTCTTCAAGCCACAAATTACCTTAGTCATATGTATTCAACTCAGATAAATTTACAATTAGTGACATGAGGTTCAAGCATAAGGTTAAGGAAATTATCAAACTGAGGGCTTTGTCAGCTCTAGGGAATAGCTATTCGGCTTTCAAGTTATTGCTCCACACCTTTCTTAATGTCAACACGACATCTTCTCTGCGAGAATGAAAGGAGCATCGAGAAAGTTAGTTTTTTTACTTATGCCGCTTAAGGGAGGAATTTGAGTTGCCACTAGGGTTAGCTATCACCAACAAGTAGCACCTCATCATTGTTTTCTTATATTTTTTTCTTGTATTAGATTGTTGTGGGAGCATGGGAGGGAGCTTGTTAGATTTCGAGAATCTCAAGCATTTGGGGGAGGTTGCAATTTACTGTGGACATCAGACTTTTTGGCCTTTCTCTTCGGCTTGCTAGATTTGTCCATTAGTTTACTAAAAAGGGAGTTTGTAAACAAAGAATGATAAGTACTGAAAGAAATAACCGCCCATGTTGTCAACCCACGTTGCCCACTAACAAAATAACTGCAGAGGCGGTTGGATAAACTAGAAGTCTGTGGACTTCTCCTAGATATACAAAAAACCAGAAGAAAAAATTTGTGGAAACACGTGTGTGGTGTGTTACAGCAAAAATATAAGAAAAGACTCTTTCTAATTCTCTCTATCGCAAAGGAAGCATTTAATCCGTGGATAGTGGATATAATTTCTTGTGTAATTATATTCCGACCGGTGATACAAGTAAATTGATCTTGGGCTAATTTTTCTGCACGTATTTTGTATACGAATTTTGGAATTCATTTCCAACATTGGTATTAGAGCCTAAATTACTTGTTTCCTGGTCATTTATCATGTTTAGTAAATGTTTAAACATGAAATATATGAATGGATTGAATGTTCATATTTTCTTGTATGAATTTGTTTCATTCAAGTATGTTGGTTAGCCCCTGTTGTACCATCTTTTTCAAGAAATATGGAATGATATAGGCCATAATGGTTGTATTTTCTGAAACTATACATTAAAGGCTTCAAATTGGTATATAATATGTGTAATTTGGATGAAAAATGAGAGAGATATGAATCAACAAAGATTCGGGTTTGAAAATTCTGAATTTGGAAATTTGTTTTCCAAAATCAGTGTGTTCAAGTAGTCATGTTTAACTGCTTGTATCTCTTTGATTTTTTTGGTTTTTATTTACATCTTCTGTACACATTAAAACTACACATTACAGGTTTTAAAATGATATCTTATATGACCGATTTGGACTTAATGTGAAGGAGATTCGAGTCTCCAAAGTTCTGGATTCATCAAGATTAAATCTAAAACTTTGTTTTCCAGATTTGAATGACCATGTTTGACGGCCTGTATCTCTCAAAATTTTTAGACGTGTTTTACACCACCCGCATATTTGAAAACTACATACTTTAGGTTTTAAAATGATATCTGACATGACCAATTTGAACTTAAGATGAAGGAGAAACAAGTCTCCAAAGTCGTGTACAAGAACTGAAGTTTTTGTGGCCAAACCGAGTTGAAGGTGTACTAGGCAGACCAAATTTTAAGAATATTATAGTTTGGTCCCCAAATATTTGTAAAATTATAGTTTGGTCTCCAAATGCTTAAAAAATTTCAATTTGTTCCCCAAAATTTTGAAAATTATAGTTTGATCCCTTTTTTTGGGAAATTTGCAATTTGGTCCCTAAATTTTTTGAAAAATTGCAATTTAGTCTTAATAAAAAACAAATTTGTATCTCATATTAATTTCCTATTACTTTGTTGTATCTAAGGATAATGAGTATTCTTTACTCTGTATTTTTTTACAGAAATTATAGTTGTGATGATGAGAACTCTGAAAGTAGGGAGAACATCGACACAAAGAGCAAAACTTGCAAAATGCAGAGCAGTATTAGCAATTTGTCGGTGGGATGGAAAATCTCAATATGTTGAATCATATTATCATGGTCAACGAGATGATACAACAAGTAATATGGGAATATAAGCTTACACCAAATAATAGAAAAGTTATCTATTTGAGACAAACATTTCTTGAAAAATGGTAAATTGTGCTTGATGAAATTTGGAAAACCGAAAAGATGAACAATAAACCCATTTTCTATGATAAGCTAGTGGAAGCTTTCTTGAGAGAATACATAAAATATGGGGCCAGAAGGACTTTGATTCATTCGATGAATGCATTCTCAAGTAGATCTAAAGGATCTACAATGGTCTTCCTCTAGCTAGCAAATCATAAAACTACCTTTCCCAAGAACTTTTATGATTCAATGCCTTTATATTTTAAGATGATAAGATCTTAATTTTGTTTTGTATAGTTAGTTGTTTGGTTGTTATATTCTATGTTTAATTTCAAATTACAATGCAAGTTTATATTTGTTTATGATAAATTTTATGTATTGCTTTTCGTTGTTTGAAATTAAGAGTATGCAATTTATTTTATTTTGGAGTGGGAGTTCTAAAAGTTTTAATAACTTTAAAGAACTAAATTTTTTACATAAATAATTATTTTAATAATAATTTCAAATTAGGATGTTAGGTGATGATTGGGAACATAGTGAACTTTCGAATCTAAAAACTTATGTGAAATTATTATTAATATAATTAGTTAGTGTAAAACTGATGCATAAATGATAGGCATTAATAATATGTGCATATATGTCTGTAGAACTTTGTGTTCAAAGGAAATGGCTTCAGCATCTAAGAATATTGTAGCTGAACTAAACAAAGGAGAAAAGCTGAACGGCGAAAATTATGAAATTTGGAATATTAAAATCTAGTATATGCTAAAAGAGCAAGAAGTACTAGAAGCTCTTAACCAAGTTATGGAATAGCATGAAGATAGGAATACTGCTCAACATCGAAGAGATAGAGAAGCATTTGTTACATAGAAAAGACAGAACTCTCTTGCTCGTATTACGTTGCTAAGTAGCATGAACAATAAAGTTATGTGAGAGTTCAGGCGTTTTGATAATGCCAAAGATATGTAGATTGCCTTAGCAGTGAGGTTTGGTAATACATTAGTTACCAAACTAAGACAACTCACTTTAAGGTTTGACTCTTACAAAAAGCCTCATGGACAGACAATGAAACAACATTTGAGGCAGATGTCAAACATGATTACTGAATTGAAGGATGCTGGCCACATATTAACTGATGAGAAGCAAGTGCAAGCATTGATTCATTCCTTGCCTCAAAATTGGGAACACATGAAAGTCTACTTGACCCACAATGAAAATATCAAAACTTTAAAAATGACGTGCATCATCTGGAGCTAGAAGATGATCGCTTGCTAGCGGCTAAACTAGAAACTAACATATATTATGCAGATTCTAGCTCACAAGGAGCTTCGGGCTCCAAACGCAAGCATCAAGGTGGGCATCATAAGAAGTGGAAAGGCAGGGGAAAAGGTTCTTTAGGCAAAAAGCCAAAGCTTAACCAACATATGAAAGGAAAGCGTCCTTTCAAGAAAAATATTTCAAAAATGAAATGTTTCAATTGTGGTAAGGAGGGTCACTTTGCTCATGATTTCACTTGGTCCAAAGCAGCTGGACAATAGAAGAATCCTTCAGCCACAAGAAAACAAAAGCTGCACAAATACTAAAACAAAGCTACAACAAGAAAACAAAAGCTGAGCACAATTAAAAAAACAAAAGCCAGCCGGGCAACAACAAGGACATAGAAGACTATTGCAATTTGGAAATAGAATACGACCGCAATTTGGAGATAAAAAAAAAGAAGGAAACAAAATATGGTCGAATTTGGAAGACAAGAAAGAGGCAGTTGCTCCAGAGAAAACTACAAAACCCAACCAAAGAAGACAAAGAGAATGTGTAGAATTCTTGAAGAGTCAACCACCACGGTCTTTTCTTTCTTTAGTTAGTTTTGTACTTAGCATAATTACAGTTTCCATTCTGTTTTCTTCTTGGAGCAAACATTTTTCTTTCTTTTCTTTAGCATTTCAGTTGCCAATTGTTTTATTTTCTGGACTGCACGTCCTTCACATTTTTCTCTTTTTCTTCTTGTCTTTAGTTTCAGTTTTTTGTCTTTTCTCATATTAAAAAATTTTCAGCAGTCACCATCTTTTTCCCTTGGAACCTCATATCCGTCCTTCGCTTCTTGTTTTCTATTTTAGTTTTGCTTTAAGAAACAATACAAAGTAGCCGCCAATTGTTTTGTTGTTGGTCCTTCATGTCTTGCACATTCATTCTCTTCTTCTTGTTTGTCTTTAGTTTAGGTTAGTAAGGTGAGCAGAATGCTATCAGCAGGAAATTAGTGCAGAAAATTCTTCTATAGTAGAGAGACAACAAACGGCCAACTTTCTTTTTAGCTTATTTTTTTTGTACTTTAGATTTTGAGAGCTTTTTGTTTTGATTTCTTGTGTTTTGTTGTGAAACTTTTAGTTGCGTTTTATTTTCAATTACCAATTACTTTATAGTTATTGTATTTATTGAATATTGTTTATTTTAATTTTAAGAATTTATTTTAATTTTAGTTATGTCTACTTTTATTCTTATTGTTATTGAGATATTTGTTATGTTCTAATTTTCTTTTATTAGAGCTTAGATGGATCGTAATAATGAATAATTAATTCTCAAGACTTGTTTATGCAACCCATATTTCAATTATGAGTTTAATATAACATTTTTAATACTTTTAGGTGATTGGCCATCAACAAATTGATTTTTGATGCTTGTTTGATACCGTGTGGAGATGACATGCATTACTAGCATGACAAGTCAAGAGAGTTAATTAGATTGATTAAGTGAAATCAAAGACTCTAACATCCTAATTGATTTGATAAATTTTTAGTATTTTTCGCTGTTATTATTTACTTGTAATTTTTCCTTCTTAATTAGTTTATTTAAATCACCATAAAACAATTTGATTGGCTAGCTTGTTTTTTTTGAATTAATCACGTTGGTAAGTAATTGGTTAAATTAGATTCAATCCTCATGGGAACAATACTCTACTTATCTCTTTATTACTTGATGATATTTTACGCTTGCAATTCACCGAACAAGTTTTTGGCGCCTCTGTCGGGGATTGAATTTAATAATTTTTTCCAGTTGCTATTGATATTGATTGATTCTGGGTAGAGACTAGCCATTTAATTTTTATTTATTTTTCTTGGTTTGAGTTTTGGATTCTTGCCAAATGAATTCGAAAGGTGCATGAATTTGAGAAGTCAAAAAGGAGAACTGGAAGAATTTGATCCTAAACTCAAGAGAACACTTCTAAGAAGATTGAACGAGCAAGAATTCGTCATTTATAGCAATCTAATGGCGGACCAAGGAGAGCATCTCCCAATTCAATCTCAAAGGAGAACTTTGATGGACTATTCAGCCCCAATGGTTCAAGATTCCACTTCAAGCATAAGAAGGCCAACAATTTTGAGCTCAAGTTGTTTTTTATCCAAATGCTTCAAAATGTTGTTCAATTCAGTGGCTTGCCGAATGAAGATCCTAACCTCCATATTGAAGCTTTTTTTGAAATTTTTGATATGATTAAATATAATGGAGTTCACAATGATGCTATTAGACTTAGGATATTTCCATTGTTTTTACGTGATAAAGCTAAGTTGTGGTTATCTTCTCTTCCTGCAGGCTCTATCACCACTTGGGAGGATATGGCACAAAGGTTCTTAAATCAGTATTTTCTCCCTGCTAAGTTAGCAAAAATGAAGAATGATATCACCACATTCATACAAATAATGGAGAATCCCTATATGAGGCATAGGAGAGGTTCAAGGAGTTGTTTAGGAGATGTCCACACCATGGTATTCCAATTTGGATGCAAGTGCAAACTTTCTACAATGGAATTGGTCCAACTATGAGAAGTACCATAGATGCAACTATGGTACATTGAAAAATAAAACACTCAAGGAAGCTTTTGAGTTAATTGATCAAATGGCAGCTAATAGCTATTAATGGCCAAATGAAAGATTCAATGCCAGGAAACCAAGTGGAGTGCATGAGATTGATATTAATACTGTCATTGCTGCTTTGCATAAAAAAAATAGATTCGGTTTTGAAGATAAATGAGACAACTTGCAACTTTTGTTATGGAAGACATGAGCCAACTATTTCTCGAGTAAGTAATCATTCTTATACTTCTGAAGATGCTAATTTTGTTTCTAATTTCAACAAGGGACCTCAAAATAATTCTCACTCAAATACATACAATCCTGGATGGAGGAATCACCCTAATATTTCTTGAGGAGGGCAAAATCCACAACTGATGAACCCACCTAGACCAGCATTCGCACCACCAGTGGAGAAGCTGAATACTAACCTTGAGGAAATGGTGTTGAAGCTTATTCAATCAAATCAAGAAGTGGTGAATCGCTTTGAAAGTCACATGAACAATCAAGATACAAAAATTTGACATATGGAGACAAGCATTTGGAATGTGGAAAAGCAAGTTGGTCAACTTGCTAGCCAAATGTCCCATAGACCATATGGTGGTCTTCCGAGCAACATTGTTAAGAATCCAGTCGAGAATGCAAAAGCCATCACCTAAAGGAGCGAAAAAGAGCTTAAAAATGAAGAAAAATGTGGAAGAGAAAAGAGGAGTCCAAAGCCGACTTGAAAGATGAAGCCAAACCAAAAATCTCAAAAGAAGAACCACCTCAAAGCAAGCTATTTCCTAACAATCCTAAGCTATATATGCCCCCTATTCCTTTTTTTGAAGTGACTTAGGCAACACAAAATAGATAAGAAATTCTCAAAATTTCTTGATGTGTTTAAAAAATTGCATATTAACATTTCTTTTGCAAATGCATTAGCTCAAATGCCGAGCTATGCAAAGTTCTTAGAAGAAATCTTGGCAAACAAGAGGAAGTTGGATGATTATGAGACTGTCAACCTCACTGAAGAATGCTTCGCCATTCTGCAAAATAAGCTACTACCAAAGTTTAAAGATCTAGGGAGTTTTACGATTCCTTGCATAATTGGTGATTCTTATTTTGACAAAATTTTATGTGATCTTGGTACAAGTATAAATTTTGATGCCTTATTCTGTTTTTAAGAAACTTGGATTAAGAGAAGTCAAAGGCACGACTGTTTCTCTTCAATTAACAGATTGATCTATAACATATCCAAGAGGGGTGATAGCGGACGTGTTGATCAAGTTTGACAAGTTAATTTTTCTTGCAGACTTTGTTGTATTAGAAACGGAGGAAGACTTTGACGTACCGATTATTTTAGGCTGACCATTCCTAGCCACCGGAAGAACCCTAATTGATGTCCAACATGGAAAATTAATTCTTAGAGTTCAAAATGAGCAAGTCACTTTCAATGTGTTTAAAGCAATGAAATTTCCTTCTGATCGGAGTGATTACTTGCAAATTGAAGTGGTGGACGAAATTGTCCAAAATTTTGCATTACATGCTATGACCGATGACCCAATTGAGAAGTGTATGGTTCAGTCATTGAGAGAAAGTACCGAAGATGAGGAAGTGAGGGAAGCAGTGAGATTATTAGAGGCAAAACCACCTTGTCCAAGATGAAGAGCACCAAAGTATGAAGAATTGAGGTCGAATACAAAGAAACCAGTGCTATCAATTGAAGAACCACCAACTCTTGAACTTAAACCTCTTCCTTCTCATTTAAAATATGCTTTTCTTGATGGTGTAAATCTTTTAGTAATTATATCTTCTTCTTTGACAGGTGTGATGGAGGAAAAGTTGTTAAGAGTGCTGAGAGCACAAAAGTGCATTTGGGTGGACCATTGCAGATATCAAAGGAATTAGCACTTCAATTTGTATGCACAAGATTTTAATAAAGGAGCAATACAAGCCGGTCATCCAACCACAAATAAGGCTTAATCCAAAAATGCAAGAAGTTGTGAAGGTCGAGGTGATCAAGCTTCGTGATGCAGGTATTATATATCCAATTTTTGATAGTGACTGGGTAAGTCTTGTGCAAGTAGTACCTAAGAAAGGAGGAATGATTGTTTTAACTAATGAAAATAATGAATTAATTCCAACTAGAACAGTCACAGGTTGGCATGTTTGTATTGACTATAGAAAATTAAATGATGCCACTTGTAATTATCACTTTTACTTTACCTTTTATTGATCAAATGCTAGAAAAACTTGCAGGATACGCATTTTACTACTTTCTAGATGAATATTCAAGGTATAATCAAATACCTATTGCACCCAATGACCAAGAAAAGACCACTTTCACTTGTCCCTATAGTACTTCTGCATATAGGAGAATGTCTTTTGGTCTTTGTAATGCACCTGCTACTTTTCAAAGATACATGATAGCAATTTTCTCTAACATGATAGAGAATCATATTGAAATTTTCATGGATGATTTTTCTGTATTTGGTGTTTCTTTTGATTCTACCTGAATAACTTGGATTTGGTGTTAAAAAAATGTGAAAAGACTAACCTTATTTTAAATTGGGAAAAGTGTCACTTTATGGTGTAGGAAGGTATTGTTTTGGACCATAAAATCTCTGACAAAGGTATTGAGGTGGATCAAGCAAAATTTGAAGTCATTTCTAACTTGCCACCTCCTACTTCTGTGAAGCTACTTCACGGATTTTTAGGACATGCAGGATTTTATAGGCGTTTTATCAAAGATTTCTCGAAAATTGCAAGACCATTGACTAAACTATTTAAGAAGGATGCTAAATTTGATTTTGATTCTAATTGTTTCTAATTGTTTACAGGCATTTGACATCTTGAAACAGAAATTAATTTAGCTCCAGTGATGACTGTGTCTAATTGGGAGAAGCCTTTTGAACTTATATGTGATGTAAGTGATCAAGCTATTGGAGTTGTGCTTGGACAAAGAGAGAATCGAATTTTTCGAAAAATTTACTATGCTAGCCGAATCTTGAATGGAACACAATTGAATTATGCTACTACTGAAAAAGAACTTTTGGCTGTGGTGTTTTCTTTTGATAAATTCCGTTCCTATTTGATTGGCTCTAAAGTAATTGTTTATACTAATCATGCAGCCTTAAAATTCTTATTGGCAAAGAAAGATGCAAAACCGAGACTCATTCAATGAATTTTGCTACTTCAAGAGCTTGATTTAGAGATTCAAGATAAAAAGGAAATCAAAAATCTTGTGGTTGACCATCTCTCAAGATTACCAAATGCTTCCAGTGACGAGGTACCTATTTTGGAGAGTTGAAGCACTTTTTGCTTTCAAAATTGTATTTCCATGGTACGTTGATCTGGTAAATTACTTGGTAAGTGGTGTTCTTCCCTGTTCTTCCCCCTGATTTGACTTATCAACAAAGGAAGAAGTTTTTCTCTGATGCTAAAAATTACTTTTGGGACGACCCGTACTTATTCTAGGTATGTGCTAACCGTATTATCAAACGTTGTGTTTCTAATGATGAGATTCCCAGTATTTTTTTTCATTGCCATGATGGACCGACTGGTGGTCACTTTGGTGCCACTTAAATAGCTACTAAAATCTTACAATGTGGTTTCCATTAGCCTACTCTTTTTAAATATGCATACATTTATGTTTCACGATGTGTTAGGTACCAAAGAACTGGAAATATATCTAAAACACATGAGATGCCCCTTAATAATATTAATTATGTGAATTATTTGATGATTGGGATATTGACTTCATGGGTCCATTTCCACCTTCTTTTGGTAATAATTATATTTTGGTTGCTTGTGAGTATGTGTCTAAATGGGTAGAAGCTGCAGCTTTGTAGTCTAATGATGCTAGGTTGTTTGTAATTTTTTGAAGAAACACATATTTACTAGGTTTGGTACCCCTAAAGCAATTATAAGTGATCAAGGTACTCATTTCATAAATAAGCAATTCAAGTCACTTTTGCAATAGTATGGTGTCACTCATAAGGTAGCCACTGTTTACCATCCCCAAACTAGTGGTCAAACTGAAATATATAATAGGGAACTCAAGAGTATATTGGAAAAGATTGTGAATATTAATAGGAAGGATTGGGCAAAGAAACTTGATGATGCATTATGGGCTTATAGAACTACTTATAAAACTCCTATTGGTATATCACCTTTTCAACTTTTGTATGGTAAAACATATCATTTGCCTATAAAACTTGAGCATAAAGCATACTGGGCTTTGCAATCTCTTAACTTTGATATGTAGACAGTAGGAGAGAAAAGGTTGTTGGATGAATTAGAAGAGCTCCGCAATGAAGCTTATGATAATGCACGGATTTACAAAGAAAAAAACAAAGAAATGGCATGATAAACATATCTTGAGGATGGAGTTTCATGTGGGAGAGAAATTTTTGTTATATAACTCCCGTCTTCGTTTGTTTCTAGGAAAATTGAAGTCTCGATAGACCGGACCTTATACCATCACAAATGTCTTCCCTTATAGTATTGTGGAGATCACTAATAAAAATGAGGGAACCCTTAAAGTCAATGGACAAAGGCTTAAGCATTATTATGGAGGAGATTTTAATACTCAATCATCCATCATTACCTTGAATCCACTGACTTAGAAAAACAGGAAAGTTCAGCTGCGAACTATAAAGCAAATGCTAATTGCCAAGTTTTTTTACATTTATTGCTTTTATTTTGTTTGTTTTGTCTTATTTAAAAAAATTTTGTTGCATGAAACTTTGTTTCACATTTTTACTGCACTAGTCAGAAGAAGAATCCGGTACAAGGCCTTCCCATTGGATTTTTCTGCTGAAATTTGACGAGAAAGTAGAAGATTCCACCAGGTTCCTATCCACCAAATTTCATAATTTTTTGAGCTGTTTTGGGACTTGAACGAAATTCATCTTCGAAGCTATTCAGAACAAGGCAATATCCTAACTCTTCTCTTTTTTTTTTTTTGTTAATGTTTTCTTTGGTTGCTATACTTTTGCTTGCTCCTCGCCTCATTGAGGACAATGCTTAATTTTAAGTTGGAGGTGGGCCACATGAAATTTTGTACTGGATTCTATCCAAATTTTTGCTAGTTTTCAATTTTTGGGGGTTAAAAAGAAAGTTCTTCCAAGTAAGCTTGACATTTTGATATCTTCTTTGAAATTCCTCACTATTTTGATACTCATTTAGAATAATTTTGAGTTATATGCATTAGTGATTTGGGTTGGAATGTATAAATGAGGCAAGTATGATTAGTCTTTGTTGTGAAAATTTTTAAAGCATCTTGTTGATTTTGATGATTGAATTGAATAAGAATGTGCAATATTTGATACATTGAACCCATTGTGAGTATTTGAGCCTAAGAGCATTTTCTTTTTCTTGCTCACATGTTTTTTTGATTGAGTATTGACAAATATGGCATATTCATTTTATAACTTGCTTTGTTATGCATGCTAAAATTGCATTGTGGATTCATGCTTTGAAATTATAATAGCATTTAGGATTAGCCATTTTGAACTTTCTAAAAAGCTTACCCATTACATATACCCTTAGTCAACCAATTTTGAGCCTTAGCCTTTCTTTGTTTATAATACCACATCGTTAGCCTTAAAAAACCATTGTTTTTGTTTACCATCGTTGAACCCTTTGTCAAGAGTATGTGGGAATGAATTGCATGATAAAATTTCTGTGGATTTCAAAGAAAAGAACCACTAAAAAAAAGAGAATAGAAAAAGGAAAAATAAAAAATAAAAAAAATGAGAAGTGAAAAGTATTCCCTACAAAAATTGGACAAAGTTAATGTTCTTCATCGTGTACAAGATAGTCTAATTACATGATAAAGTTGCAAAAAGGGGATGCATGTATTTGGAATAAGGAAGTGGTTCTAATATGCTATTTTTGTTGCTTTTGAATTTTGCAAGGAAGTTCCTTCATACCTTGATATGATTAACCTAAATTTTCCTTTCTTTTTACCTACCTTTACTTAAGTCCCATTACAACCGTTTTAAGACCCTTTGATTTTTGTATGGATTCATATTTATTAGTGGTGGAGATGTTATATATAAGTAAGCCTATGGTAATGACATGCTATGTTTGATTTGAGTGCTGAATAAACCCCTAAACACTTTGAGTGATTAGAGTGTAGCTTGTGAGAGGTTACCAAATTTTGTGCATTTGATTTCGATAAAATTGTTGGGATTAATGAGATGCATATGTTTGTTTAGAAAAATAAGGCTATGAATACTTGTTCTTTGGATTATTATTCCAATTTGGATCTTTAATGTGTAATGGCTTTGAGTTATTTGTGGATGGGTTGAAAAAGGGTATGGAATAGAGAGAAGGATGTTGATCTAATGCAAGTTTGAGAACAAGCTTTGATCTAAGTTGGGGGTAATTTGATAACCCTATTTTATGTAGGGTATTCCTATTAATCTTGATTAGAAATTGGCTTGTGTTTTGATTTGTTTTTACCTATTTTGGTCAAATTTTCCTTTGATTTTATTATCACCAAGTTATCTAATATTTTTAGAACTTTTGAGTTCAATCCCGAATTTTCGTCTAATTTGAAGATCAAAGGATTAACCAATTATCTTGTAAAAATATACAGGGAGTATTTTGTCACTTTATTATCAAAAGCCAAACGTAAAAAAAAAAGGAAAAAAAAGAAGTTGTGGGCAAAGGAGAAAAAAACAAGAAAGAAACCGCACAAGAATGAGATACAAAACCAACAACCGGGAAACACACTTCAAACCAAAAAAAGAATTCCACTCGGTCCAAAGCAACCGCACAACAGAAGACTTCTTTAGCCACAAGAAAAAAAAAAGCTGCACAAATACTAAAAAGAAGCTACAACAAGGAAACAAAAGCTGAGCATAATTAAAAAAACAAAAAGCCAGCAGGGCAGCAACAAGGACATAGAAGACTACTACAATTTTGGAAACAGATTACGATTTACGACCACAATTTGGAGACAAAAAAAGAAGGAAACAAAATATGGCTAGAATTGGAAGACTTCTAAGGAGGAAGCCACTAAAGAGAAAACTATAAAACTCGACCAAAGAAGACAAAGAGAGTGTGCATAATTCTTGAAGAGGTCAGTCTTTTCTTTCTTTAGTTAGTTTTGTTTTTAGCAGAATTATAGCTGCCATTCTGTTTTCTTCTTGGAACAAACGTTCTTGTTTTTCTTTCTTTTCTTCAGCAATTTCAGCTGCCAATTGTTTTATCTTCTGGACTGCACGTCCTTCACGTTTTTCTCCTGTTCTTCTTGTCTTTAGTTTTAGTTTTTAGTCTTTTCTCATATTAAAAAATTTTCAGCAGTCGCTATCTTTTTCCCTTGGAACCTCATGTCCGTCCTTTGCTTCTTGTTTTCTGTTTTAGTTTTGCTTTAAGAAACAATACAAAGCAGCTGCCAGATGTTTTGTTGTTGGTTCTTCACGTCTTGCACTTCCATTCCTTTCTTCTTATTTGTCTTTAGTTTAATTTAGTAAGGTGGGCAGAATGCTATCGGCAAGAAATTGGTGCAGAAAATTCTTCGACAATAGAGAGACAACAAACGGCTAGCTTTCTTTTTAGCTTATTTTTTTTGTACTTTAGATTTTGAGAGCTTTTTTTATTTCTTGTGTTTTGTTGTGAAAATTTTAATTGTGTTTTATTTTCAATTACCAATTACTTTATAGTTTTTGTGTTTATTGAATATTGTTTATTTTAATTTTAAGAATTTATTTTAATTTTAGTTATGTCTACTTTTATTCTTATTGTTATTGAAAATTTTATTATGTTCTAATTTTTTTTGTTAGAGTTTAGATGGATTTTAATCATGAATAATTAATTCTCAAGACTTGTTTATGCAACCCATATTTTAATTATGAGTTTAATATCATGTTCTTAATGCTTTTAGGTGATTAGCCACCACCAAATTGATTTTTGATGCTTGTTTGATACCGTGTGGAGATGACATGCATGTGCTCATGTGATATTAATCCATGAATTCAATTTAGACGGTATAATCTAATTTGTTCATGTGGTTTTGGTAGTAGAACTAAGTCGTGGTTACTTAGATTGAATCCGGGAATTTCCATGGTTCCTAATGTATTTAGAAATCTAAATTCACCTGGATCAAGAGTGAGCTGATTTTAATCTAAATAGTGTTATTAGACCAATGTCGACTATTAATTTACATTAAGAAAATTTCACCATCATAAATTGGAAATTAAATTACTTGCATGACAAGTCAAGAGAATTAATTAGGATTGATTAAGTGAAATCGAATACTCTAACATCTTAATTGATTTGATAAATTTTTAGTATTTTTCGCTATTATTATTTGTTAGTAATTTTTCCTTCTTTATTAGTTTATTTAAATCACCATAAAAAAAATTTGATTGGCTAGCTTGTTTTTTTGAATTATTCATGTTGGTAAGTAATTGGTTAGATTAGATTTAATCCTCTTGAGAACAATACTCCACTTATCTCTTTATTACTTGTTGATATTGTATGCTTGTAATTCACCAAATAGACTGCCCCAGGGAGTGGTTACAAAAGCATGAGGGAAAGGCTAAAAACCATTTGGGCCGAAGATTTTAACTCACTAATAGTACAAAATAGCAACTTGATATAATGAAGTTACCACTTATCGGTGTTCCTAAACAGATTGCAGGACTCAATGCCCTTAGGTGGGTTAGATTATTAGCTTTTTACTTTTATAAGCCTCATGCTTTATGAACAGCTTTCCCATGTTTAGTTATATACAATCATTACATGTTATAGCTTGATAAGCTTTTTAAAAAATCTCCAGTAAGATAAATACACTAATTATGGTATTTCAAAAAGAATTCTTCTAAGCAAAAGAAAAACTAAAAACAACAAAAAATGTGCCATTACCTACCATTAATAGGTTCAGAAAAGGAACCCATCTAAGAGGAGCAACAATTAATGATTACATATTGAAAACAGTCTTGAAAACCCAAAATTTGAGGATTCTGAAAATG
Source organism: Gynochthodes officinalis (assembly GCA_020080225.1). Lineage (NCBI taxonomy): Eukaryota > Viridiplantae > Streptophyta > Magnoliopsida > Gentianales > Rubiaceae > Gynochthodes > Gynochthodes officinalis. The sequence goes on along the minus strand of CM034615.1, from coordinate 30,250,307 downwards.
GGGTCTCAAGAAGTACAGAGAGGAAGAAAAAATTGCATTACAAGAGGAAATTGGCTTGCTTATAAAGGTTGAAGAAATCGGCTTTTTTGCTAAGAACCACACAAAAACAGAACACGAACAACAAAATCTTATAAAAAGAAGTAAACTTTTCTAGGCCAACAATTGCAGAATTCAATTGTTGGTTCAAGATTTTGGATTGCAATGGAGGTGATATTGGTTGCCATTGTTTCTTCACTATTATTGATTCTTAAGCTCTTTATGGGATTCTTAAAGGTCGAGTGTGAGGCAAGAGAGGATACATTTAGTTCTCTTGTTTTTATTTTGGCCTTATAGGGGTCATCGCGGAGATAAATTATTATTCTATCAACTCAGCAAAGAACTTTACATAATAGTTGAAAATAGTAAAAAATGTATCTACCTATATTTGATTAGAAGCTAATAAAAACCACAATTGAAGATAAGATTCAAAACTCTTCTGCGTGTGAAACCTAATAGCATGCACATAATTTAAGGGAAGAAGCCTAACTGCAGCAAACCAAAAGCACTCGTAACACCAGACAATAAAGAAAACATGCGCCCATGACTGCATGCAAGGAACAATCCAAAATAGTAATCAATAGTCATACAATATGAAAGCACTAGATAAGTACTCCCTTACTAAAAATACTACTTGCAAAACAAAAGTTAGACGATATAGAATGTACCCAAATCATAACACTGTCAAATTTAATCAACAGTATCTTGATCATCTCTAAAATTTATTCATGTCTGCTATCTGGTTAATAATAAATACATATAAAAACTAGTAGAGAAATTCTTTTACCAAAGCTTTATAGATATAAAAAAGTTTAAGTCAGTGAAAATACACCTACAGTGATATTGACCTTGTCTGCAAACAATTGTTGGAGAGTCAATCTTACGTTTATGATGCAAGTTTCTAATTCACATCTGCAACAACTAGAGTAGCAAAAACACAAATTAGAAAAATATATCATGAGCTTCAAAATTGTCTGTTAAATCATGCCCAACTTGTGTTTATCTCACTGAAACCATACAAGTGTACAACATAGTTTACTTGTTGCTGATAGGTATAATAGCACCACACTATCCATATGTAACTCTTCGCAAATGGTCGCAATAACCTGGACATTCATAATTAGAAAGCATAAAACATGTAACTAGAAATTCATCTAAAAAAATGAATTGGAACACAAAATTTCTTATCCAAAATTGCCACACAAAACATTGTGACAAATCAAAGGTGAACATCCAAGTGAAGTAATCAAATTCTCGCTGAATATACATTCAACAATGTACTACATAAGCTCCAAATGTAAGTGATTAGTAACAGATAAAAGGATCAATCAATGAAATAAACAAATAGCAACAAATGCATCCACAACACCACAAGTTCAAATTTGAATAATACATAACTCCTACGATGTCTACTCCTCCAATGTTAAACAATGCACATAACAAATAGCTTTACCATTGAGTTCTAATGGGAAAATTGAACTCATTGGAGAGGTACCAAATGAAAATTAGTTTTCCGTACATAGAGTTTCTACCAAATCCCAAAAGACAATTACTCAATATAGATTGTATGAAGTACAAGTCAATGTGATTCAAAATACAATATTGCAAATATTGAAATTAGAGCAATTTTAAATTTTAAATTTAGAATTTATGAAAGTAGTCATTGGAGGGAATTAATCAGATCCATGCACATATGGGGTTCCATTTACTTGAAGATGACTCTCGACACTGGATCATAGAAGAACTATGTGGCTTTGATATATTTAGTTGAGTCGATAATGTTCATGAAGTTCAACATTTGCATGCACTCAGAAACGGAGACAACATCCTCCACATGCTGTTCCATGTATCCCTTCCTCACTAAGTAATTTTTTAGAACTATATCCACTGTCTCACCTCTAATTTTCTTACTGGAACAACCATTGCTGGCTGTATGCATGTTGAATGGCTCTTCCCCACCAGCCTCGAACATACTACTACTTCCTGCGTGCGAACACTACCTGTACTTCTACACTCAATGGGCCTATGTTCGACTCTCGGTGAAGATGTTTCACCCAGAAAATAAGCTTTCATGACCCATTCATCTGCCAAAATTTGAGGGTGTTGGTTAGGATTGATTGCGAAGTTCCTTGTGACTGAAGTCATTATGAAGAGTTTTGTCAACTCTTTATAATGCGGCACTCTTTAAAGACGGAATCTTGTGTACTCATTGTTTTTCTGCAGCACAACACATTAGTAGGAGGAAATGTAGATCGAGTCAAACAAGACATTAGGAGAAGTGGGCAAAATTCAAATTAGACGAAAACTATATATAAAATTACTTATAACAATCTATGTATGCCATTGGTGCTCAGGGGTGATGATCGCGCCACTCTCAGGGTCTCAACCAACCCTCGTGTGATGTTCGCGAAGGTCACAATATATGCGCCATAGGATTTGCAACAGATTGTACTTCCCACGGAGGTAAGCTTCACTATAATGCTTGCCAACACAATCATGCAACTCCATTGCTATAACTTCATATTGCTATTTGTTGAAGTTGCTATTGGTTATGTTGTTGCTGTCTTTCATATCGAGTATGATATGAATGAAATGGCCTAACTTGTGGGGTGCCATCATATCCTTACTGGATATCATTTGTTGGAAAAAAGTACATTTCCAATGGTTACAAAGTAAAACACAATAACAAATAAATTGAATTCTATATAGAGTAATGAATGGATATAGCACGGTTCTTCAGTCCATGCCACATCAAATATGTAATAAGAAGATGGATTAAGGTACATTATCTCAATGTAATTTTTTTTGGCACAGCTCAAGGTCATTGGAGTTAGTGACGGAATGTACTGGACTTAGCTATCTTTGATACAGGAATAACAATATGCAAAAAACAATGCTAAACGGTATTAGCGCACATTCTAATCAAAATAACGTGTCATAATTTGCATGTTGATAGCATGTATAAATTGTATATTTATTTGGTCAATTCTTTTGTGTTTTAGGTAATTAAAATAATTATATATATGGATATTAATTGTTTTTATGATTGATGGTTAGGGTGAAGCATTTTTAAGAAAAATTGAACAAAAGAGAAACTTTATCTCCTTTTTATTTTTCTGGAAAGAAACAAGTTGCAAAAAGGAAAGAAAATTGGAGAAAACAAAAAGGCAGCTGAAATTTGGAAACAAGAAATAAGAGGCAACATCCAAAAAAGGAAGAAAGGATGCAGCAGCTGCACGAGGAAAAGAAAAGAAAGAAAAAGAAACAAATCAGCTGCAAGCTGCAAATTGGAGAAAAGAAAAAGGAAAGAGAAAGACAAACAGGCAACTGAATCTGCACAACAAGACAAAAGCCAAACAAGAAAAGGAAATAAGACAAAATCTGTACAAAGACAAAAAGAAACAAAGCAAATTTGGTAACAAAGAAAGTCGAGCGGCCAAGGGAAACAAAGAAAGGAAACAGCTGCACCTATATATTCTTCATGAGGGAGCAACGGCTATTCATTCATTCTTTCCTGGAGACAAACAAGCAACGTCCACAATACATTCATTCTTTCCTGGAGAAAAAGAAGAAAGCAGTCGCACTTCATTCTTGGCTAGAGTGAGCAACGGTCGAAGAAAATTGGAGAAAACAAAACGGCAACCACTTTGATTTTCTTGGTGCTTTTTTCTACTATGTCTAGCTAAATTTTTATTTTCCAATCAAGATTAATTGAGGTTTGATTCCAACAATTGTGAGATTCCAGTAATTCTATTATTTCTTTTACTCTTGAGTATTTATATATTTTCTATGCTTCATTATATTATTGGATTGAATTGTTAGACAAGAGGCCTATTGTTTAATAGTTGAATTCGATAGATAGTCATTTAGAATAATTAATCATTAGTTGATTGTTCTAATTCAAGTGACAAATAACAACTTCGAAAGGTAATCAACGCCTTAGATTGTATGTTATGAAAATATATATTCTAGTTTAAATAAACAAGGTGTTTCCAGGTTTACTGGTTAGTAATTGGGTCTTTTTGAATTTTAATGCAATTAATAGACATAATTCATAGGACAGATCCGAAGGTTGTGTTTATTAATTAGAGAAATAACTCATAGGACAGATCCGAAGGTTATCGAAAAAGTAAGAAAAAATTGGTTGTTAGAGGACGGATCTTCAACAACTACAACCAATTTATTCAAGATAAAAGAACCTATCATTTGAATCAATGATCAATTCAAGGAATCAATACCGAAATTAATTCTTGATTGGAAGCTTTTCCATATTAATTTTTCCTCATATTTTTAGTTGGTTATTTAATTTGTTTAGTTGTCTTAATTAATTCTTGCTTTGTTTCATAATACAAAAAACCCCCCTATTTTATTTTATTTTGTTTAAGGAGTAAATCTAACCAATCTCTGTGGATTCGACCATCTCATTGCTATCTACAGAACTTAGCATAGAGAAGAATTATTTTTTGTGGTTTCAACACCCATCACATGTATTCAACGTATAACTACAGTTCAAAATTGATTCCTCAATCATTAACCAACTCGGCAACTATAAACGTCAATGCTGAGGCATTGCTTTATGTGCTAGACATTTACAAATCAAAATTATATGCATGACTGCAAGCATATTGGGAAAGTGAATGTGATGTGAATTATGAAAGCATCACACAAGGACAGAAGCCTACAAGAGATAATAAATGGGATGTGAATGTAAAAGACAGTTTGTGATGGAATATAAAAGATATTTGTTATTTGGTCAAAATAGATTGTTTTTGAAAAACACCTTTCTTGACTTTCCTCACCACATTAACATAGATCATGATTCTACATATCCGGATTTCATAACTTGGGCATCACCGCAAAAATTGTACCAACATTTCTATTATCCTCCTTTTAACAATTACTAGTAGCAATTAAGAGAATTGTGATATAAAAAAAGGTAGCAATTGAATGTTACAATTATTATTTAAAAGTAGCCAATATGTTACAATTATTATTTTAGGATAAGGTAAACTATAGTTTTTATTCTGTTGCACTAATACCATGTTTTTTCTCAAGCCATCCCTAGCCCTTGTGAGGAATGGAATATAAAATTGTGAACAATGACTCTGGGTGAACGCAGTATTCATTTGAATAGAGCACAATAGAATACTCAATAAAAGGGATTGCCAATTGTTTTAAGCTGAAAGCTAACACCCACATAAAATGATCTGAGAGACAACTTTGGGGCAGAAAAGATACGCAACAAGCACACATGTAATGTTTCAAATACCCTGAATATGAATTTTGAAACACCACAACCCACATCAAAGAGTAAAAGCAATCATGTGGCATCCATTTGACAATGTTAGATAAAATATGTAATGAGTAAGATAACTTAAAATTCTTTCAAATTGAATTTCACTTTACTTATTAATAAATTGCGTAACCTCTCGTGTGTTTTGTATTAGTAACAAATTCTTAACTAAAAACTACCCATTTGTTGAGAAAAATTGTTAAAGAAGAAAGTATCCTAAAAATTAATCCAACCAAGACTCATATAAAATTCCAAATCAAACAATCTTTTTGCAAACCACAAAAACAAAAAGAAAAACATGAAAACAAAGCATAAAAGCAAAGTTTTCATTTCGCACAGTGACGTGACCCAAAATCTCACTATAAAAATCATACATCATAAAAGCCATTGGTTTATTGCAACAAACATGATACGTAGGAAAGTATTTGTCATCCATACAAACGCATGCATGCATGAAATGAAAATAGCACGAGCATACATCAAATGTTTGTGATGTGACCCAAATTCTCATTGGAAAACAGAAACATTAATGGGCAAAAAAGCAAAGAAAAAAAATTAATGATGAAGAGAGCAAGTTATTGTTGTCATGGATGCTTTACCTTCCATTCCTTCAATAAAGTCAACATATGGGCGGCAACTTGACTACAAAACACAACTTTTCAATTTGCAAAAAATTTCAAATAATTTTCTGACCAAAAAATCATTAGCAGCTACTAATATTCATGGCTGGACAACTCAAAAAGTAATTAGTGCTCATCTTTGCACAAAGAGAAGAGCTAGAGGCATACATGAGAGGCCTTGGGCTAGTAGGAAAATTCAAACGGTGACCATAACAGAAAATTCTTGTTGGAAATGTAGCCGATTGGATTTTCTCTATGTCATTGCGATGAAAAATGCAATTAAAAAAAGCAATGCCAAAAAAAAAAAGAATTTCCAAGAACAACAAAGCAACTGGATAATGAACAGAAATTGAATGAAATGATGGCAGATTCTAAAGACGGAACAACAAAACCCTATAAACTACTGAATTTGTGGGATGGCAGAATGTAACCTTAACATCACTTGTTGGAGATAAGTCTTAAAATTTTCTGACCTAATTGCATGTTATGTGGATGAAGAAATCGAATCACTTGAGGAGCTGATCTCTTAACCAAAATCGGGAGGACTTAATCGGACTCCATGTGGGTGAGGCAGATGCTGTGCCCCAAGGGGATGAAAAATTAGTCCAAACCCAGATCTGCAAACAGTGCTTCTATGCTGGGAGTGGGTGGGAAATTGAATTATGGGTTGTTGATATGTTGAATGGTTGAAGTGTAGGGAAGAATTGATCTACTAGTTGAAAACAGGGGTGTGGGATGGACATTAAAGAGGCTAAAAGGCTAGACAGCAGAAGCACAGTAAAGATTTCATAACTTTTCAAATTTTACTATTTGAGTAAAAGATGTTGCTTTATTTTAAATAGGTAATTATTTTTTCCCAAATTTTGTAATTTAAAAAAGAGTCCAAACAGTCATTTGAGAATGAAGAAGGCTACTTTTTCGTTAGACACTACTGTCTAAACGAAGCCAAAATTGTGAAAATAAAAAACAATAGTTTGTATACTCTCTCCAATAGATCTAAATTTGCTATATTAGATTTAATTTGCACTCTCTTTCCAACAGATCTTTTATTTTTATTTTTAAGATTAGAAGGATGGCCTTACTTGGGATTTTTTTCCCCCTTTTGCACGTTGCATATGTCTAAGTGGAGCTTTGATTAAATTGTTAGCCAAAACACTAATTTTTTTTTCCCAAAATGTCAATAATAGCTTAAACACTAATTTAACTTAGCATTGTCTATATTTTTGTTTCGTGCAGAAAGAATTATCATGTTTTATGATTTATGCTATAATCTTTAACTATAATTTTTTATTTTGAAAAAGGTCACTCTAGATTTAATATAATATTTTTTAATCATAAAATATATTGTATAATTTTTTATTTTTATTTATTTTAAGTGATGGATGATCATTAGTAATATGAAACTTTATTGAAAAGTGATTTTTGGAAAAAATAAAAAATAGATTTCTTTTTTCTTTCCAAGACAGAGGGAGGATAAGGCATTGATAAAAACAAAAATAAAAGAGAAGCATGGAGCACAGAGTTTTTTCCCCCAATATTGATTTAAAAAAATTAAATAAATATTGATTTTTTTATTTTTCTTCATGTTTTATGGAAACGGGTTTTGAAATACCGACTTCAAAGTCGGTATTTCAAAACCCGACTTCAGTACAAATATAACTCCCCCGCTTCTTTCTTTCTTTTCTTTCTTCTTCTTTTCTTTCTTTTCTTTCTTCTTTTCTTCTCCATTTCCGCCATTTGCTCTTTCAATTTTCTTATTCTTTTCACAGATCCACCCCATTTCCACTACCTCCTCCTTCCCCCTCTCCAAATCCAGCCCTCCTGCACCCTCCCCCCTCCCCCCATGCCACCGTTGTTTGCCCTGCCCCCCCCCCCCCTTGGAGCTACCCCCAATAGGAAAAAATAAAATAAAAAATCTACAACACTTCTCGGGTACTTTCTTGCCCCATTTCTTTTTTAAAAGGTGAACTACCATTTATTTTTTGCAATTTTTATGTTAAATTTGTATGTTGTTTTATATGTTAAAATTTTATGTTAAATTTGTATGTTGTTTTATATGTTAAATTTTGTGTTACATTTGTATGTTATTTTATATGTTATATGTTAAATTTTATTTTATATGTTAAATTTTATGTTAAATTTGTATGTTAAATTTTATTTTATATGTTAAATTTTATGTTAAATTTGTATGTTAAATTTGTATGTTATTTTATATGTTAAATTTGTAAGTTAAATTTTATTTTATATTTTAAATTTTATGTTAAATTTGTAAGTTAAATTATATTTTATGTGTTTAATTTGTATGTTAAATTTGTATGTTTAATTTGTATGTTAAATTTTATGTTTAATTTGTATGTTAAATTTTGTGACTTAAAATTTGCTAATTAGTTATCCTATATTGATAAAAATTTTATTTATAGCGAAAAGGAAATAAGTTGAGTGAAGAACATTTTCGAGGATCGAAAAAACCAACGAAGGTAAATAAGTTATATAATATGATTGAGATTTGACGTTAATTTTATTTCAAAAGTTGTTAATTATTGATTGAATTATTTGAATTGATGTTGGAAATTTCATTGTGAATAAAGTATGGTGATTTTTTTATTGGAATGATTGGGATTGATTATTAATTTCATTCACTGAATTGGCGATTATTGGAATAGTAAGTGTTGAATAGTGGAGTTAATGATGTAAGTTAAAGAATGGTGGTCGGATTTGATGAATATAATGCTTTATGTTGTTGGGAAAATGTTAGTTGTTTACTTTTGTGAGGTGGTGATTTGGATTGATTTTGATTGAGTTCACTATTATTGGAATAATAAGCTGTCAATAGTACTATGATGATGACGAATAATGAATTTATATTAGATTTGTTGAATATAATTGTGAATGTTGTTGGGAAAATGTTTAGACGTACAAACTAGGAAAATTGTTGGTTGTTTACTTTTGTTTGGTCATGACTTGGCTTTATTTGGATTGATTTGGAATTTTATTCAATGAGTTTGCTTTTATTAAAATAATAAGTTCCGAATAGTGGTGTTGATGATGAGAATGAAAGGATTGTGATTGGATTTGATGAGTATAATGCTTTATGTTGTTGGGAAAATGTTTGGTTATTAATGAATGTGAAAATGTTAGTTTACTCTTGTGAGGTGGTGATTTGGATTGATTTTGATTGTTTTGGATCGTTCTGAATTGTTTTGGATTTTAGTCAATGAGTTTGCTATTATTGGAATGATAAGTTGTGAATAGGGTTGTTCATGATAATGATTAAAGGATTGTAGTTGGATTTGATGATTATAATGCTTTATGTTGTTAGGAAAATGTTTGGTTATGAATGGATGTGAAAATGTTAGTTGGTTACTCTTGTGAGGTTGTGATTTGGATCGTTCATGATTGTTTTGGATCGTTTTGGATTGTTTTGGACCGTTTTGGATTGTTTTGGATTTTAGTCAATGAGTTTGTTATTATTAGAAGGATAAGTTGTGAATAGGGGTGTTCATGGTAATGATTAAAGGATTGTGGTTGGATTTGATGAATATAATGCTTTATATTGTTGGGAAAATGTTTGGTTATGAATGGATTTGAAAATGTTATTTGGTTACTCTTGTGAGATTGTGATTTGGATTGATTTGGATCGATTTTGATTGTTTTGGATCTTTCTTCATTATTTTGGATTGTTTTGGATTTTATTTAGTGAGTTTGCTATGATTGGGATGATAAGTTGTGAATAGGGGTGTTTATGATAATGATTAAAAGATTGTGGTTGGATTTGATGAATATAATGCTCTATGTTGTTGGGAAAATGTTTGGTTATGAATGGATATTAAAATGTTAGTTGGTTACTTTTGTTGTCGTGGGACTAATTCTATAAATTTTTCTATGCCCATTACTTCAATAACTTTGAGTCCGATATTAATGTCAGTCTTATGTTGTTATTGATGTCATACACAATATAGGAATGGGGAAGGATCGAGTGAGGCTTGTGTTATATTGGGATAGAGAAATAGTTAGTGGCCCGTATGGCTCCGAATACAGTAATTTGCCAAAACAGTTTATTGTTGTTGATCAAAATATTAGTTTATCCGAACTTTTGAGAAAATTACATCGGGTTACTGGAATGGATGGAAATCAAGTTAGGATGAAATTAATGTGCGGTTATCCTATTTGCATCGCTAGTAATTCAATAACATACATACCTATTCCAGTGGATGATGATGATACGGTGAGGGAGATGTTGTGCATTCCAACCACATGTCCGAGTCTTAATGCGGTTGAATTGTACATAAGTTATGAATTCGTTCCAAATGCCTTTCATCCTGAGGACAATATGTCAGTCGTTCCTCAAACAAATGTTGGGTCATTTACACAACTTTTACAAAGTAGAGATGGAGAAGGGCTTCTTAATGATCAATGGTTTACTTATGGTACTTTCATATCGAATGATGTGCCTTTTCCACGACCTTATTTTGTCCCCGAGGATCCTGGTAGTGGCCCATTTGGTGAGGGAACAAGTAGGGCCAATTTTAATAAAGAGCCAAGTCATGCTACCTTTAATGTGAGACCAATTGTGGGCAATTACAATGAAGGTCCAAGTTGTGACCAATTTAATGAGGGTGTAAATGGTGATAATTATAATGAAGGGCCAAGTTGTGCAACTTTTGCCCAAGAGCTTCTTAAACCCGAGCCAATTGGCCAAGCAGTAAATAGGTTGACATTAGGGAGTACAAGCTAAGATGTAAGCATTCATGATGATCCTATACATGAATGGATGACAGTGATTCAAAATCTTTGGAAGATAGTGAAGAGGAGAAGGGTGAGGGTGGTGGCCAACAGGAAGGAGAAACTTTGAATCCATCAATTGATGTTTCCCACTTGGATACCGTTGTCGATGATATTCTCTTCTATACGGACATTGGTGATCCAAAGCTTTCTATGATCGACAAGTTCGATAACTATAGACGACCCGTTTGGGTTGATAATCGAACTTCAGAATTAGAGGTTGGAATGGTTTTTCGGACCAAAAAAGGGGTGCAACATGCAGTTAAATGTTAGTTCATTCGTGCGCATAGATACTTCAAAGTGTATGAAAGTACTCCTACGAGCTGGTTTGTCCAATGTCTTTATTATGCGGACAAGAATTATTTATGAAAGGTTCGAGCAAAGTTGAGAAAGAAATATACATTTTGGGAGATCACAAAGATGCATCTGAAACACACATGCTTCCCCGAAATACAGCTAGAGGACTACCCGAATTTAGATTATAGAATGGTTGGTCGGATGGTTCGGAACAATATTAAGGAAAATGCTTCATACAAGGTTCTCGACATAGTTGAAGATGTGCGCTCATTTGGAGTGAATATATCATACAAGAAGGCATGGTTGGAGAGAAGGAAATCCATTGAAATGGTATATGGTAATTGGGAGATATCGTACACTATATTACCAAAGTTCTTACTTGCCCTTCAGTCTTGTAATTCTGGCACTGTTATTGAATGGCATTACACGGAAGATAGTATTGGAGATTACAACATCTTTAGTTCCGTATTCTGGGCATTTAGGCCTTGTATTGATGGTTTTCAACACTGTCGGCCCATAATTAATATTGATGGAACTTTTCAATACGGGAAATACAAGGAAAAAATTCTTATTGCAGTTGGTGCTGATGTAACTGAGCATATTCTTCCTTTGGCTTTTGCAATTATTGACGAGGAAAGTTTAGCAAATTGGTTCTGGTTTTTGTATCACTTATCTCGCCATGTGATTCGTGGTCGCAAGGGAATTTATTTGATTTCTGATCGAGTGAGAGGAATTTTGCGAGTCGTTCAGAACAACCCTGCATTACAACCACCAATGATACGCCACAGGTTTTGCCTGCGGCATGTCAAAGCTAACTTTAGTCAGCAATTCAAAAATAATACTTTGACAGAATTAATGCATCGCACTGCTACTTTACATCAACAGTGCAAATTTGCTCAAATTATGGAATCCATGCGAGTATTGGATGAAGATGCCCATAAATGGTTGATGGATATTCCTCTAGAGAAATTGGCACTGTGCTATGATGGTGATTTCTGATACGGCATAATAACAACGAATAGTTCCGAATCGTTCAACGGAGTGTTGAAAGTGCCAGGGAATTGCCAATAACGGATTGTGTGCGTGCGACTTTTTATCGGTTGGTTAAATATTTTGATTCGCACCGCACCGAAGGTCACAAACATGTTGCTGATTAGAATCTGTGGCTGTCAAACGTGCTGAAAAAGTTCCTTCGGAATGAGCATAAGTCTAAATTTCACTAGGTGACGGTCTTTGTGCAGAAAGAAGGCCTGTACCAAGTCACGACAGAAGTTCATGGTAACAAAAGAGGAAACGTGCATACGGTACACCTTAACAACCGATCATGCACTTGTGGGAAGTTTGAAATTTACAAGATTCCATACTCCCATCCACAAAAGGTTTGCTCTCAAATGGAACGGGTCACATTGTCACTCGTAGATGGTGTATATAAGCTGGAAAAAATGGTTTAAACCTATTCCAACTATTTCTTCCCCATGCCCCATGAGGACTATTGGCCACTAGCACATTTTCATCTGATCACCAATACTGCGAGGCTCAATGACCGTCCGAGCTGTCCAAGATCCACTCGTATAAGGAATGAAATGGATCAACCACAATGACAGAGGTGCAAGGTATGTGGAGTCGTTGGACATAATAGGAAAGCCTGTCCTAACATGGAAAGGGTTAGAGATAAGGCAGCTATGAACCCGTGACTGCTATTATGTAATAAATACTATTTGTGATATTTGTATCTCCATTAGTATTATTTAGTTGATTTGGTGTTTGATATCGTGTGGCTAAACGTTCTGTATTTTATATTGTGCCTGTTTTACATTAGGCAAAACAGATCCTTGAGTTTGTTTTTGCTTGTTAATTATGCAATCTCCACTGATATTATTTTGTTTTTGGGGTGTTTGATATCGCGTGGTAACACGTTGTATGTTAATTTAGTGATTTTTTTTAATATGCAAAAGGGATCAATAGCGATACTTTGGCATGTTTTTTGTGCAATCGTCATTGAATTTTAAAATAATATAGTAAATTTGTCAATCCCTTGTTCAGGGTATGGAGTTAGAGGGCACTTTATCTAGATTCACAAATGTAAGTCCTGGTTCACAACGGCGGGATGTTCTAACGCTTCAATTCAGTCATCGATTGGAGCTCGTTTGGAATGATCCAGAAATGGAGCCATTGAAAGTGTATAGGGCAGATGTAGACTTGTGGAAAGCTGGCTCACTCGATATTAGGGTTGAAGATGTATTTTACTAAGTTGGTCTTTATGGTGTATACATGGCAGGATGTATACATGTAGATCATTCTTTGATCACGGCATTGATGGAGAGATGGCGTTAGGAGACGCACACATTTCACCTTTCCAGTCGGTGAAGCCATAGTGACATTACAAGATGTTGCTGCACTTTGGAGTTTACGGGTTGACGGAGATCTGGTGGTGGGTGAATATACGAGTCACACGGCTGACGAGTGGCAGATTATATGTTATAAGCTGTTGGGTTACATGCCGGCTCCTAACCATTTCGATGGAGATCGATTGAAATTAAGGAGTATCTCTATACATATCCGGGCGCGTCTTCTACTGGATGAAGCCCCCCATGATCAGATGTTATAGCATGCCAAATGCCGGATCATGCAAATTATAAGACCTATTATGGGGGATAAGTCAGGTACAAAGGTCAAATTGATATACCTACTTTTACTGAGTAGCAACGGCATCGAGGTACAGTTGGGGTAGCGCCATGCTAGCATCATTATATAGGGCGTTATGTCGGGCGGCAATGGGAGATACGACTGGCATATGTGGACCTTTGAGCTTATTACAAGTGTGGACCAGGGAGAGACTACCGAGAATTAGGCCGCGACACCGTAATGTCAGATACGCTCATTTCTTCGGCTACCATGGCATACCTCTCGGACCAAGAGTATGCGTGTACATGTTTTCCGCTTTTCTTTTCAATGGCACATTTGGTTTATTTGAAATTGTGTCTAATCCTCAATATTGTTGTATTATAATAATTGTAGATGGAACACGGGTTTGAGTTTTGGAGATGTCGGATATCATGTGTTGCGTATATCGGGATCGTTTGGACTACATGGCCGATGATGAAGTAAGTAGATAAATCATTACTGTTTCGAAACTTTTAACTCGTTATTACTAAGTTTAATTCAAACACTAATGATTGTTAACTTTCTTTATTTCACAGTTTATTTGGCAACCGTATCAAACGGAAGAAGGGAAATTATCAAAAATAGCAGCTTTGACTTCACCGTTATCAAAAATAGCAGCAGAAAAATTGTCTTTACAACTATAGCAGCCAAACGGTTTTATGCCATGCGAAATGTCTAAAATACCCATCTAAGATTTGAAAATCGCGCCCGATCGGTTTCTTCTCCACTGCGTTTGGTTTCATCAAAGCATACATACGCACTTTCGCTTCTTTCATCGCAAATCCGATTTTCCCAAAGTCATTTCGCTACATTCTCAGTCGATTACACAAAGTTTCGTATCCAATTCAAGCAATAGTAATAAATGGCGAGAACACGCGGTGGACCGTTATCTCCTGACAAGCAGAAAAAGGAAGAGCATACATCTCACAAGCGGACGGGCAAGAGTAAGAAGGTTAGTTACAACAAAGCTTCGTATTTGATGGGTATGATGCGTAAACGTCCCGCTTTTGCTGAATAATCCCGGTTTGCTTAGATATGTTAGAAGGAATTAGAAAGTTAGGGTTTTTTGCGATTGGTCCTATCCCTTTTGCCATTTATTCGTTCGAAACCGACCCAAAAAATAGAATTCACATGCTAAAAATGTTGAAGACTGGGTTATAGTTAGCATAATGTCGACAAATAGGAGGAAATGTTGAAACATAGGAAGAAATATCACCATATGGCTCAAAATGTCGACAAATGGCGCAGAATATCGACAAAATATGTCGTCACATCCCTCAAACAGCACCAATAAATGTCGAAACAAAACGATAAAATGTGGAACAGGACCATAAATGTCGACAAACACCACAAATGTGGAACACTATGAGAAATGTCGAACACTACCAGGAATTGTCGACAAACACTATAAATGTGAAACAATAGACATAAATGTGGAATACTAATGAAAATGTTGACAAACACTAGAAATGTGGAATACTACACACAAATGTCAACAAACACTAGAAATGTGGAACAATAACATAAATGTGGAATACTACCCACAAAAAAAATTTTGAATTTACCAAAAATGGCATGGCTGTTTATAGGCAAGGGTCTATAGTAATGAATGACTATATGTACTTTCTATTTCAAATATAATCAATGATAATGCATCTACTTCTTTTGCTTATATAATTGAATTATTTTCTTTATCGCATAATATGTCCTAACATAAAGGTTTTATAGTATGTCCTAACATACTATATAAAGAAAATGCACTCACTTGGCGAAATTTCTGGTTTGAGTTAATAAATTTTGATAAATGTGAAATATATGTTTGAGCAAAAATTACTAAAAAGACTTGTAAAAAAACATTATGCAACTTTCATTAAAGAAAACTATAACTAGAGGTGGTAAAAAACATTATGTTACTTTTATTGATGATTTCTCTATAGTTGCTAAGTTGAAAGTGACGAGAAAGTGTTTAAATTACTTGACAACTGATCTTGATTTGCTTCATATCGTGCAGGAACAGCTGAAGGAGGAAATGCTCGTTCAGGGTGACTTTTTCTCTGCCCAGGTTTCGCAGTATTGCTACTACGAAGCCAATATGCGAAGAATCCGGTCAAAATTGAGTGATACCCAAAAAATAATCCTCCGAAGGGAGAGCAGTCTTGCAGAAATGGCTCTTGACCATGAACATACATTCTGGTGCAAACAAATTATCCATTCTGTTTTGTTGAGGCAACTTAGGCCAGCTGAGCAATCAAATGTCGACTGTTGCTTAAACTTTAACTTCGTCGGCAAGAAGGTAACATTTGGCCAGAGGGAGTTCGCCCTCATTACAGGCTTCAAGATGGGGGACTTTACGGTTGCATATTCCAAGTACCATGCCCCTGATGGTCCTTCTTCAATTACCAAGTATCTAAAGCATCTGGGCCAAATAGATGAGACGACATATGATGAAGTGTTCAAAGCTTACGACCGTATCAACGCATCGTATGCAGACGATGATGTCGTGTCCCTGACACTGCTGCTTCTATACACATCCATCAATGGCTTGCCGAAGCGAACAAGAATTGAAGATAAATTGCTACATTTGTCATGTGATTGGAAGAAGTTTGATGAAATGCCGTAGGGTGACCTTTCTTTCAGGGCCACTGTGGATAGTTGTAGAAAGGCCATGATGAATGCCTTGAAACAAACTGAACACCCACAACATCGAATTTACACTGTTAGGGGATTTCCAGTAGCACTCGGGGTAAGGGAACTGAACAATTGTTTCCGTTTAGGGTGTGCCGCATGTGATTTGTTTTTTATAAAGAATAACATTTTTCCTAACATAGTTATTAAACAAAAATTATCTTGTATTCACCATAATTTACAAACCAACCCATAACATATTTTACTGAGCTTATTACACAACGGCACATGTTCTATAGTGATATTAGAACACATTTTTTGATATGGGATAATAACACAGACTTTTTTCCAATGTTATAGGTGTTCGCTTATGAGACAATGCCACATTTCCAGCGGTTTAAAATGGTTGAGCATGTCGAAACTACTGGATGCAAGCCCAGAATGTTTAGATGGAAAGAAATTTGAATGCCCAAAGAAGAGACCAAGAAAAGAAGAAAGTTTGGTCAAGAAAAACTATTGACGGCGAGGTTTGTTATGTTTATTTACTGAATATAGAACACTCGAAGCTACTTTTACGTGAATATTAATTCTTCACTTGTTTCAGAAGGTGAAGGTGACCCGAATGAAGTCCACACAAGAAGAGAGACAGAAATTCTTGGGTTGGGAAGAAGAGGAAGCAGTTGGCGACCATGAGGAGTTCGGCAGAGACACTGACGACACCGATCATCATGCCGAAGAAAGTTTCTACGTGTCCTATAGAACTAGACACATGAAACCTAGGGTACCGAAACTTCGAGACTACATTTAGAGGGCAAATCAGAGAGGAGGCAAAAACGAATGGCCTTAGTAGAGGAACTCACCTCCTGAATTGCAGAGTGTGAGTCTCAATTAAAAGAGGCCAAAAATGAACTGCGAATCGAGCGGGCTCGTTCAGTAGTTCTGGAGGGCAAGGTAAATGCTCTCACTACTAGGGTGGAGTGTCAAACCACCGAGCTTGCCAATATGTGGGAATACATACGCATTTTGATACTCATCCAGCCAACTGCACATTCTCCTCCTTTTCCGCCGGATTCCCAAGATTCATTCGAACATGGTCAGCAAGAGGGACCAACGGAAGACCAATATGGTGAGCATGAGGTTCCGGCGGATGCCAAGCCAGAGGGCCACACGGATGACCAAGGTGGTAAGCACGAGGGGTCTTAGGGGGCCAATACCGAGGGCCCTCATGATCAAGATAGTGTTCCGCCGGCAGAGGCCTAGGGTCAACACCTTGTCGCAATGATATCAGAGGGCCAACAAGAGGTGGATAATATGATTATCCTCACCGACTCACAAGTAACCCCCCAGGCCGAACCATTGCTACCGGTCGAGAGTGCTCCACCCGCACCAATGAAGGAAAAAGAGCTGAAATCTCCGGCTCTCAAGGAGACAACCGACCAAAACTTGGAGTTGTCTCTTTCCCTAGCCGCGGCCCCCTCGACAGCTGCGGCGTTACCATATCAGCCATCTGCCAAAGAGATTGCAGCTATGAAACGGTGGATGAGAGCAAAACCACCCCTCTACTTGGATACGCCTGTATTATCTTTGGATTCCGACCTCTTACTGAGAATGTGGACTGCAGGCGATTGGCTGAACGATCATGTAAATTATTGTTTTTCCTTTATCCTAGCATGATTAATATATGAATACTGAATTTTACCTAACGATGTTATAATTTATACTTCCAGCAAATTAATTTGTATACGTCCATGCTGAGAAAGAGGATAATTTCAATGGGACGTGGTGATATCTCCATCATGGAATGTTATTTTGATGTAAGTGTAGGCCGATGGAAGCGTGTCTTATTTACTTAACTCCTAGTTTTAATTTATATACGTAATGACCTACGGATTGTCTTTTCCTTTTCTTTGTGGTAGATGAACATGAAGGAACTGCATGGGACTCAAAAAGTGCCACAATATGATGACTTGGAGATGAAGCAGTTCGTTGGTGATTGTGGCTTCGAACGCGATTGCCGAACTGTTGATATCATCTTATTCCCCTGTCACATTAACGGCAATCATTGGATGCTCGCGAAAATGGATTTGTACGCACAGAAATTACATGTGTACAACCCATTGCCTCAGGGAACTGTCGTTGTGCCAAAGTTGGAGTACCTCATTTCGACAATCCCCAAGCTATTGGAGGTGTGCGAGTTTTATAAGTACTATACCAAAAAACAGCCAATGGGGGATCAATGGACAGTGGTAATAGAAGAAAATTTGGTCCACCAAGAAGGGGGGTAAGTTTCTCATCTCTATTATGATCATATTCCCACGTAATGGCTGTAGGAGTAATGATGTTAGTACTGCTTGTTTCATTTTGTAGGAGTGGCGATTGTGGCATATATGTATTAAAGTGGGCTGAATGTATTATCCATGGCCTCCCACTAAATTCAATTAGGCCCGAAAATGCTGTGGAGATCCGCAAGAAGATGGCAGCAAAACTTTACGTTTACGCAAAGGAGGAGCATGCTCGGCAAAAAGATACAAGCCCCAAAAAAAGAAGGAAAAAGTAATTACAAAATTGTGTAAATGAATGCACATGAACATTTTTTGGTAGGAGAATGGACCCTTATGTTAATTTAAATTACATCAATGTAAATATACACACAATTCATTGTTGTTTTGCACAAAAAGGATATTTGAATTACAAAAGGTGTATGTATTGGTCATATCCGGATCATTAGCAAATGTATAAAATTGGTCATATCCGGATCATTAGCAAATGTATTTCCAGTTTTAGTATATCTAGATTATGCCGAATTAAACATATTTGGCTATCCAATATGTAGGCAATATATTATGTTCGGCTAAGTCATTTGTTTGGTAAGGAAAACCAATTTTTAAATATTCCTTTTATACTAATCAAAACAGGTATGGACGGATGACTATTTATACTAATGAAAGGGGCACATAATATTATTTGAATTTGTTTGATGATGGGGGATGTAAATATTCCCTTTATAGTCGAATTTTCTGTCCTTAGGCACATAATTTTTAGTGTTAGAGTTTAGAGTTTTCCTAACGGATGTCGACATTTTTTTACTTATATTCGACATTTCTTACTTACAGTTGACATTTTTTACTTATATTCGACATTTCTTACTTACAGTCGGCATTTTTTACTTATAGTCGACATTTCTTACTTACACTCGACATTTTTTACCTATAGTCGACATTTTTTTCTTATAGTCGACATTTATTACTTACGGTCGATATTGTTTTCTTATAGTCGACATTTATTACTTATAGTCGACATTTTTTATTGGTTATCGAAAATTTTTACCTATAGTGGACATATTTTACTTATATTCGATAGTTTTTACTTTGTGTCGACAATTTTTATTATAGTCGACAATTTGGTCTTATAATTGACATATTGTACTTATAGTCGACATTTTTTTTAGTACTCGACAATTTATATCTATAGGCGACATTTTATACTTAGAGGCGACATTTGTTTCGCCGATTTAACGTATGTGCCGACAGTTTGTTACACATAGATTTTTTGACATTTACGTAATTTGGTACGGGTGCAACTGCTTAGTGAGGTTGATCTAATCCTATGTACAATTATATCTGACACTCAGGTGGCGCTTGGTATAAATTGTGGGTTTAGGAATGGAATGGATTTGATAACAGGAAAGGTTTGGAATAGAATGGAATGATAATAGTTATGTTGTTTGGTATTATTTTGTAATGGAATGGAATAGATTTTATATTAATATTACTAAATTTATTAAAATTATAATAAAGATATTATTATTTTATATTATATGATATTTTGAAAATTATATCTTGTTCAAAAAATAGTCAAAGTGCATGTCATTTTGTAGAGAAAAATATTTTCTATAATCTAGTGAAATTTGTTTTTAAAAAAAACAAAAAAAAAGGTAAAATGAGGGTTGCAAACCATTAGAGGATTTGTAACCCTTAGACATGTGGCATGCGCCCATTGGGCGTGCGTCACATCAACTTTTTAACTCAAACCCTTCTTAAAGGGTTTCTGAAAAACCAAGGGGGAGGTGGGTTTTTTGAAAACCCATCCCCAAGGGGTTGGTTAAACCCATGGAGGGTGTATCAAACAATCAAGTTTAATCCAAAGTATTCCATTCCCCTCCCAAACCCCCAAAACAAATAGCCCATCAGTTGTTTTACGTAAATGGTGAGGTTGATCTTAGAATCAAAATTCCGGATTAAAGCAAACAATTGTTTAATATTCGACAAATTTTTTTTTGTTTATTTGTCTTATTAAAACTGCAATTTTTTTTGTCTATTCCTGCGAAAATATATCTCATTTACCTTAAATTGATTACTTTTACATATCTATTAACATGTTTAAGAATTCTTAATGCCATTTTTCTGCGAAAATATTTTTTTAATTCTCAAAGTCTGGGCCATATCAATTTTAGGCATTAAAATTTTGACCTCACCAAATCACCAAATATGGTTTCCAATTATTTGATTTCTCCAACACCGCGTAACAAATAGTAAAAAGAGATTCGAAGTATCATCCATCCATTCCTCGTCACAATTGACAGATAACTCAAGCACAATCAATATCCATAAACACCAGCCATTCGTCCAAAGGATCATCTTCAGAACCAATTGGCGGACCACCAGCTCAAAGACCCATTGATTTATAAACTAACGATTTTCTGTTTTGCAGGTATTATGAATCAAAGGTTGTTTGAGGATATTTCAGAATATCTTATTTCAAAAACAAAACTTTCTCCTACTCCTAGAATTTTCTTTCATGGTCCAGGCAATGTAGCTAAAGTCGTTCATCAAAGAGAAATTTCAACAGTTCGGAATTCAAGAATCAAGAAGGAATTATTCCCTACTCCACCAGTAATTCAACTCATTATTGATGATGATTACCAAGAAGTACTAGATTGGAAGATTCAACAAGAAAAACTCATAGATTCAATCAACAACCCAGAGCTTTCACAACAACAAGAAGCATTGATTGGGCTCTCAAAGATCCGAGAATTTCGAAGTTCCAATAATAATAGAAACTACCAAGAGACCCGATTCATCCGACTCCACCGATAATCCATTAGACGAGCATTCATACTCACGGACACTTATCCTAAATCTCATCGACGCCGAAGACCAATGGCCTTCTCATTCAAAAGGTTGGCAACGGCAAGATGATTAAAGCAATTCAAGCACGTGAAGGTTTTCCAAAACGCATAGTAGGTCAACTACAAACAACTTTTCAACAAGAAGATAAGATCAGCTCAAAAGATTCCAAGCGGATAAGATCGCCTCAAAAGTCTTCAAATGGATAAGCTCAAATCTCAACCTCAAAGGAATTCAGACAAATGTCTTCATTCAAAAAGCCGGAAGTAGATAAGGATTCAAAAGTTCAAAGACAAAGACAAAGCCTGCAACCTACACAAATAATGCAAGACCAAGATTGGAGAAATCAAATTCAAGACAAAAATTGGAGAATCGCAACAAATTCATTTCAAGAGCAAAAAGTCTTCAAGCCTAGTGGACAAAGTCAAAAAGGCTAAGACTAGCCTTTATCAAATTTCAGAATTGTTCAAGAATCTCAACTATAAAAGGACTCCATTCCATTCAAAAATCATCGCAAGTATTCCATTGATCAATCAACTCGATTCAAAAAACCCGAAATACACGCAAAAAGCTTAGACAATCTTAGAAAAATTCCATAGTCCAATTTGTAGCCAATTTCAAACTTAGAATTCCATTTCAATTTCACAAATCCTTCAAAATTTGTACTATTCACTTTTCACTTTTATTGAGTTAAATAAAGTAAGTGTTTTATTGATCATTTTGAGTACCATTTTCAATATTTTTTACTATTCACATTGATTACTATTCATGATTACTATACACGCAGTTACTATTCACAATTACTATTCATGATTACTGTTCATTTTTACTATTCACGTCATTACTATTCACAATTACTGTTCATTAATTTTCAAAATACAAAATCACTGTAGCTTAATTAGTATATGACACCGGTCCTGCCAATTAAGCTACAGTAATTTTAGATTTTGAAAATTAATGAACAGTAATTGTGAATAGTAATGACGTGAATAGTAAAAATGAACAGTAATCATGAATAGTAATTGTGAATAGTAACTGCGTGTATAGTAATCATGAATAGTAATCAATGTGAATAGTAAAAAATATTGAAAATGGTACTCAAAATGATCAGCAAATCGAGATGAATAAAACACTTACTTTATTTAACTCTGAAATTGAAATCTGAATACAGAAAGTATCCTTGAAATAAAAGTGGAAAAGTGAATAGTACAAATTTTGAAGGATTTGTGAAATTGAAATGAATTCTAAGTTTGGAAATTGGCTACAAATTGACTATGGAATTTTTCTAAGATTGTCTAAGCTATGATTTTTCCGAATGGAATGGAGTCCTTTATAGTTGAAATTCCAATTTTTGAAATTGGTGAAGCCTAACCGTTAGGCTTTTTGACTTTTGTGTAATGACTTCAGTGGCTTGTGAAATGACTTTTGTATTTGATTGTTGCAGATGCATCTAGATTGTTGATGACTTTTGCTTTGAGAAGAATAATTTTGCAATTTGTCATCAGGAGATTGATTTTGACTGAGTCATTTGAGTCTTGAAAGTCTTGAATCCTTATCTACTTCCGGCTTTTTAAATGAAGACACTTGTCTGAATTCCTTTGAGGTTGAGATTGGAGCTTATCCATTTGAAGACTTTTGAGGCGATCTTATCCGCTTGGAATCTTTTGAGCTGAGCTGGTCTGCTTTTTTGAAAAGTTGTTTGTAGTTATGTGCCGACATGGGACCTACTCTGGGTTTTGGAAAACAGAGATTTTTGACTGTCCCCCCTTCACGTGCTTGTAATGCTTTAATGATCTTGCCGCCGACCTTTTGAATGAAGATCGCCCTTGATTGCTTCATGGCGAAGGAATCAATTCGTGCTCAAGCTTGTAATCGAACTTTTGCGCGAAGTTGCCTTGCTTGAGATTGGCTTTCAAAGTATTGGAAATCAATTAATTTTGGATCTTTAGGCATTGGCTTGATTGGAGAATAAAAAGGCAAAGCTGGGAGTTTTCCTTTTCTCTTATCAGAATCTTCAAAAAACTCTTGCATTTGATGTTGGTGTTTGACCCACCAATTGAGTGTAGTGGCATGATAACGGTTTTTCTGCTTTTGCTCTATTTTGGTGCAAGGATTAATACACTTTGGTAATTTCCTTGGTTGAAATGACCCAGTCTCTCGATTTTGAATGATATGAGTGACATTATAAATGCTTGAAAGTCTTGGAACTCTTTCAAGTATGCCTGGGTTTGAATTATCGTATTCGGCTCGGACTAACCAATATGGTTCTATTTGAGGAACTTTCTTCATTGAATCGTGCAAAGTAAAATTGTTAGTTTATAAATCAATGGGTCTTTGAGCCGTGGTCCGCCAATTGGTTAAGATGATCCTTTGGACGAATGGCTGGTGTTTATGGATATTGATTGTGCTTGAGTTATCTGTCAATTGTGACGAGGAATGGATGGATGATACTTCGAATCTTGTAGGTCAAGGGTATTTTGAGTAGGATGGGGTTTGCAATGTTGAATTTATTTTGAAATTCCGCTTAAAAATTCACGTGTTAAGAAATCAGCAAACAATTCTCTCACCTTTGATGTATTCAATGTCAAAATCGAATGATAGGATAGCTGCCATCGTGCAAAAATCGCTTTTTGAAACTATGTTTTGAACATCTTTGGTTAAGACATCTTTTGCACTTTGCAATCAATACGTAATAGAAATTTTTGATAATATAAATCATCTTGAAATTTTGAAATACATAAAACAATAGATAGAATTTCTTTTTAATAGTTGAATAATTCTTTCTAGCTCCACCTGCACACCACTATGAAATCTCACTAGTTGTTCTGGGAGTCTATTTCTAACTTCGCTTGAGAATGCCTCCATATCCTCGCTCAAGCATCGTTTCTACTATCATTTTAATGGCTTTTGGATTTGGAATAACGAGACACTAAGACTTTTTATTTGTCTTTTAATGTCTTGAACTACCCTAGTATGGACTTCCAGGAGGGTTTTCTTGAGTCTTTGAAATAAAGGATTACATCGAGTTTTGGAAAGAAATCGAAATATAATTTAAACATCCTAAAAATCTTTGCAATTGATTTTTATCTTTAATTTCATTTGGAAATCATTCAGTAAATTCTAAACTTCTATTAATTGGAATAATTGTTCCTAAATGAATATTATGACCTAAAACCTAACATTGGTTTGAAATAACTTCATTTTAGTATGAAACTACTAAACCATTTCTTTTACTACTTTGGAAAATATTTCTAAGTGTTTAAAATGTTTATCTATATTTTCCCAAAATACTAATACATCATCAATATAAACAATCATAAAGGTTGAATAAGGATTGAATATATCATTCATAATATTTTGAAATTCTGAGGGAGCATTTTTTAATCCGAAAGGCATAACATTCCATTCATAGTGTCCAAAAGGAACTGTGAATGTTATACTGTTTTTTGGCTATTTGAATTTGCGATTCCGACTTCATATCAAATTTTGAAAATACTTTAGCATTGAATAATCGATTTAATAAATCTCTTATATTTGGAATAGGATATCTAATCCATTTTAATACTTTATTCAATGGCTTGTAATTAATAACTAATCTAGGTACTCCTCTTTCTTTTTCAGCTTGATTCATGACATAAAAAGCTGGACAAGACCAAGGAGACTTTGAGTGTCTTATTAATTTTTTATTTAATAATGTCTTAATTTCTTGCTTACAGGTTTCTAATAACTCTTGATTCATTTGAATAGGCCTAGCTTTTGTCTTAATATCCTTTTCTAGGAATCCTTCTTCATATGGTAATTCTACCTCATGTTTCTTTCTATCCCAAAAAGCATTAGGTAGATCTGCACAAATTTCTTTTCTAAATTTATCTTCTACTTCAATAATTTTTCTTTTGATACTTTTATCTTTTAATTGATCTTCTATTCTAGCATATGAATGTTCTTCTTGTAAAAACTCTATTTGACTCTTGATATGACTAATATTATTTATTTGCTTAAATATTGAGCACTTTTGAATTAAATCTATTTCTTTTTGTCTTTTAGGAGAAATAAAATTAAATGAAATCTTCCTACCCATGATTTTAGTATGAATACCTTCAGTATCTACTTTAATAGGGTTAATTTGATGTAAAAATGGTAATCCTAAAATTAAATCTTGAGTTATATCGTCTACTACATAACATAAATTTTTAATGCAATACTCATCATTGCATACATTTAAAATGACTCTATGATTGACATGTAATCTACTTGAATTGGCTGCTAATAAACTCTCATTAGTCTTTTGACAATACTTTGTAGGGATTATTCTGCTTTAATATTTGCATCACACCACTATCTATCATAGCGCATCGTGAGTTTGAAATCATTTATTCCTATAGTAACAAAACAATACCATTTTTGATACTCTATTTTATTTATCATTTGAATATACATTTTATCTGAAACTTGTTCATTATTTATTTGAATAGAATTTAAGTCTTGAATATCAGTTATAACCTCTTTTCCTTTTAAAGAATCTTCTGGAGTAATTCCATTCTTTATTAGACTTATTTTAGTATCTAATTCTAAATCTTTTGTTTTTAATTCTATTAAATCCTTTTGTAATTTTCTAACTTGTTCTTTTAATGTTTTAATATCTTCTTTGACTTCATCTGGCTTCCTAATACCTAATAATCCTTCATTTGGATATTTTTCTAATAATTTTGAAATACTGAATGGTTCTTCAAACTTTTTAGGTTTTTCTTCTTCTAATATTAAATCTCTTAATTTTGTCAAGTATTCTTTTCTACATTCTTTATCATCTATTTTTTCTATCATTTCAAATAATGTTTCTTTATTGCTTTTTGAAATCACATTAATACACTTACATTTTTCTATGCTTTCTAAACTTGAATCTGAATCTATGTCATCTTGAATATTATCTTCGTCTATGTCTGTTTCTTCTATTAATAAAGCTATCATTTTCTTTTTGAAATCTTCTTCTTGAAATATTTCATTTATCTTTTTCTTCATTTTACATTGATTTGCCTTGTGACCGAAGCGACCACATTTCCAGCATGTTATTGAATTATTTTCATTATTATCTTTATTTTTATATCCTTTATATTTCTTCTTTTTATATCTTTTGTAATATGGACTATTATCATAATTCTTATGTTTCTTGAATTTTGAATGTCTTTTATATTTTTCTAACTTTCTATTTTGAGTTGATAGGGCTTTAATTCCTTTAATACCAAAAACTTCACAAAAGTTTCCTACTTCTTGTTTTTCTGTACCATATTTATTTTGAATCTTTAATTGCATAATTCTAATCCTTCTTTTTAATAAAAGCAAATAATCGACCAAAAGATATTCTATTGAAATCTATGTAATCATTTCCTACCTCTTTTGTAATTTAGATATTATTCTTTGCGAAAATAAAGTTGGTAATCTGTAATGAATTTTTCTTTCCAAAAGGAGAATTAGCATCATTTCTTTTAATACTTGAGTAAGAAATACATCTTTATACCATCTAAAATCGACAAAGTTGGACATCTTAAATTACTTAACATAATCTTTTAAAGTTTCTTTTGGGTTACCTATGAAATGAATCAAATTGTAACTATCAATTGATCATCAGATTCGATTGTTTTTCAGAATAAACGCTTTAGTTCCATCCGCATTTGTTTTCTACTTCTACTTTTGAATGATTTAATATTTGTTGTTTTTCTTCTAAAGTTAACAAATTATCCCACCAATTTTTTAATTGTCCCAAAATCCTACAATTAATGATTTACTGCTAATCCTAATGTTTTGTAGGCTGTCTTAGCCATTCCCATTTCTTGCAATGTATTTAATATTTCATATTCTGATTTTCCATCTATGTTCCATTCATAGACAGAATTTCCATCATATGAACTTGTTTTAAATTGTTTTCTTTCTTCATATTGAATATCTGGGGGAGTAGGTCTAGGATAATAATTTCTTGTATTCATTGAATTCCAATTTCTATAATTTTTCTGTCTTTTTATTCTATTGATTTCTACTTCTGAATTTTCTTTAAATTCTTGTTCTACCTTATTAATTTTTTGTATCTCTGAATTATCTGAATCTTTACTTGAATTATCATCTAATTCTGATTCTGTCATTTTTCTTTCTGTTTCTAAACAATTAATTCTATTTTCTGAATTACTAGCTTTATCAGCTTGAATACTTTGAGTTATTCTATTTATTAAACTATTTTGCATTTTATTTTTAATTAAATCTTCTTCTAATTCTTGAGAAACACTTCTTGTTTTGAAATGAGGACTAGCTATTTCATTTGGAAATCTAGGGGTTTCCTTAGGAATTGAATCTATCTTAGTAGACAAATGTTCTACTTGATTAGCTATAGTGTGTAATTTTGATTTGAATAATTATTTTGTTGATAAACTTTTTTAATATCATCTAATACAACATTTGAATTTCCGTCTTCTCTACCTATCTTAAAAGGACTAGATTCTATTTCCTGTTGGTCAACTTGAATTTTTATTGGTTGTAAGGGTGGATGGATTGAAGTAATAGCTTGATAATCATTAATCTTCCATTTTCTATATAAATTACTTTGAACATTAATATAACTTTCTTTAAAAACATTGGAAATACCTTCATTTTTTGAAAACCAGTATTCTAACCATGAAAGTAAAAGAATATTACATTTCATCTTTTTCATATATGAAATCCATTCTTCTTTTAATTTTTCTTGAATAACTTCATTTAATGCTATAAACCAAAATTTCTTTTTACTATTTTCCTTTTCAAAAGCTTCATTTAAATATTTAAAATTTATTTTAAATTTTTCTTTCAAAAGTAATAACATTAATTCCCATTTGTGACCTTGTAGGTGACACAGGGGTGAATTGACTATTTCGAATAGAGATTTGACAACATACTTCAAGGGTTTTCGATACTATCGAGGTGATGGTTCGTAAAATGATCTTCTAGGTAGATTGAAATTATTTAAAGAACTTGTTCCTTCTCTTAATGAATTAAATCTTAGTAAAATTGTTCCATCTTCTTTTCTATAATATTATTAATTTCTCTTCTAATTATGTTTCTAGAAGGTTGAGCATTTTGAATTTCAAATTGTTCAGAATTGTAATTTCGTTCCACTTTAATCTTTTAGGAATAAAATCGTTGGATTATCACTACATGTAATAAAACTGCTTTTCTTTTGAACTAGGTAACATGTTGAATCTAGTATTTATTTGAGAATTCATTAATCTAAAATAAACTCTATAAATAATTGCAAAATTTTACAAAATTGTTCAAATTCATCACCTTGTAAATGAATATCTAATACCAATGAATCTAATATTAATGGATCCATTAAATCAATGTAAAAGTTTGGACAACAATTGAAATATATTGGACCATTAAAAACATTAGTTTGAATTATACTTAATAAAGAAGTTTTGTATCTTTTAATCTTTTATCTCTTAATGCTAAATAAATTGGAGCGTTTACACCTATGTGTACTAAAGGTTTAATTGCTACTTGAATCATACCATAATGAATATATCTATAACCTTTGTCTATGTATTTTTAATTGAAACTTTATTTAATAAAGGAATTGTTTGAAATTCTTCTTGTAAAGAAATTGTTTCTTCATGAGTTTTAATTGAAAAGAAATCTAAAGAACCTATCTTATATATTGATTCTATACTTTGTTCGAATAGACCAATTTGAGTAATCTAAAGGCATATGCACCTCCGACTGCACGACGTCGAGTTACCGCTTTCTATCTTGAGTATTCAAAACATTTTTCTAAATCTCACGCCATATCTAATATAACATAATCTAATCGCTTACTATTGACTTGACTAAGATCGGGAACACGGGAGCACGAACACCTCACACTCTTACTAACTGGCCTTACTAGGCTCACTAAACCGCTTGCCAAACCTACCTTAATCTTGATCAAAGGTAAAGTTTTAAATTAAGGTTATGCTAAACACTTAAGCTTAATTTAAACTAATGCTTATGAACACCTAAAACAGTGAACAGATGGCTCTGATACCACTTGTCATGTACTAATTAAGCTGATTTTTAATTTTGAAAATTAATGAACAAGAATTGTGAATAGTAATGACGTGAATAGTAAAAATGAACAAGAATCATGAATAGTAATTGTGAATAGTAATGCGTGAATAGTAATCATGAATAGTAATCAACGTGAATAGTAAAAATATTGAAAATGGTACTCAAAATGATCAAGAAATCGAGATGAATAAAACACTTACTTTATTTAACTCAAATTGAAATCAATACGTAAAGTATCCTTGAAATAAAAGTGGAAAAGTGAATAGTACAAATTTTGAAGGATTTGTGAAATTGAAATGGGTTACGGTTTGGAATTCTAAGTTTGGAAATTGGCTACAAATTGGACTATGGAATTTTTCTAAGATTGTCTAGGCTTTGTATTCTGGGGTTTGCTGAATTTGCCGATGATTTTTCTGAATGGAATGGAGTCCTTTTATAGTTGAAATTCTTGAGTCCGTCCAATTTTAGGCTGTTGAAATTGGTGAAGCCTAACCGTTAGGCTTTTTGACTTTTGTGTAATGACTTCAGTGGCTTGTGAAATGACTTTTGTTTTTGATTGTTGCAGATGCTTCTAGATTGTTGAAGACTTTTGCTTTGAGAAGAATTGGCCGTCACTTCCAATTTTGCAATTTGTCATCAGGAGATTGATTTTGACTGAGTCATTTGAGTCTTGAAAGTCTTGAATCCTTATGAATTTTGTAACTCCAGCAAAATATCCATGGGACTTTGAACATAATATGGAATTGAATGGGTTGCATGTAGTCTTGAATTCTTCCTTCAGTTTTTCTAATGAATAATTTGTAGGCCATTTGAGTCTCTGGGGGATAAATATCTTCAGTGCATCCAAGATATATCCACCAATTGTAAAACCAAATTGGAATAGAAGGTACTTGAGTTGAAAAGGTTTTATGAAAAGTAAAGAACCATGAATGATTGAATGGTCTAAGGTAAAAAGCTTTGTACCAAGCCTCTAAATAATCCTGGTACGTGTATCCTCTAAATTGAGTGTCTGTTGTAAATGGTTTAAGCAGAGAATGACTTCCCCACTCATCAAAAGAGCAAATCTTTTTGATGATGGCTTTTGAATAGGCAACTCTATTGGAATCTTTTGGATCTAAATTGTGTTTGATATCTACTGATCCTGAATCAATCAAAACCAGAAGATAGAATGAAATATCTTTTCAAGATGGAATGGTATCCATTGCAACTGATGAATGATTTGTTCAATGTTTTTTGAAAAGGTTTGAAAATCTGGACTTTGAATAAAACGAGTAAGGTAAAGGGGCTCAATTACTCTTTTAGTAAAATAGGTAAGATTTGAGCTTGAAGTAGCTTGTGGAGATTGAGTTTGACTTGGTGGAGTGTTTCTTTGAATGGCATTCTTTTGATAAGGGGCCTCTAAAGCTTGAGCAAAATTTAATGGTGGGTAATCAAAGGGATTGAAATCGATTTGATGAAGTTAAATGAATAAGTGGAAGTTTTTTGGAATCACCTTCTTTCTTGATTGAACTCATTTTGAAATTCCTGCTAAAATCCACAAGTTTAAAATTAGGCAAACAACTCTCCTCACCTTTTAGATATTCAATAAAATTGAATATAGATAGGATAGCTTGCCATCTTGCAAAAATCTGTTTTGAAATATCTCTTGCAAAAATATGTAATCGAAATGATTGATAAGATAAATCATGAAATTGTGCAATGCTTAAAACAATGGATAAAATTTCTTTCTGAAACTTAGAGTCAGATGAATGTTTTTCTTGTAAAAATTCTATTTGACTCTTGATATGACTAATATTATTTATTTGTTTAAATATTGAACACTTTTGAATTAAATCTATTTCTTTCTGTCTTTTAGGAGAAAAAACAGGGATAATCCCTACAAAGTATTGTCAAAAAATTAACTTGTTCCTTCTCTTAATGAATTAAATCTTAATAAAATTGTTCCATCTTCTTTTTCTATAATATTATTAATTTCTCTTCTAATTATGTTTCTAGAAGGTTGAGCATTTTGAATTTCAAATTGTTCAGGAATTGTAATTTCGTTCCACTTTAATCTTTTAGGAATAAAAACTGTTGGATTGTCAGCTTCTACATGTAATAAAACTGTTTCCTCTTTTGAACTAGGTAACATGTTGAATCTAGTATTTAGTTGAGAATTCATTAATCTAAAATAAACTCTGTAAATAATTGCAAAATTTTTACAAAATTGTTCAAATTCATCACCTTGTAAATGAATATCTAATACCAATGAATCTAATATTAATGGATCTGTTAAATCAACAGAAAAGTTTGGACAACAATTGAAATATATTGGACCATTACAGACATTGGTTTGAATTATACTTAATAAAGAAGTTTTGTATCTTTTTAATCTTTTATCTCTTAAGGCTAAATAAATTGGAGCATCTACACCTATGTGTACTAAAGGTTTAATTGCTACTTGAATCATACCATAATGAATATATCTATAACCTTTGTCTATGTATTTTTTAATTGAAACTTTATTTAA
This sequence comes from Gynochthodes officinalis, assembly GCA_020080225.1. Taxonomy (NCBI): domain Eukaryota; kingdom Viridiplantae; phylum Streptophyta; class Magnoliopsida; order Gentianales; family Rubiaceae; genus Gynochthodes; species Gynochthodes officinalis. The sequence goes on along the minus strand of CM034615.1, from coordinate 30,218,291 downwards.
TAAAGGAATTGTTTGAAATTCTTCTTGTAAAGAAATTGTTTCTTCATGAGTTTTAATTGAAAAAGCAGTTTTGAAATCTAAAGAACCTATCTTGTATATTGACTCTATACTTTGTTCTGGAATAGACCAATTTGAGTAATCTAAAGGCATATGCACCTCCTGACTCTGCACGACGTCAGAGTGACCGTTTCTATCTTGAGTATTCAAAAACATTTTTCTAAACCTCGCTGCCATGTTTAATATAACATAATCTAATCGTTTACTCTTGACTTCGGACTAAGATCGGGGAACACGGAGCACCGCCTGAACACCTCACACCTTACTAGGCTCACCAAACCGCTTGCCAAACCTACCTTAATCTTGATCAAAGGTAAAGTTTTAAATTACGGTTATGCTAAACACTTAAGCTTAATTTAAACTAATGCTTATGAACACCTAAAGATGGCTCTGATACCACTTTGTCATGTACAAATTAAGCTACACTGATTTTAAATTTTGAAAGTTAATCAACAGTAATTGTGAATAGTAATGACGTGAATAGTAAAAATGAACAGTAATCATGAATAGTAATTGTGAATAGTAACTGCGTGAATAGTAATCATGAATAGTAATCAACGTGAATAGTAAAAATATTGAAAATGGTACTCAAAATGATCAGCAAATCGAGATGAATAAAACACTTACTTTATTTAACTCTGAAATTGAAATCTGAATACAGAAAGTATCCTTGAAATAAAAGTGGAAAAGTGAATAGTACAAATTTTGAAGGATTTGTGAAATTGAAATGGGTTACGGTTTGGAATTCTAAGTTTGGAAATTGGCTACAAATTGGACTATGGAATTTTTCTAAGATTGTCTAAGCTTTTGCAGTGTATTCTGGGGTTTGCTGAATTTGCCGATTGTATGATTTTCTGTTGATTTGCTGTAAGCTTGAAGGATTTGCTGTGTCCTTCTTCTGAATGGAATGGAGTCCTTTTATAGTTGAAATCTTGTGAATCCGTCCAATTCTAGCTGTTGAATTTTGTGAAGCCTAACCGTTAGGCTTTTTGACTTTTGTGGCTTGTGTAATGACTTCAGTGGCTTGTGAAATGACTTTTGTTTTTGATTGTTGCAGATGCTTCTAGATTGTTGAAGACTTTTGCTTTGAGAAGAATTGGCCGTCACTTCCAATTTTGCAATTTGTCATCAGGAGATTGATTTTGACTGAGTCAAGAAGGAACAAGTTCTTCAAATAATTTCAATTTACCTAGAAGATCATTTTCTGAACCATCACCATCGGTAGTGTCAGAAAACCCTTCAAAATATGTTTTCAAATCTCCTATTCCAGAAATAGTCAATTCACCCCCTATGTCTCCTACAAGGTCACAAATGGGAATTAATGTTATTACTTTTGAAAAGAAAAAATTTAAAATAAATTTTAAATATTTAAATGAAGCTTTTGAAAAGGAAAATAGTAAAAAGAAATTTTGGTTTATAGCATTAAATGAAGTTATTCAAGAAAAATTAAAAGAAGAATGGATTTCATATATGAAAAAGATGAAATGTAATATTCTTTTACTTTCATGGTTAGAATACTGGTTTTCAAAAAATGAAGGTATTTCCAATGTTTTTAAAGAAAGTTATATTAATGTTCAAAGTAATTTATATAGAAAATGGAAGATTAATGATTATCAAGCTATTACTTCAATCCATCCACCTTTACAACCAATAAAAATTCAAGTTGACCAACAGGAAATAGAAGCTAGTCCTTTTAAGATAGGTAGAGAAGACGGAAATTCAAATGTTGTATTAGATGATATTAAAAAAGTTTATCAACAAAATAATTATTCAAATCAGATATTACACACTATAGCTAATCAAGTAGAACATTTGTCTACTAAGATAGATTCAATTCCTAAGGAAACCCCTAAATTTCCGAATGAAATAGCTAGTCCTCATTTCAAAACGAGAAGTGTTTCTCATGAATTAGAAGAAGACTTAATTAAAAATAAAATGCAAAATAGTTTGCTAAATAGAATAACTCAAAGTATTCAAGCTGATAAAGCCAGTACTTCAGAAAATAGAATAAATTGCTTAGAAACAGAAAGAAAAATGACAGAATCAGAATTAGATGATAATTCAAGTGAAGATTCAGATAATTCAGAAATTCAAAAGATTAATAATGTAGAACAAGAATTTAGAGAAAATTCAGAAGTAGAAATCAATAGAATAAAAAGACAGAAAAATTATAGAAATTGGAATTCAATGAATACAAGAAATTATTATCCTAGACCTACTCCCCCAGATATTCAATATGAAGAAAGAAAACAATTTAAAACAAGTTCATATGATGAAAATTCTGTCTATGAATGGAACATAGATGGAAAATCAGAATATGAAATATTAAATACATTGCAAGAAATGGGAATGGCTAAGACAAAACATTAGGATTAGATTAATTGTAGGATTTTCAGACAATTAAAAATTGGTGGGATAATTTGTTAACTTTAGAAGAAAAACAACAAATATTAAATCATTCAATGAAGTAGAAGTAGAGAAAACAAATGCGATGGAACTAAAAAAAACAATCGATTAGATCAATTGATAGTTACAATTTCTTCATTTCATAGGTAACCCAAAAGAAACTTTAGCTAGTTCAAAAATTATGTTAAGTAATTTAAGATGTCCAACCTTGTCGATTTTAGATGGTATAAAGATGTATTTCTCACTCAAGTATTAAAAGAAATGATGCTAATTCTCCTTTTGGAAAGAAAATTCATTACAGGATTACCAACTTTATTTTCGCAAAGAATAATATCTAAATTACAAAAGAGGTAGGAAATGATTACATAGATTTCAATAGAATATCTTTTGGTCAGTTATTTGCTTTTATTAAAAAGAAGGATTAGAATTATGTCGTAATTAAAGATTCAAAATAAATATGGTAGAGAAAAACAAGAAGTAGGAAACTTTTGTGAAGTTTTGGTATTAAAGGAATTAAAGCCCCTTCAACTCAAAATAGAAAGTTAGAAAAATATAAAAGACATTCAAAATTCAAGAAACATAAGAATTATGATAATAGTCAATATTACAAAAGATATAAAAAGAAGAAATATAAAGGATATAAGAATAAAGATAAAGATGAAAATAATTCAATAACTTGCTGGAAATGTGGTCGCTTCGGTCACAAGGCAAATCAATGTAAAATGAAGAAAAAGATAAATGAAATATTTCAAGAAGAAGATTTCAAAAAGAAAATGATAGCTTTATTAATAGAAGAAACAGATATAGACGAAGATAATATTCAAGATGACATAGATTCAGATTCAAGTTTAGAAAGCATAGAAAAATGTAAGTGTATTAATGTGATTTCAAAAAGTAATAAAGAAACATTATTTGAGATGATAGAAAAAATAGATGATAAAGAATGTAGAAAAGAATATTTGCCAAAATTAAGAGATTTAATATTGGAAGAAGAAAAACCTAAAAAGTTTGAAGAACCATTTAGCATTTCAAAATTATTAGAAAAATATCCAAATGAAGGATTATTAGGAATTAGAAAGCCAGATGAAGTCAAAGAAGATATTAAAACATTAAAAGAACAAGTTAGAAAATTACAAAAGGATTTAATAGAATTAAAAACAAAAGATTTAGAATTAGATACTAAAATAAGTCTAATAAAGAATGGAATTACTCCAGAAGATTCTTTAAAAGGAAAAGAGGTTATAACTGATATTCAAGACTTAAATTCTATTCAAATAAATAATGAACAAGTTTCAGATAAGATGTATATTCAAATGATAAATAAAATAGAGTATCAAAAATGGTATTGTTTTGTTACCATAGGAATAAATGATTTCAAACTCACAGTACACGCTATGATAGATAGTGGTGCTGATGCAAACTGTATTAAAACAGGGATAATCCCTACAAAGATTGTATGGTCCTTGTTTCAATTTTTCAAGGGTAAAATGAAATAATGGTGTAAAAATTTGATGTGTAATGAATGTTATGCCAAAGGGTTAACTGACTTCATTGAATGCATACAGCTGTCGAAGGTATGTGACTCAAAATGTATGGTCTGTGCATGTTCTTTATGGAGGAGAATGGACTGTTGATGCAGCGTCGAATGAGCATCGATACATCAATTATAAGAGAGTTGAAACTATATTGTTGGAGGAAGCTGCAAGTTTCTCGAAAATGGTTAATAACATCATTTGCGTCCTTGGCGTGGATCCGACAATTAAAGATACACTTCTAATCCAATACCTACCGAAGTACTTGTCCAATATTTCTGTCTTGCCCATCAACAATGACTACCACGTGAGGTGTTTTATGAATGAGATTATAAGGCATGCCAGGATACCGATATGTGTTACCATTCGAGAGGTGTCACCTGCTGAGGATGAATACGGTGGCAGTAACTCACCCATAAAACGATTGAGCTCTGATAGTCCAATTTGGACTAATGATGTAATCCATTCAAGACATTTGGATGAGAACAATGTTCGCAGACCGGATGCAGATCAATTCGGAAGCAAAGAGGATGATGTGCCGCCGGTACATGAAACAATCATTGTTGACGATGAAGGAATAATGGTCTCGGCAAAAAGCAAGGAGCCTGTTCTTGGGCCAAGACCTCAAGATATTCATTGCCTCGAGGTGACAAAATCTTCTCGTGCGGGGGGGTCAGCTTCTGATAAATTAGACGAAGTCGTAGATGTTGCAGTGAGCAATGTTTTTGAGACTAGGCATCACCTATTCTTGAGGATGTCAATTCTTGCCGTCAAACATTTTTTCGAATGGAAGGTTCTCAGGGCGAATAGCAAGTTTTGGTACCTAAGGTGTACGGATGTTAATTGCAAATGGAGAATGAATGCATAGGCGATTGGGAATTTATCTGCATGGAAGATTACAAATATGACAACATCCATACATGCCAATCATCGTTAGTTCATAGTGATAATCGGCAGGCATGCAGCAAAGTTATTGGTTCATGGATCAAGGGCAAGTACCAAGACGTATGCAAGCCGTATAGGCCGAATGAAATCATTTCAAATATTCGGTCGGAGCTTGGGGTTAACATATCCTATCTCAAGGCTTGGAGATCGAGAGAATCCGCACTACACGAAATCAGGGGCGATTATGAGGGTTCGTATACAATACTGCCAGCCTATTTACACATGATGCAAGAAGTAAACCCGGGCACTGTTACTGAGCTAAGTCGGAACGAGGCTGGTAGATTCAAGTATTTATTCTTTGCATTTGGTGCTTCCATTCGTGACTTTCGCAGCCACATGTGACCAGTTATTGCTGTTGACGCTTGCTTTCTTAAAGGAAGATATCTTGAGTCATTAATTATTGCGACGTGCATGGATGGTAACAACCAAGTCTATCCTGTCGCTTGGGAAATTGTTGATTCTGAAAACGACGCATCGTGGGAGTGGTTTTTGCAAAGGCTAAAGGCCGCTATTGGTAATGAAACCGACGGATTGGTGTTTGTTTCTGATAGACATAAGAGCATTGCAAAAGGCATAACGAATGTGTTCCCGGATACTTATCACGGAGCATGTATTTATCATCTAAGCAACAACCTAAGAGCAAAGTTCAAAAACAATGACGTGATCCCATTATACTTTAAGGCTGCAAAGGCTTACACCATGGCTAAATTCAATGAGCACTTCGCGCGGATTTCAATACAGAACTTAAGGGTAAATGAGTATTTACGAGAAGTCGGGATTAAACGGTGGTCGATGGCACATTCAGGTGGGAGACGTTATACAATAATGACGACCAACATTGTAGAATGTCTAAATGCATTATTGAGTGATGCCCGGGAGTTACCTATTCACATTTTGGTCAATTACATCCGCAACACACTCCAAAGATGGTTTCACGAACGGCGCACCGCGGTTAGTGAAATGAAAACATTGACGACCCCATACATTGAACATCTAATAGTATCAAGAATGAGAGAAGCACAGTCCTATGTGGTTGAACCGGTTGATATACACAGATGGTTTGTACAGGACATTGCAAATCGGACTGCTACGGTCGATTTGCTTAAAAAAACTTGCACGTGTCAAGTGTTTGATATTGATCAAATCCCTTGTGTTCACGCACTAGCTGCATCTCGGCGCAGACAAATTGACCATTACACCTTATGTTCGCGACTGTATCACACTGAAACACTTGTAGGTGCTTATACCGATTCTATTATGCCGGTGGGAGACGCTAAGGATTGGAATGTGGCCGCTGATGTTTTAGCAATTCAATTATCATCCCCGGAACCTAAGGCTAAGAGTGGAAGGAGGAAGAAAAAAAGAATTCCTTCTACAGAAGAGGAGAAAGTAAAAAAAAAATGTGGTCGTTGCGGAGGAAGCGGACATAACCGGCAAACTTGCTCAAATGCTTTCGTTTCTAGGGACAACGTGTAGAGCGAGTTAATTTTATTTAGTATTAGATTTTACTTAGGCAAGAGGACAATTTGTATATGCAAATTTTGTGGTCTTTTTTATTGAATATTATTAAATTTAAGAACGTTTGATTTGTATATGACATTACCAAAGTACACAACCATGCACATCTTTTATCAGTATAATCTAACACATAATACATCTGTTATTAGTACAGTACGACACAATACTAAAATGAATAACTAATATACAACAATAAGATTATACATCTAATAGTCGAATATTACCATCATATTAGATTATGTAAAATGAATGTACAACATTCATTTTAGATATTAAATAGCTAATACCTTACATTTTAAAAAAGAAAATGCAATCAATATTCATTAATGCAAATTATTCTTTACAATTTGCATTCATAATTTTTTTCAATTTTACATTTATATACAAGTAACTAAAAAAGTAACATTAAATTATGTTACTAAAAAGTACATAACATTAAATTATGTGTCAGTAGTAAATAATGTTATAAGTATAAGTGATTACATAATATTTTGTGAAACATGTTAACTAATAAATTATAAACTCTCAGTACTATATACCTATTAGGTATTATCAATTTAATATTTAGTATTACGGGTACATTCATTTTGGATAATCTAATATGATGTTAATATTCGACTATTAGATGTATAATCTTATTAGTTGTATATTAGTTATTCATTTTAGTATCGGTTGAAATTAGTATTAGTTGTACATTTGTTTCAAATAATCTAATATAATGTTACTATTAGACTATTACATGTATAATCTTATTAGTTGTATATTAGTTATTCATGGTAGTATCGATTATAGTGGATCATATTAATATTAATACAATTACGGTTATAGTTCGACATTTTCAATCATTGTGTCGACATATTGTTCGAGGTTTATTTCGAGATTTTAGAGCCCAGTGACGACATATATGTCGACATTGTAGATCACATTGTCGACATATAGTTCATATATTCAAAATATATCGACATTTTATATCATATCTGTCCACATATATTTCGACATATATGCATCATTATCGACATATTTTGAACATTCTCGACGTATGGACTACTCTCTCGTTCACGTTCAAACCCAATTCGGCCAAAAAATTAACACACACTTGACACCGTACCCGCAAAACAAACACACAACCCACTCCCACACACCCTCTCGTGATAGCAGATTCGAATCTAAAAGCAGACGAAAATTTTCACCAAACCCGCTACTCAATCGGCCTTTTTTTCCTTCTTCAACTGTATGTCGTGGTTGAGCCATAGTTGATTTCGGTCATGTGGGTTGTTGAATCAGTGGATGATGAATGCTAATTGGCGACATGCATTTAAGATACGCGGGAATGTTTGTCTAACGTCTTTCTCTTTCTCCACATAGAAGGGCTTTTTGGTCATTTCAGTTGGTCAAACACCTTGACCTGCTATATTTGTGAAGAAAATTACCCGCTGCTATATTTGATAACAGAGAAGTCAAAGGTGCTATTTTTGATATTTTCCCACGGAAGAAGGCCTGTACGAGTTGGTCGTGCTATTTGGAGTGCAGCTGTGCCTCTACTTAATTTTGATGTGGTTGAACTACATTTACCAGAGCGAGTTATGTGGCAGTTTGGTTATATTCGGACGATTTCTCGCACCGTTGACACGGATATGAGGTTGCATCAAGTGGATTGTCAGGGCAGGAAAGGAGTAAACTGGATATTACGGCATGGACCTTATGTTGCCGCGTGGAACAGCCGAATGCATAGAATTGTGACTGACTTGCCTTCAATTGGCCCTATGCATTTTTTTTCAAAATACATGGTTTAGTATCGCTAGATTACTCGAATTCTTATTGGAAATACCGCACATCGTCCTGACAAAGGTATGAGCCTAACCACATCAGTTGTCGAGTATTGGGTATGTATATAACTTTTAAAGTGTTTATATTTAGCATAGTGTAGAAAATATAATGGCTGAGTATTTATTTATATCCAGGGTGAATGTTGGCAACAAGTGAATGAGTTGGCCCGCAAATTCACCAATTTAGAGATAGATCCGAGAGCTCGATTATCAAACGTATATGATGTGTCTTTCCGCGCATTGACAATGGTTGGGGAGAGTCGCCCCTTGCAGATGCTACGTTCAAGTTTTCAAGGTGAATTTCAACAATCGCATGGTCGTCCATCTACGTCTGCTTGTTCCCCTATGTCCGGCCGACCATTTACTTTTGGACGTCCATTTACTTCCGAACGTCCATCTACTTCCCGCTGTCGCAATGTTGATGATGATGATCTGATATTTGCCGCTAGTATGTTTCTTCATCAGCGTGGTGAACTATATGAAGAGACACCTGAGATGGACCAGTTATCGCAAGGCCACACTAGTACGTCATCTCAAATGCCTCAGTACAATTTGGTCTTTGAGCGTCGTCGAAGACGTCCTTGTCCACAATCACGTATGGATCAATTAATTCCTTTTGCCCTAAATGCACTGGGAACGGAAGACAACTCACAGCCCCAACCCCTTAGGTGACAGCCACGTAGGAATATTAGACAGCTTCCCTGTGAGACTTGATTAAATTTTTTTTTCTTTTTTGTAATGTTGAAACATATAACTTTTTTCTATAACTTGATTAATTAAGTGAAATCTCCTTACTCATTTCAAATGTTATTATAAAAAAAAATTTCATGAGAACATAGTGAGAGGTAATCTAATCTAAATTGCCATAAAAAGTTCATTTCCTAAATATGCCATTTTTAATGGTTTAAGGTGGGATACAACAGTGTTAGAGGGAAGGGGGTTGGTCAACGCATGGCATGTACGAAAACCCTAAACCCCTACATCTAAAGTATGTAAACCCTAAACAAAATTGTAAAAAGTATGTACGAAAATTTTATATGTCTTCTTACGAAATCAAAAGATATAATTATATTATTTTTAATTTAACATTCTCTTATGCATTTCCAAAAAATATAAATTAAAATCATCTGTACTAATACGAGTAAAATTTGTGAATATTATTTTTTTTAAAAAATTAAATAAATATTGATAATTTGGGAGTCGTTCCTAAATAGTGAAGTTGATATCATGGATATTGACCTGAAGTAAAAAAAAAAAATTAATTCGTCCCGCACCCTCTTCTCTCTTCTACATCCGGTTTGTGTGCATGATTTAGACGAAAGCTTCGGCGGTTTTTTTAAAACTTTATTCTTCACTTATGGGAAAAACTCCATTGTACCCTGTGGAATTCTCAATGGAAAAAACTCCGTGGATAACTTGACGGAATCCTTGGCCATGCTATCTTTTGTGTTTATTTTATCATTATTTCTTACTGCATATGTAAAGGAATGAGTAGAACCACAAAAAACTTGTTGTGAATCAAAGAGAGATTGTGAAGACGAGATTGAAGTAAACGCTGTGGTGAAAGGGAAAACAGAACCTAATGATCCATCAATGGAAAACCTAAATACTAGTGGAGGGGGGGGGTTTAGGGTTTTAGGTTTAGGGATTAGTGTTTAGGGTGAAGGGTTTAGGGTTGAGGGTTGAGGGTTGAGTTTTTAGGGTTTAGGGTTTAGGAGGTTTAGGGCTAAGTTTTCTTTTTTATAAATTGTCTGAAGTGGGATTTCGACTTCAAAGTGGTTATTTGGAATAGCAATTTTAAAGTTGATATCCCTAATATCGATTTTAAAGTCGATATCTCAGATATTTATTTAAAAATAAAAGAAAATTTCAAGAATTAGTATTTATTTAATTCATATTGTTTTATACAATTTTTTTAAAAAAACTCGTAATAATACACAACAAATTATTGCAAAATTATTGTTTAAAGTTACATTATTTTCAAAAAAAAAAATACTAATATATGGTAAAAAAACTAATTAACTGGTAGTTTTAATCAAAAACTTTTAAATAATAATATTAAATTGAATTGGATATGCAGAATATCGACTATGAAGAATTTAGCTCTGAATATTATATTATTTTCGAATTTTTCAAATAAAATATAGTTAAAAAACTAATTAATTAGTTTTAATCAAAATATATTTAAAAAAAATTAATACATTGAAATCCGTATTCCAAAAACTGACTTTGAAGTCAGTTTTTGGAATATCGATTTCAAATTTGGTATTAAAAAAATTGACTTTAAAGTTGATTTTTTGATGCTCATGAATTTTTTATTAAAAAAATAATATTCTGAAAATTAACTCACGGAGCACAATGATGCTCATGACTCCCCCAGCTGTCACTGTCACCAGTGATCACAAGCCAGCAATTCAATGCCATTTTCACTGCAGTCGCAGCTTTCCTTCCATCACACACATGACATGTATTGTCTATATTTTTGTTTTGTGCGGAAAGAATTATCGAGTTTTATGACTTATGATATACTCTTTAACTATATTTTTTTATCTTGAAAAGGGTCACTCTAGATTTAATATAATATTTTTTAATTATAAAATATATTGTATAATTTTTTATTTTTATTTATTTTAAGTGATGGATAATCATTAGTAATATAAAACTTTATTGAAAAGTGATATTTGGAAAAAATAAAAAATAGATTTCTTTTTTCTTTCCAAGACAGAGGGAGGATAAGGCATAGAGAAAAACAAAAATAAAAGAGAAGCATGGAGCACAGTGACGCTCATGAGCCCCCCAGCTGTCACTGTCTCCGGTGATCACAAGCCAGCAATTCAATGCCATTTTCATTGCAGTCGCAGCTTTCCTTCTATCACACACATGACTTGTATGACAGACACACACAGCTCTCAGTTTCACCACTGGAAAAAAATATCTGACCTATTTTTCCCCAGTTCAGTTCTTGCCTTTTGCAAATATCTCCTGGATGACTGTGACACACGAATAACCTACAAACTTCTTTATTTCCCTACCCTTTTTGGCTTTTTCCCCTCCTTAAAATGAAAGAATAAAATTAGCCAACTTTTCATGCTCCGTTTATTTCATATCCTATCATCACCCTTCAGTGTGCATGTTCTTGGAAAGTTTTCCAGTTTCGTGAACTGGGCTTCAATTTACTGCAAAGGTATGTGAATTTGGCGCTATGTTGATCAGGGTTTGTTTATTTAAGCAAATGTTAGTAGTGTATGAGTCCAATATCATTGAAATTGGATCTTTGTTATGCTAAATATCTAGTCCTTTTGCTTTCTGTTATTTTTCGGGATTCTTGGAAGATGTCATTCGTATTTTTACGGTCAGGGTAAAAGGGTCACCTTTTGAGTATTTTGTGAATCTGTAGTGTTACTTTTCCATATGGGAATTATGAATATGATTATATTGCCGTTGTAGTATGGTGTGGAATGTTCCGCTGGTTAGTACTTGGATGATATGCATTCTTAATCTGAGTTCTAATCTTGAATTGTTTTTGGTTGCATTTTTGTCAAGGAGACTCGGTTTTGTTAAGCAGCTTGTGTGAACAAAAGGTCGTGGTATGTGGTAGTCCTGAATTTGAGGGCATGCCCATTTCTTATTCTTTTTAAAATTTTTTTTTTCCTATTAAATTAAGTTGTGATTGTACCCTGCAATTTTCAAATTTGATTTTATAGTTAATGAAGTGTGATGTGGTGGCCAAAATGTGATTATTATGCATTTTGTTCTGACTTGGCTGAATTTCTAATGCATTAAGTTCTTGGTGTCTTGTTTGAAATTATAATGCATCTTGTAACCAAATTCTTTGAGTATTTGTGAAAGAAATAATGTTAATTGGAATCTGATCATGTGGAAGTCGTGAATTGGGGGACAGCGGTGTCTTTTTTGGTTTGAAATCTGTGAGGCTTCTAAGATTGGTTTTACTTCTTTCTTCAAAATTTCCGCCAGGGTGCAGCAGTGAAAAATGGTGAACTTGAATCTGGGTTTGCTTTCTGGGACAAGGAATCTGAGGTCAGTTAATCTGAGCTTTAGAATACCTTATTTTACGCAGTGGGGACAACATCTTCTGGTGTGTGGTTCTGAGCCAATTCTTGGTTCATGGAACGTGAAGAAAGGTCTTTTATTGAGTCCTTCTCACCAAAATGATGAGCTCATATGGAGTGGGAGCATTCCTGTTCCTACCGAGTTTGCATGTGAGTACAGCTATTATGTGGTAGATGATGAGAGAAATGTCTTGAGGTGGGAAATTGGGAACAAAAGAAAGCTATTGCTACCTGATGGGGTTCTGAGTGGACAAGAAGTTGAGCTTCATGATCTTTGGCAGGTGTGTATAAGTGAGCATTGTGTTCTAATAGTTCTTATCTGATGTTTGTCTGCTTTTTAATATACCAATTGGCCCCGTGAAAAGAAGAAAAAAAATTGATGATATAAATTCCATTTCATGAAATTTGTTCCATAATTGGTATATGCTATTTTTCTTTGGCTAAAATATCTCTTTTAGAATCAAATGGAGGATATCTCTTGGAGACTCAAATGGAGGATATTTTGAATACTGAACAGAGATCTTTGTACAATTGTGTTAGAGTGATGCTTAAAGTCTTGTGCAATTCATAGAATCTGTGATGCCAACTTTCTTTGAAAATGATATATCTGAATTTTATTTCTTTGCCAACAGAAGTGTTCTAATACATGAACTATATGTTGCTATGTTAGCTTGACTGTTATGAAAGTCATTTATTGAGGAGGTTACAATGTGTATATGATAGTTGAACATAAGCTAGTGGTGAAGAGTCTTCCTTCCTGATCTTTGAACAAAGGTTCGATTTTCAAGGTTTCCTACTCCTTCATCCTTCCAGCTTCTTACTTCCCACTCCTCCCCTGCAAAAAAAATTAAAAACAAAAGTTAGATAATGTATTTAAGTTATCTCATATGTTTGCTTTACAGCATGACAGTGGAACAAAAATTTATACATCCTTTATCTCATTATCCATATCTTTGACAGCATTGTTTGCTTTTAATGGAAAATGTGCTTCTGTGGAGTCTTTTATTCACTGAATAATGTAGAAGAGATAACATAAGATATATTGAGGAACATTATCTGATATTGAGTAAGATAATTGTTTACTGTTGGATAGAAAAGGGCTATACTTTTTGTAGTGTAATAGTTTAATGGCATGGGAAACTTCTGTTTGTATGGTATGCCATAAAACTAAGAGATGGGACTGTATAAGAAAGAGTTACTAAGATGATGGGAGTATGCGTTTCTCTTTTCTTTTCTTTCAATTGAGACTGTTTCTTGTAGATATAAGGGCTGAGTGGAGAAAATTATATTTTTTTGTCTATTGTCATTCTTTGTAGTCGAACTGTTTTAACAGCATATGGCCTGACCTTTTGAGAATCTCTCAGACATTCACTCAAAGTTACTTTTCATTTTATGAAATGAGGTTAAGCAAAAATTGTAGATTTGGAGTTAAGGATTGTCCTACATGGATCTTGTAAAGCTTCCCACACCAGTTAAGTAAACTATTATAATACTTAATTCAATGGCAATTAGTTTGGACGTGGATGCACTGGTCCTTCGACATTGTCTTAGTGATAGGCCTGAGCCTTGCATCCTTTCTGCACACGGCAGTTTCTTGAGTGTAATGACCTTGATTCTTGTTTATCAGTTTATCTTGTCAATTGTCGTTACCTTCAGGAGTCTTGGTCTCAAGTTAGCTTCATTATCTTGTTAATTTTAAATCTCTTGTTTTGTAGAAGTGCTAAATATAGTGCAAATTCATTTCCTAAAAGTTCCTAAACAAATTAATCAAGAGCATAGTCATGCAATTCTCTCATTGATTTTGAGTTGGTACTACATATTGCTTTTCTCATGTCCCTTGTAAAACACCCCCCCCTCCTCCCTTCCCCAAAAGGAAAAAAAATCCAAAGAAGAATTCAAATTTGTTTTGTTTTCAAATTTTAAAATCTTGACATTGGGTCACACTTTTAATGCAGACTGGATCTGATAGTCTACCTTTCAGAAGTGCATTTAAAAATGTTATTTTTCTCGGAAGCTGGACTTCAGACAAGGAGAGACCTGCTGGAGTAGTTGAGAATGAGCTGGATCAGGAAGGTATGTTTTCTAATTTAATATAGCCCTACCTTTGGATGTTGTTACTGAAATGCTAGTATGTCTTTAATACCTTGTCTCTGTCAATCAGCTCTTCCAACAGATTCAGTTATTGTGCAATTCAAAATATGCTGCCCCAATGTAGGAGGAGCATCAGTATGTTATCTAGTCACCTTTCTACTAGTTTTTTTTTTTTTTTGACCAAACCTTTCTACTAGTTTACATGTGATGAATGTGTTTCTTCCCAAATTTTCTCTGCCTAATATGAGTGTGGCTTAAGAATTTTAATCATGATTCACTTTTCTGTAGATTCATGTAATTGGTAGTGCATTGAAACTGGGACAATGGAAGGCTCAGGGTGGACTTAAGCTTAACTATGCAGGAGAATCAGTTTGGCAAGGGAGTTGTGTGATGCAAAAGGATGACTTCCCTATAACATATCCTTTTAGTTGCCTTTGTTTTTACTTATGGAATTTGATTGCTCTCTCTTTCTCTGACTTCTCCTTAAGGCCTTAACAGCAGTTAACTTACAGATATGCTAAATGCAACAAGGATGGGAAATTATCAGTGGAATTTGGTCCAAATAGGGAGACTACTGTTGATTTCTCCCGTGGTCAACCAAAGTACATTGTTCGTTTGGATGGCTTGATGCGAGTAAGCTATTGCAAGAATCTAATGTATCTACATTTTCCATAATGATGAAGTTTTCCAAATTTTTATATATTTTATGTTTTTAGGAAACGCCTTGGCGTGGAGCTGGTGTTGCCATTCCTATGTTCTCTGTTAGATCAGATGAAGATTTGGGGGTAGGGGAGTTCCTAGATTTGAAGTTACTTGTAGATTGGGCAGTTCAGTCTGGATTTCATCTGGTTCAGCTTTTGCCAATTAATGATACATCAGTCCACCAGATGTGGTGGGATTCATATCCATACAGGTGCGAAATTATTGTTTGTTCTGTATAATGTGGATTGGGAAGATATAATGAAAAATCTTCAGATTTTGATTATTTGACACCTGTCTCCAATCTTTTTCTTCTTCTCCCCTATCAACCCTCAACACCCAACACCCGTTGTCAATGTCTTTTTTTGATTACATAATAGTACGGGTGATAGATTCATACTCTTATTATCACAGAAATACAAGGGCCATGAATTTGCTAACAATAATAGCGCAAGATAACAACAAAAAAATTGTATGACATCTGTCCCAATATTGAAAGGGTTGACTTTCTGGGGACCCTACTCCAGTTTATTGACTTAGTGCAAATTCAAACTTGGTACTGGATTGAACTAATGATGAAATTATCTACTTCTGCATTTATCTTGTTATGCAGCTCCCTCTCCGTATTTGCACTGCATCCATTGTACCTCAGAGTGCAGGCACTTGCAGAAAACATTCCAGAGAATATCAAGGTGTTAATTATTATTGATTTTTTCTAGCTGTATGAAACAGAAATGAGTGGTGAATACTGACTTAATTACGTGCTATATTATATTTGTTTTCTCATGCTGAATGGTTTAGCATTAGTCCTATATAACTTCACTTGATTTTGAAACCTTTCATTGATTTTGCAGCAAGAGATAGAGCAGGCGAGATTAAAATTGGACGGAAAGGTATTTGGCATCCTCCCCTTTTGGGTCAAACATCTTTGAAATTAACTCCACATATGTTGAATATGTTTATATAGTTTTAAACATTTTACATGTCTACATGTTAAATATTTTTAATGTGGTTGGGCCCAAGTCTGAATATAGGAGGAAGGTTGTGTTAGGTTGACAATCAACGTAAAAAAATATCAAACATGATGATATAAGTCATGCTTTAAAAGTTAGGAAGTTCTTAGCTTTATAGAGTGCCTAGCTGGGTTTGACAACGGTGTCTTGGCAAAGATTGCTGCACCTCCAGTAGTGCTCAGGTATAGTGCAAAATGTGCAAGAGTCATACACTAATGGGAGGGATAAGAAGGAAAACATAAGAAAAACAAGACTGTTAGAATTGGTAGTTGGAATATTGAAACTTTGACAAGTAAAGCTATAAAGGTGGTTGGTAATATGAGGAGGAGATGCATAAATATTATGCCTCTTCAAGAAACAAAATGGGTAGGTCAGAAAGCCAAAGTTTTCGATAATTTTGGGTGTACACTTTGGTATTGTTTAAAAGATAGAGCTAGAAATGGGGCAGGTATTATTATGGATTCAACATTATATAGCAAGTGGTAGTAGTAGTTAGAAAAGAGATAGAATTATAGTTCTTAAGATTAGTTTAGGAAATGAAACTATAAATATCGTTAGCGTATATGCATTTCAAATAGGATTAGATAAATCTATTAAAATTAAATTTTGGCAAGACCTTGAAGCGTCAATCTAGACAATCCCTCAAAATAAAAAAATTGTCAAAGGTGAGGACTTAAATGGGCATGTGCAAGAATGGGTAGCAAAACAATGAGCTTCAATCTAGACAATCCCTCATCAACATCACCTTTATCCCAAACTAGTTGGGGTCGGTGATCGATGAACCCAAAGAAAAAGTGAGGAGAAGAAATAGTTATAAAATGAAATAGAAAAATAAAGATAAAAGGGCCAGGACTAGAAATGAAAGTCGGGAACACACACTAATAGCTTTCCTCTACTCTGTCCTAAGACAAGCTGTATGCCAATCTATTTCCCACTCCCTTAAATCTTGTTTTACTATTTTTCCCCATGTAAGTTTCGGCCGACCTCTCCCTTTCTTCCTGTCATGCTCTTTATAACAAATTTCTGTTCTTACCGGAGCATCTAGGGGTCTTCGAAGAATATGCCGAAACCATCTTAATCTATGTTCTCTCATCTTTTCTTCCACCGGTGTTACTCCAACTTTTCGTCGAATATCCTCATTTCTTATCTTATCCGTCATTGTCTTACCACACATCAACCTGAACATCCTCATTTTTGCTATTCCCAACTTATGCTCATGCTGCCTTTTTGCTGGCCAACATTCAGCTCTCTATAGTATTGCCAATCTTATTATTGTTCTATATAATTTTCCTTTTAACCTAAGTGAGATTTTGCAGTCATACAAGAAGTCAAGAACCCTGATGCACTGCGCCATTTCATCCAACCTGCTCTGATTGTATGGCTTACATCTTCATCAATCTCTCCCCCTTGTTGCAATATTGATTCCAGATATGTAAAAGCATCTTTCCTGGGTACTTCTTGTTCGAGCATACTCACGACATCTTTGTCTATTTGTCTTTGTGAGATTTAGAAGAAACAGAGGAGAATAAACTTCATTCTCATTAACTTTTTTTTTTTTTAGGATTACAAAGACTCCTCTATATATGAGATAGTACTAACTTATTCACAGTAACAAGATCCTTGATTGTAGGGATCTCATTACTGAACTTACCTAATCTGAATAAGGTAATACATATATTTAGGAATCCTATCCGATCTTATCTAAATATCTAATTCATACATATATTTATCCGATCTTATCTAAATATCTAATTCCAACACTCCCCCTCAAGCTGGTAGGAAGATGTTCTTCATTCCCACTTGCTTGTATGACCATCAAGCAGTGGTTTAGCCAATCCCTTTGTGAGAATATCGCAACCTGCATTCGGAAGATACAAATGGGGTACATATCACTCCATTCTCCGTTTTCCTTAATAAAGTGCCCGCCCACCTCAACATGTTTAGTCGGTCATGTTGCACCGGATTCGAGCAATGCTTATAGCTGCCTTATTGTCACAAAACAGCTTCATAGGACCTTCAGTCATTATGCCTAAATCTCTGAGAACCTTTCTCAACCATAACAACTCACAAATTCCATGTGCCATGGCTCTAAATTCAGCTTACTTCGCCACCACATTACATTTCTTGCTCCTCCAGTAACCAAATTGCCCCATATGTAAGTGCAATAGCAAGTTGATCTTCTATCACCATCGAACCAGCCCAATCTGCATCAAGATAGGCTTCAACATCTCTCTTCTCATTCTTTCTGAAGAACAATCCACTGCCCGGGGTTCCCTTCAAGTACTTGAGAATCCTGAACACTGCATTCTCATGCTCCTGCCTTGGAGAATGCATAAACTGACTTACTAGGCTCACAGCAAATGCTATATCAGGTCTTGTATGGGATAGATATATGAGTTTCCCCACCAATCTCTGGTATCTGCCTCTATCAACCTGTTTTCCACTGATATCATCTCCTAGTTTTGCATTTGCCTCAATTGGAGTATCAACCGGTTTACACGCACTCATTCCTGTCTCTTTCAACAAATCTAAGATATACTTCCTCTGAGAGACTACTATACCCTCGTGTGACCTAGCCACTTCCATTCCCAAAAAATACCTAAGTTGTCCAAGATCCTTGATTTCAAATTCTGTGGCCAAACGCTTTAGACTGGTACTTTCTTCCTCATCATTGCCTGTTAATATGATATCATCTACATATACTATCAGGATGGCAATCTTCCTCAGCTTTGACCTTTTTACAAAAAGAGTATGATCAGAGTGGGCCTGCTGATATCCCTGCCTTCTCATAAACCTTGTGAACCTATCAAACCAAGCCCTAGGACTTTGTTTAAGTCCATACAAGGACTTTTTTAGTCTGCACACCTGTGATCCAAACCCTTTCTCAAATCCCGGAGGTGCTTCCATATATACTTCTTCTTGAAGATCACCATGAAGAAACGCATTTTTGACATCCAACTGATTTAAAGGCCAGTTAAGATTAACAGCAAGTGACAATAGAACTCTCACTGTATTTAACTTAGCCACTGGAGAAAACGCTTTACGTAATCAATTCCATAGGTTTGTGTAAAACCTCTTGCCACTAACCTAGCCTTTCTTCTTTCAAGGAACCATCACCCTTGTACTTAATAGTAAATACCCACTTGCATCCAAGCGAACTTTGCCTGGGTAATATGACTTTTCCCAAGTAGCATTCTTCTCCAACGCCTCATTTCCTCTAAGACAGCCTCCTTCCATTCTCGGAACATCTAGAGCTTCTCTAATATTATTAGGAACTGTAAGTGTAGAGGTTTGAGAGATAAAAGCAGTATGAAGGAGACAGCTTTTCCATAGGATATAAAATTGACAGAGGATATTTAGGGTTTTTAGTGCAAGTTCTAACCCTTTCTCGATCGCAATAGGAAGGAAGTTACGAACATTTTGAAGTATTACTGCGTCTCTTCGTTTGATCTTGGGTTGATGGTGGATTCTCTCCCGGACGACTCTTGGAGATCTTTGTCAGGTGGAAGATCTTTCCCTTTTCTTGAGTACACAATGCCCTTCCATCTTTCCTCATTCACTGGAGGACTAGGACTAAAAACAGGTCCTGGAGGACTAGGACTAAAAACAGGTCCTGGGGATTTATGCTCAGGTTCAGGTTCAGGTTTAGGTAGTAGTGGGACATTGGTGGTCTCATCAAGGAAATGTTGAGGAGACTTAGGTGGAGGTTTAAATGGAGGAGGTTTAAATGGAGGATTAGGAAGAACAGAATCCTCAAAAATATCATAGGAAGGATAGGAAGGTCTTTCAGATTCATGAGATTGCTCCCCCTGAATCTGAAATACCTGAGCTTCATGGAAAGTAACATCCATGGAGACAAAGATTTTCTTAGTGGAAGGATTGAAACATTTGTACCCTTTCTGTGTGTTTGAGAACCCAACAAATATACCCTTATGAGCCTTTGGATCTAATTTACCCCTATGAGGATCATGATTAGGATAAAAAACAGTACACCCAAAGACCTTAAGAGGCATGGTAGTGACAAGTCTGGACTGAGGGAATGCACAAAGAAGGTTGTGGACTGGTGTTTGAAATCAAGGGTTTTGATGGAAGTCTATTGATGAGATAGGTAGAATGAAGAAAGGCTTCCCCGCAGAGATAGGATGGCACATGAGTGGTAAAAAGAAGAGCTCGGGTCATTTCTAGTAATTGCCGATTCTTTCTCTCAGCCAGGCCATTTTGTTGAGGAGTATATGCACAGGAATTTTGATGTACAATCCCTTTTTCAAGGAAGAACTTTCTAAGATGGTTGTTCACAAACTCTTTCCCCGATCACTCCTAACTACAGAATCGGTTTGAAATTGAGTGAGTACCATTTGGTAAAAGGATTGAAAGATATCACTAACTTCACTCTTGTCTTTTAAAAGAAAAACCCAAGTAACCCTTGTGTGGTCATCAATAAAAGTTACAAACCATCGTTTTCCAGATAAAGTTGAAACTTTAGATGGTCCCCAAACATCACTATGGATAAGAGTAAAAGGGGCAGTTGGTTTGTATTGTTGTGGAAGATACGAACTGTGAGGATGTTTTGCCAATGCACAAAACTCACACTGAAAGGAGTCTGACTTTTTATTGAGAAACAAACTTGGTAACAATTTTTTCATGTAGAGAACATTAGGGTGTCCTAGTCTATAGTGCCAAAGCAGCACTTTATTTTCAGAGACACCAGAAAGCCCTAATCTAGAATTAGCACAAAGAGCTACCTCAGGAGCATGTGTATCAAGAAGGTATAAACCATCTACTTGTCTAGCAACTCCAATCCTCTTCCCCGAGATTGAATTCTGAAAAACACACCCAGAAGCAGAAAAAATAATAGTGCAATTATGTTCTATTGCGAGCTTACTGATGGATAGTAGATTATAAGAGAGTTTAGGTACATAAAGGACATTTTTCAATATTAAAGAAGGTGTCAAAGGCACTGATCCTACTCCCATAACAGGAGAATATGAACCATCTGCCATTTTCACTTGTAGAGTGGTTCTACAAGGTGTATAGGTTGAAAAGAACTTGAGGTTTCCTGTCATATGATCTGTGGCACTAATCTGATGCCCACACATCATTTTTTGTACAAATGAGAGAAACCCTAGAGTTTTTACTGTCTGAACTAGGTTTGAGGAAGGATTAGCGAGAATCTTGGGTTTGGTATAACTTATAGAGGTGCTCAACTGTTCCTTCATGGAAGAAAGACTGCTAAAGGAGATTCTTTATTGTCCGGATCTGAATTGCTAACTTGAAAGGCTGCTTCTCCTCGATTTGTACTCACCAACCCTTCTCTTAAGGTTGGCTGGTTTACCATGTAATTTCCAGCAGTTTCCTTGATGTGGCCTAATTTCTTGCAGTGGTCACACCAAGGCTGTTCTTTTCTTGAGATCCCTTCTCCACCCTTGCTACCAAAGCAGATCCTTCTACCTCTCCCTTGGATGAATCTTGGTTTCCAAAGATCACTTTTCTTCTTCCTTCTTCTCTTCCGACACGCAAACACTTCTCTCATACTTGGTAATGGATGTTTTCCCAAAATTCTCTCTCTGACTTCATCTAGGTCCTTGTTCAGACCTGCAAGGAAGACAAATATCCTCCCCCTCTCTACCTTCTTCCTGTACCTTGCACTGTCTCCCGCATCTGTCCATCATTCTTCTTCAAACAAATCTAATTCATGCCAAATTCCCACCATGTGGTTATAGTACTCAGTGACATTTCTTGCCCCTTGCTGCATTTTCCACAATTGAGAGTTTAGGTTATATAGATGTGAATGATCCTCCATGTCTGAGTAAGTCTCCTTGTGATCTCCCGACACTTCTTGCAGTTGGAAGAAACATAAAGGACCTCCCAACACTTGCATCCATGGAGTTAATCAACCAGGACATGACCATGGAATTCTCTGAACTCCACTGGACATATCTTGGATCATCTGTGGAGGGTGCTGAAGTTTCTCCGGTAAGATAACCCATCTTCCCTCTCCCATTGATGGCTAATCTGATTGATTGTGCCCAAGTAAGATAGTTGGCTCCAACCAATTTATGAAGAGTGATATTTTGGGTGATATTCTGGAATGATCCCTCTGTGAGAACTTGAATGTTGCCCTCGGATGAGGATGTACCACTAGATGAATTAGTGGTAGAGGATGAGGATGAAGATGAAGTTCCAGCCATAAAGGCTGCTTTGTAATCCATGGAAGAGCCTGAATGCTCTGATACCATGTGAGATTTAGAAGAAACAGAGGAGAATAAACTTCATTCTCATTAACTTTTTTTTTTTTTAGGATTACAAAGACTCCTCTATATATGAGATAGTACTAACTTATTCACAGTAACAAGATCCTTGATTGTAGGGATCTCATTACTGAACTTACCTAATTTGAATAAGGTAATACATATATTTAGGAATCCTATCCGATCTTATCTAAATATCTAATTCATACATATATTTATCCGATCTTATCTAAATATCTAATTCCAACAGTCTTGTCGTGTCGTACTCACACTTCATGTATTCGGTCTTACTTTGACTTAATGTAATTCTTTTGACTCCAACGTGCTTCTTCATAATTCTAATTTAGTTTCTACTCTTGCTCTGGTCTCATCAATAAGCACGATATCATCTGCAAATAGTATACACAACGGCAGCTCATCTTGGATAGTCTTTGTTAACTGGTCTATAACTAGGGCAAAAAGATAAGGGCTCAAAGTAGAGCCTTGGTGAAAGCCCATTGTGATTGGTAAATAGTTTGATTTTCCATTACAAGCCTTCACGCATGTAGTTGCACCATCATACATATCCTTGATTGCCTCTACATACTTTGAAGGTACTTTTTTCTTCTCAAGTGCCCATCATAGAACATTTCTTGGAACCCTATCATACGCTTTGTAAAGATCAATAAAGACCATATGTAGGTCCTTCTTCTTTTCTCGATATCTCTCCATAAGCTGTCGTATCAAGAAAATAATCTCCATGGTAGATCTTCCCGGCATAAATCCAAATTGATTTTCAGAGACCTTGGTTTCTATTTTTAAACGATGCTCAATAACTCTTTCCCACAACTTCATTGTATGGCTCATAAGCTTAATGCCTCTATAGTTGGAACAATTCTGGATATTCCCTTTATTTTTGTATATAGGCCCGAGCATACTCTTCATCTATCCATTCGGCATCTTATTTGTTTGGAGAATCTTGTTAAAAAGGTTAATCAACCAACGTATTGCCACATCCCCTATGCATCTCCACACTTCACTAGGGATACTATTGGGTCCCAATGCTTTACTAGTCTTCATCTTCTTCAATGCCTCAACTTCATGCTCTTTAATTCTACGCACAATCCTTTTGTTTGAATCATCAAAAACAGCCTCCAAATCTATCTCACTTCTACCACTCTCCCCATTAAAAAGCTTGCTAAAATAACTTATCCACCTTTCCTCGATGTCTACATCTTTTACTAAAAGTTTTTGATTTTCATCCTTGATGCATCTAACTGTGTCAAGTCTTTACTTTTCTTGTCCCTTATCTTTGCAAGCCTATATATACCTTTTTCTCCTTCTTTGCTCCCAAGTTGTTTGTACATTTCTAAAAAAACCTTGCCTCTAGCTTCTCGCACAGCTTTCTTTGCATTTTTTCTTGCTAGTCTAAACTTTTGCAAATTCTCATCACTAGGACATTTATACAAACTCCTAGAACACTCCTTATGTTTGATTGCCTCCTGCACCTTTTCATTCCACCACCAAGTTTTCTTTATTTGATGCCCGTTCCCTTTACTTTCTCCTAAGACCTCTCTTGCCACTCTTTGGATGTAGTTAGCCATCTCGTTCCACACCCTATTTACGTCACCCTCCAATAGCCACAGTCCCTGAAGGATTCTCTTCTTAAAAGCTATTTGTTTTTCCTCTTTTAACTTCCACCATCTTATTCTGGGATTTTGAGCACCTCTCTGCATTTGTGTACTTTGTTATACCGAACCTCTAAGACCACCAATTTATGTTGCGTAGCTACACATTCTCCGGAGTAAACCTCGCAATTTACATATGAGGTCCTATCCTCTTTTCTAGCAAGAAAAAAGTCAATTTGGCTACAATTTTGACTGCTGAGAAAAGTGATTAGATGTGACTCTCTTTTCCTAAAGAAGGTATTTGCCAACATTAAATCATAGGCTAGGGCAACGCTCAAGATATCCTCATCAACCTCATTTCTAGTTCCGTAACCAAAACCTCCATGAACTTTATCAAAACCTTCACTATGTTGATAAACATGTCCATTTAAATCCCCTCCTATGAATACCTTCTTCTCGCGCGGTATCCCCCTTAGAATCTCCTCCAGATCTTCCCAAAATTTGTTTTTATCGGATACTTGCAGTCCAACTTGATGGGCATATACACTAAGGATGTTCAAAATTAGCTCTCCCACTACTAGTTTAACCAAAATAATTCTATCTCCTGATCTTTTAACCTTTACCACTTTATCTCTGTAACCGTTATCAATCAAAATCCCAACTCCATTTACACTCTTTTTTGTGCTTGTGTACCACAACTTGAATCCGGTACCTTCAACTTCCGTAGCCTTTTTTCCAATCCATTTAGTCTCTTGCAAGCAAGCAATATTCACTTTCCTCCAAGCAAAGGTATTTGCTAACTCTCTCAACTTGTTAAGGTTTCTATGCTCCAACTCCCTAGTCGAATCCTTATCCCCTGGGCCTTGCTTGTCTCCCGCACTCGCCCATAAAAGTGTGAGGACCCTCGCTCACTTTTCACCACACCCAGGCTCCGATGTGGCGCATCACTCTGGGAATGATGGCCCAAGGCTAGCCTCCTTACTCCTCGCACCCGCCTATTTTGGTGCAAGGACCCTTGCCCATTTTTTGCTACATCCGGGTGTCGATGCAACGCGTCACTAAGAAGGGTACGTTCCAATGAAAATTTAATAGGGTTCATCCCTCAAAATAAAAAAATTGTCAAAGGTGAGGACTTAAATGGGCATATGCGGGAATGGGTTGCAAAACAATGAAGGTAAACCCATTTTAGATTTTGTAGTAGTTTATGATTTAGTTATGGGTAATACTTTTTTTAAAAAGAGAAAGGAACACTTAATTATATTTAAAATGGTTTTAATAATTCACAAACTGATTATTTCTTAACCAGAAATATGGATAGAAAATTGTATAAAAATTTTAAGGTAATACCTAGACAAAGTCTCATTACTCAACATAGATTAATAGTTTTAGATATAAGACTTAATAAATTTTTTAAGAAAAGTTACCCAGTTTGCCTAAAATTAAGTGGTGGGAATTAAAGAATATGAACAAAAGAAATATTTTTATAAAGGCTTTACTAGAAACTAATTATATTAGAATGTGGAAGAGGAAGCAGTGACTGCATGAGAAAAAGTAATCAATCAAATGAAAGCAATTGCAAAATCGGTATTGAGAGAGTCAAAAGACCGTACATGGAATAAAGAATCATAGTGATGGAATCAATAAGTTCGAGAAAAAGTGAAAGTAAAAAGGGCAAATTGTAAAGCTTTATATGCTTGTAGAAATGAAGAAAATATTAAAAAAAGATACAGATTATTAAGAATGAGGTAAAAAAGGTAATAAATGAGGCAAAGACAAAGGCTTTTGAAAATTTTTACAAAATATTAGATACTAAAGAATGAGAAAAAAAATATACATAAAACAGCAAAAAATTAGAGAAAAGAAAATAAAAAATTTAACATAAGTTAAGTGTATAAAAGATGAAACTTAAAATGTTTTGATTGATGACAAACTAATAAAAGATCGATGGAAGGAATATTCTTATAATCTATTTAATGAAGTGAATGGGAATGAAGTTACACCATGTGAGTTAGAACTATTGGAACTAAAAAAGAAATTTTATATATTATCACAAAATTCAACATTTAGAGATAGATAAAGCATTACAAGTAATGAAAAATGGTAAAGCAATGGGTCCTGATGATATTTCAATTGAGGCATGGAAGTGTCATGGAAAAGTTGTGTCGCCTGGCTCACTTATCTATTTAATTTAATTATGAAAACAAAGAAAATGCCTAATCAATAGAGAGAAAGTGTATTAGTACTTTTATATTAGAATAAGGGTGATATACAAAATTGTGCAAATTACAAGGGTATTAAATTTATGAGTCATATTATGAAATTGTGAGAAAAGTAATAGAAAGAAGATTGAGAACTAGTCTAGAGTCTTGGAAAATCAATTTTGTTCTATACTTGGAAGGTGTACAATGGAAGCCATGCATCTAATAAAAAAAATTATGTGAACATTGTAGGGAGAGAAAACAAGATTTATATATGGTATTTATTGATCTTGAAATTGGCATATGGTAAAGTTAATCGCGATATAATGTGGCAGGTATTAGAAAAAACGGGAGTTAGAGTAGTTTATATAGAATTTATAAAAGATATGTATAAGAACATAATAACATGTACAAATTTCCGAATACTATAGGTTTGCATCAAGGATTCTCTTTGAGCGCATACCTTTTTACCTTAATGATAGACTACCTTGCTAAGCATATGAATATAACAATCCTTGAATGTATGTTATTTGCAAATAATATAGTTTTGATTGATGAGATGAGAGAAGGAGTGAATGCTAAGTTAGAAGTTTGGACAGAGGTATTAGAGTCAAAAGGTTTTAAAATAAGTAAAAGTAAAATTGAATATGTGGTGTATCATTTTAATAATCATAGGAGAAGCAATGGGGTAAATGTGAAAATTGGTGAGTATGAATTAGATATATCTAAAATTTTTAAATATTTAGAATCTATTTTTTAAGAAAATGGGGGGAACTGATAAAGATATTATATATAGAATTTAGGTGGGTTGGAATAAATGGAGAAGTGCATCCTCTAGATTTTGTGATCGTAGAGTATTGCTGAAATTGAAAGGAAACTTTTATAAAACAGGTGACCAGCTATGTCTATGGATTACAGAGTTGGGGCACTAAATATGAACATGAACAAAAAATGAGGGTAGTAGAAATGCGAATGCTAAGATGGATATATAAACATACTAGATTAAATAGAATAAGTAATGAATATATTATAAAGCAGGTAATAGGAGTCCCATTAGTTGAGAAAATGAGAGAAACAAATTTAAGGTGGTTTGAACAAGTGTGTAAGAGACATTTAGATGCATCGGTTCAGTGTTTGGAGACTACAAAATTATTAACTAAAACTAAAACTAAAACTAAAAGCAGAAGAGGAAGATCTAAAAAGACTTGAAAAGAAACCATTAAAAAAAACTTGAATTATTTAAATTTAAACAAAAAAATATATTTTAATAGGAAATGGCGAGATATAATCCATATAACAAACCCCACATAGTAGGATAAAAGGTTAATTGTTGTCGTAAACATCTAGGAAATTCTCTTCATTTCAAGATCTTTGATTGATCTGCAGTGCTTAGAAACTTGTTTTCTGCTTTGTGCATTAATCAATACCAACTGTAATGTACTTTAGGGTGATATGGGGGGACTGCCTATATGGGATAATAACATGAAAGCAGATGAATGATGGAATGATTTGGGTGTTTTAGATGTTAAGATCGTGTGATAATTTAAGTGATAACTGACATCTTGTTAAATCCTGTCATAATTTAAATCAGAGATTGCATGACTTTGGTAATTTCTTTCATAATATGTGTCAGTAGTCATGTTGTTGTTGTTGTTGTTCTTCTTCTTCTTCTTCTTATTATTATTATTATTGCTGTTATTATTATTGTTATTACTATTTTTGTTATTATTATTATTATTATTATTATTATTATTAACTTGGACATAAAAATCATATATCACAAAAAATGCGAGGTGAGGAAGTAGGATGATACACCTTTGCTGTCTGGAGATCTGGTCCATGCTTCCTTTGTCTTCTGATGGAGCCATACTTTAAGATTGTTAATAACCAATTTTGATGCTAAGTAGGTCTATTCTTATTATCTTCTATAAGAGAGTTCATAAGTCGACTTTGCTTTCAAGGACTAGAGTATCATGAATCATTGGCTGGCATCTTTTCTGGGCTTTGTACCAAGTGATTGGATTAATGCACGAATTGTTGGCTATCATCTCACTATGGCCTTCCAGATGTTTCACCATAAATGATGTTCAGTTTGAGTTGCTTGAGTTGGGCTGTCAATTACTATTATTTGGCCTACCTCTTATTTAGTGATTGTTGCTACTATTGAGGAGCTGCATCTAATTATATCTCGTTGATTAGCTAATTTTCTTTTAGTTTGTCCAACCCTTGTCCTTGTTCCCTGAAAGCAATGTAATATTTGGCCTACCTCTTATGCGCTGCAGAAACCTTCCCTTGCGTACTGAAAGTTTCTTGGACATATGTGTATGCATCATACATGGGAATGATTTTCATTATATGTAAGATTGTGGTGCATTTATCTTACAAATGCGTTTTCTTGTTTCACTAAGTATTTCATAGAAAGATTTTCTGACAATATAGTAGCATCTCAAAGTGCTATTCAGCATTTAATATTTGTTCCTTATTGTTGTATAGTCATTTCACATTGTATAAGTAAGAGCCTTCCACTGTCTTTTGGACGTTCAAGTGTTTAAGAGCGTTAATGACAACACAAGTGCATTGCCCAAGTCTCGTGTGTAGTCTGTATAGAGATGGAGGAAATTTTTCAGTTGGTATTGAGACTCATCAAAAAGGTCCAAGAGATAGAAAAATAAACCTACAACATACAAGCATCATGTTGATCACTCTTGGAATTGTTTGGTGCATGAGAAATCAGGAAAAATAGACTGCTTTTTCTTTTACTAGTCTACATGGAATTCTGACTTGGTTCTGCCTGTTACTGGGAATCAATAACTGTTATAATAATCTGGGGGTTTATATAGTTATAGTCTGGGGGCCAAGTTTGTATTACTCTTAAAAATGCTGGCAACAAGGATGTGAACATTATTTGCGAAAGTACCTTAACTGTACTTCTTCATTTTCCCTTACCATCGCAGGATGTGGATTATGAGTCTACCATGGCTATGAAGCTGTCAATTGCTAAGAAAATTTTCCATCGGGAGAAGGAAATGATTCTCAACTCGAGTTCTTTTCAGAAGTTTTTCATTGAGAATAAGGTGAGTTTTTATTGAATTTCAGTCTAAGACAGTATTGATGGAGTTGGAAGTGTTGAGCACTCCATCCACTGCGTTAGGATAGCTCCTCCCATTTTTTTTAAATAAAAAATTTATTTTGTACAGTTGCAAATTAGCAACCTAATTTTTCCTTTTTCATTAATTGTACTGGGACCAGGATTGGCTAAAGCCCTATGCAGCCTTTTGTTTCCTAAGGGACTTCTTTGAGACAGCAGAACGCAGTCAATGGGGATGCTATGCTAACTTTGCAGAGACCAAGGTGCTTAAATTTTTTTCTCTTCATAGTTTTGTATTTTAGCCATTGAAAAACTTTGTGATATTTGCGGCCTCACTTTTATACTTTTATTTCTTCAGCTTGAGAAACTTGTTTCAAAAGACAGCTTGCACTATGAAGTAATTTGCTTCCACTACTATATCCAGTTCCATTTACACATGCAAGTGAGTGAATTTATATTTTCTACTCAATTCTAGGTTTTTAATTCTACAACAAGTTTGCAATAACATGTTACAATCTATTCATAACAGCTATCAGAAGCTGCCGAATATGCTAGAAAGAATGGAGTAATTCTTAAAGGAGACCTCCCCATTGGTGTTGACAGAAATAGTGTGGATACTTGGGTCTATCCAAATTTGTTTCGCATGAATACATCTACTGGTGCACCTCCAGATTATTTTGATAAAAATGGACAGAATTGGGGATTTCCCACTTATAATTGGGAAGAAATGTCGAAAGACAACTATGCTTGGTGGCGTGCTCGTCTGACACAGGTTCACTAGTAGTACAATTATTTCAGTCATTTTTCCTTCCATTAGGCAACTTGTATATGTTTGGATATTGTCAAATTCCTGAAACTGTTACGATTTTAATTCACAGATGGCAAAGTACTTCACAGCTTACAGGATTGATCATATTTTGGGTTTTTTCAGAATCTGGGAGCTCCCAGATCATGCAATGACTGGTCTCTGTGGAAAATTTCGACCTTCGATTCCATTAAGTCAGGTACAGATGGAGTTCTGGTTGAAGAAATGCTTTTTTCTTACATGGAGAGAAGTGTTGATACTGTTTTGTTATGTCAATTAATGTATCCCTAGGAAGAGCTTGAAACAGAAGGAATATGGGACTTTGATCGCTTGACCCGTCCTTGTATTAAGAGGGAGTTATTGCAGGTATAGTGTTCTAATATTTCTATGAGTGAAGTTAATTGCATACATTTTTCAGGAAAACATCTGAGTGGAGATTTTGCTTGTGATCTTTCAGGATAAATTTGGTGCTTCTTGGACCATGGTAGCTTCTGTCTTCCTGAAGGAATCTCACAAAGACCTCTATGAGGTGAAAACCTTTATTTATTTATTTATTTATTTTCCCCAATGGGTTGGTGTTGTTGTACACCCTTTTACAGATGAGGACAGGTTTCATTTGATTATTAACTTCTTTGAGATAAAGTCATAAAACATGGTGAAATCTTAGTACCCCGAATAGGTGATTTGTATGACGTACCTAGTTTTAAAGAGGACTGCTCTATTGGATACTGAGATTTTTTTGATTGTATAATGCCTCCATGTACTGACAAATGTAAAGAATGCAGTTTCAAACATACAAGTAAGTTTTCTATCAAAATTATCTAGATTGTGGTCAACCCATATGATACAATTACTGTGGTGGTTTTTTATCCTTATGAGAAGAAAATTAGCATCATCAGATTATAGGTGGTTTTAGTTTTCCTTAGTTTGTGTAGTCAAAATGAATAACATGATTTTTATTAACTTCTATGTGTTTTTTCTCGGGGAGCATGGTGCAGAAATTTCCTTGCCAATAGTTTACCTATGCATAGAGTTTGCAGAATGCTATCTAATGCACCTTTTCTGTTAGATGTTTTGTGGGCTTGAATGTGAAATAGGTGCTATATTGCATAAAATCTTCATACAAAATCGTTACGCTTGCATTTTTTTTCTGTGATGGAACTACAATTTCATGTCCTTACAGAACTCTCTGAACATGAAAATGTCAACCCAATGCTCCTTACCTGCGATCACTTGCACTTTCCGCTCTTTCTTGTTCATGGTTTATGTTTTTTTGTATTTTCTTTCCATTCTCTCAATAAAACAAAAATTGTTACGGCTTTATTATGCAATTTCCAACTCAAAAGAAAATTTGCTGTATTCCTGTTGAGTATGGCCAATGTCTCATTCTTATATGAGTTCTTGCATCTGCACCTTCAGCTTTTCCCTGCAGTCCAGATTAAACTTTGGTCCCTTTTTCTGGTAAATGCTAAAAATGGCAACACCTGTGTGGAAAGCATGGTCACTTGTTATGGCAAATGTGTTTAATAAGACAAACAAATTCTTTATCCGGCTGCCCTAATCACCATCATCCAGCATGACCAACCTTTATATACTTCCAGCAGCCCCTTTCCTGGGCAATACCAAGGAAAAGACAATTAAACCCTCAAAAAATGTTTCAAAGAACAATGATGGAGAAATTTAAATTGAAAATGCTGAAGAAAAGTAGAATCTAGTTGCTGGTTGGCAATAATGAAATCTGGTTGTTTGCTCAAGTATATTGCGTAGATGTTACCATCGTATAGTGGAATTGGGGACCATTAACATTATTAGTATGTTAGTTGGAAAATGTGCATAGAAAATGCACTTAGTTTAGGAAATAAGTAAATTTTTGATTGTTTAATTGTGGAGTTTTTAGTCTTTTTTGTCACACCAATTTTTGGAGTAAGGTTTCTTGCATATAGATAGATTTATATTAATGAAGTTTGCAAATACTGTTTGTAGTTTGCTTGAGGTGGCAGCTATACTTTAGTTTACTGAAGAATGATCTTTTCCTGGTTTCATTCTGTAATTCTGACCAGTAATTAGACTTGACATGCGAAAGAAAAAGATTGTGGAGATTTAAGGTTTGACTGGAAGTAGTTGCTGGCAGTAGGCGATGATAGATAGTGGGTTGCTGGAGGTTTATCAAATTTTGCATTATTTGCAGTTGTTATCTGAGTCAAGAACAAGAAAGGGAATGACAGAGGGAGAGGAGAGAAAGGGAATGAAAGGCAACAAGGGAAAAAAGGAAAACAGTTGTTAGGAAAATGCACGTTGTAACTTCTGTCTTTTTTAGCTGACCAAATGCAGAAACAGCTTTTGGACAAATAGATCTTGGGAGGCAAAATGCGTAAAAACTTGTTAAGGATGTAAAATAATTCAAAATCTATGATTTAAGGAGCACATTTTTAATCAATTCTTTGGATAAAGTTTAGGCAGTTTAAAGAAGATGAATCTGCCTTCATTTTTAATGTATTTAGCCTGTCTTCTTATCTGATTAGGATGGTATTGATCTTGTTCCTGTTATGACAACTCTATTCTCGAAAATCATTTGGCAGTTTCACTAAAATGGGAACAACCATTAAGATGTACCCATTCTAACTTATTCATTTACTTGTCTATTGGTTTATTCAGTTCAAGGAGGATTGCAATACAGAGAGAAAGATTGCATCGAAGTTAAAGTCATGCTTTGAAAAGTCCATGTTGTTTGAGAGTGAAGAAAAACTTCGACTCCTGCTCTTTGATCTCCTTAAGGCAAGTGTATGTTTTGGGACAGTATATACAGTTTCAGTTGAGATCCAGTTAGGCATTCCTTGAAAATTGTATGGAATGATTTTCAATGAGAAATGGGCCAAATTCTGCAATCAAACCTATGGGACTTAAGGAATGATATAAAAAAACCAAATGATCCATTCTTTTGTGCTTTCTTTGTCTAAAATTTTGATTCCAACACTTTCTGTGGCAGGATATAGTGCTTATTAGAGATCCAGAAGATTCAAGAAAATTTTATCCTCGTTTCAATATGGAGGACACATCGTGCTTCAAGGATTTAGATGAGCATAGGTTACTAATTCATTTTTCTCTTCAAAATATTCACTTTATCACTCTACGATATCACAATTTCTGTTAACTGGCATTATTGAATAGGCTGTTTGGAGCAGTACATAGCTGAGAAAGTGCTACATTTTTTATTCTCTGTGTGTCATACTCTAAAGGTGTAATATCTCTCTTGGTTTTGTTGTGATACAGCAAAAATGTTCTTAAAAGGTTATATTATGATTACTACTTCCATCGGCAAGAAAGTCTATGGCGTCAAAATGCTATGAAGACTCTGCCAGTTCTTTTGAACTCATCAGATATGCTTGCTTGTGGGGAAGATCTCGGCCTCATTCCTTCTTGTGTCCATCCTGTATGATGTTTCAACTCAATATATGCCAACCCTTTTCCATTTGTTAAGGCTTGCATGAATTTTGATGAAAATCATTGGCATATTTTGAGGTGGTTTATAATGAAAGATACTGATGCAGGTCATGCAAGAACTGGGTTTAATAGGACTGCGCATTCAGCGTATGCCAAATGAACCGAATCTTGAATTTGGTATTCCTTCACAATATCCCTATATGACGGTAAGGTCTTCAATTATCCATACTCTTTAATGCATACTTGGTTTATATTACGTGATCTCTACACAGCTTTTGTCATTTCAATCCATTTCTTTAATATGCTCTTATTCTGTTATAAAGAAAACATAGTAATGAGGTTCTCTGATAAGCAAATTAACGCAGAAGTGTCTGGTGAGAAATATATCCTTGCAGTTAGGTGGATCTACGTTCTGGTCATATTTAATTACATGTGCATTTCTTCACATCACAGTTATCCTGCTTCTTCAGGAGAGATATTTCCTCACCTTCTTCACCTCTTTTCCCCTCTTTTAATGTTCAAAGGTCCCAACAACCCTAAATTCTATGTGAACAGTGATCATAGGAGAGTTTCCCTAACTTTGCCTACAAGGATGGTATCAAATCTAAGCATTTTTCTCCAGAACTGTAATCTTGTTCTATCAACAAATATGTTTTTACTAATGCTGGGAAATAATGCAAGGATTCGACAGTTTTAAGAAGGATTTTGTGTGTTGCTGTCCTAAAGGATCTGGGATGAGAAATTAATAATAAATTGGAAAATAGGTTTGAAGGCAAGCAAATACTTTATTCAGTCAAATTTATTTTTTACATTCCAATCTCCTGCATTTGTATCCGACTCCTGAGGACAACAAATTTCAGAAGCCTCATAATGCTGCAAGCCTTGCATCGAGTTCCCATGTTAACAATATTAGTGGTTGGAAGGAGAAAAAACTATGGTTGTGGTCATTTGGGGAGTTATGTTTGCTTTGGTGCTAAATGTTACTTGATGCAGTGGAAGTTTTGAGGCGGGTGAAATTGTTAAGTAAGCAAACAAATTAGAGTTTCAAGATCTAATCTACAATATGTGTCATTAACTTTGCCTTCAACTGCTGTTCCTCTACTTAATAATCAAATGCATGGTTTCCTTGCAACTCTCTATAAATTTGATCCAAAGATGACAGACATGGTGCTTGAGTACTTCATAACAAAGGAAAATCTGGATCATGTCTGTGTAGAATCAATTTTGTGGAAGTTCCAGAACGATGACATGAATTTTTAGTTGTTTGTTTCTTTTTCCAAATCCCCCTAATTTCCTCTCCTTTTGAACATTCATTCCTTGATTTTCATTGTTCACATCTCAGGATCCCTCAGTCTTCTGTTTGCAATCATATGAAGTTTCCATGACTTTTCTGCGCCATTTGTGAGATGGCACTAAAGGGAGAAAACCAGTTTGTTTCAGATAGTTTTCTTAATGGAAACTCTTTTCCTTACAGTGGTTGCAATCAAAGCTTTTGGTGGTGGTCTACCTTTTCTTATTGTTCCACCTTGAGCATTGATAATATGAAAAGGCGTATCGCATAATATTGTTGTAATGTGCTGATACTTACAGTGATTGCAACCAAGCCTTTGGTTATGGTCTATATTTTTAGAAGTTGCATACTTTCACTGTACTTATTGACGTGTGATTGCGTAGGGAAAAAGCTACTTATAATGCATTATAGTGTTTGTAATGGCTCTGAAGCTTCTGGATTGGATCTCTTGATATAGTCGATTTGCTGTGTTATTCTGGGGAATTCCTTCAACAAATTTTGTCCATCTGTTGTGTACTCTCTATCATACTGGAATTCTGATACTCAAAAACTCTGTAAATTATGTGTCTGGGATAAATACTATTTTTACAGTAGTTTAGTAACTCATTTTGTCCTTTCTTATTGGCTTCACTGTAGGTATGTGCTCCATCATGCCACGACTGTTCCACCCTTCGTGCTTGGTGGGAAGAAGATGAAGAAAGAAGAAGGCGATTTTTCCAGACTTTCTTGGGATACAACAGCTTGCCTCCAGATCAGTGTGTCCCTGAAATTGTACACTTCATTATGCAGCAGCATGTTGAAGCTCCTTCAATGTGGTCAATTTTTCCCCTCCAGGTTTGCTTTAAACTAGTGTTTTAAGATGTTCTCCACCTTTTTTATTTGAAACATTTTTGCATGTCCTTTATATAAGAATAAGAGAGAGAGACAAAATTGTGCAAATTATAGAGGTATTTAATTAATAAGTCATACTATGGAATTGTGAAAAAAAGTAATAGAAAGAAAGTTGAGAAATGAAACTAGTGTATTAGAAAATCAATTTGGTTATATACAAGGGAGTTCTACAGTAGAAGCTATACATTTAATAAGAAGATTATATGAGCATTATAGAGAGAAAAAGCAAGATTTACATATAGTATTTATTAATCTTGAAAAAGCATATAATAGAGTTAATCGAGATATAATGCAGCAGGTGTTGGAAAAGAGACAGGTAAGAGTAGCTTATATAGAACTTATAAAAGATATGTGTTAGAGAGAAGGTGAGAAGAATGTTCTAGATATCTTAAGAGAGTACAAGACCTTAAATAGAGTTGTAAAACCTTACAACCACCTAACACTACCTAATATCTCACCGACCCTTTTACCAAACGTCACACCAATCATTCCATCAACTCTCTCACCAAACATATAAACCTAATAAGATTTCTAACACTTCCCCTCAAGCTGGAGCATAGACGTTAAACATCCCCAGCTTGTTAGAGATATACTTTATTCACGGTCCACCCAAAGATTTAGTGAATAGATCAGCAAGTTGCTCTCCTGTTCGAATGTGACGAGTGTTGATGACCTTGTCCATGAGCTTCTGATGGATAAAATGACAATCCACTTCAATATGTTTGGTTCGCTCATGGAATACCGGATTTGAAGCAATATGAATAGCAGCCTGATTGTCACACCACAAATCCATCGGACTGGAAATAGGAGACCCAACTTCCTGTAATAATTGTTTAATCCATATCAACTCAAATGTGGTATGGGCCATAGCACGATACTTAGACTCAGCACTTGAGCATGCTACCACATTTTGCTTCTTACTCTTCCACGAAATAAGATTTCCACCTAGAACACAAAAGCCTGAAGTGGAACGGCAGTTGGAAGGCGAACCGTCCCAGTCAGCATCTGAGAAATCCTCTACTCGGGAGTGCCCATGTGATTTGAAGCACAACTCTTGACCTGGAGCTCCCTTTAAATAACGTAATATGCTAATAACAACATCCCAAGGAGTGGAGTGTGGTGACTCTAAGAACTGACTTACCACACTTACTAGAAACGCTATATCTGGTCTGGTAATTGTTAGGTAATTCAATTTTTCAACAAGTCTTCAATGTTGTTCAGGATCAATTTAGAGAATTCCGTTATTAGGAAGGAGTTTGTCATTCGGGTCCATAGGAGCTTGTAGGGATCGTGACCCTAACATCCTTGCCTCATTAAGCATATCCAGCACATATATCCGTTGGCATAAAACAATAGCTGATGAAGACTTGCTTACCTCAATACCAACGAAATATTTAAGTTGGCCCAAGTTTTTAGTTTGGAAGTGTTGATGCATGTAAGTCTTTAGATTAGAAATGCCACGACTGTCACTGCCAGTAATCACAATGTCATTCACGTACACAATTAACAGAATATTGCCTACCTCAGATAGACGATAAATGCATGAGTGGTTAGTCTGTGCTCGGTGTAGACCAAAGCTAGTAACCACCTCAGAGAATTTCCCAAACCAAGCTCGTGAAGGCTGCTTTAAACCATCGAGTGATTTTCGTAAACGACAAACGGAGCCAGACTCCCCCTGAGCAACAAACCCAAGAGGTTGCTCCATGTATACTTTGTCGTCAAGATCACCATGGAGAAAAGCATTTTAATGTCAAGCTGATGTAGAGGCCACCGATTCATAGCAGCAAGAGAGATAAGTAAGCGGACAGAAGTAAGCTTGGCAATGCGAGAGAATGTGTCCATATTATCAAGCCCATAAGTTTGAAGAAACCCTTTGGCGACAAGGCGAGCTTTTAGCCTTGCCAAAGAGCCATCAGCATTGACCTTCACGGCATAAACCCAACGACACCCAGCCACTGTGTGATTGGTAAGACGAGGTACAAGGTCCCAAGTACCATTTTGCTGAAGGGTAGTCATCTCCTCCTGCATGGCTTGACACCATCCTGGGTCTAAAAGAGCAACAGAAACAAACTTGGGCATAGTATGAGTATCAACCAAAGCCACAAAGGAGCAATATAATGCAAACAAGTGAGCATAACTGACAGTATGGGCAATAGGATAACGGTTCTGAGTGCAAGTACGCGTGCCTTTCCGGAGAGCTATTGGCAAGTCCAAATCGGATTCCTCGGTCAAAGAAATTGCCGAAGCAAATGGAAGCACCGGATTAGCCAAACAGTCGTCATTGGAAGGAGCAGGCACAGAAGTGGCAGGCAAAGGAAGACGTCTGGAGTAGACTTTAAGAGGAGGAATAGTAGGAATGGAGGGAGAGGCAGTAACAAGGTTAGTATCAGTAGTGATCAAGTGAATAGGAGACGAAACAGCAGGAGATGATACTTGGATAGGAGGGGAATTAGAAGCGGAAGAAACAATAGCTGAATAATATGGGGGTGAACTCCATAAAGGAGACATCCGAAGAAGAGAACATTCGTCGAGACGGAGGATGATAACATAGATAACCCTTTTGAGAACGAGAATAGCCGAGAAAAATACAGTGAAGGGAACGAGGGTCAAGTTTAGATACACCCGGATGATGATCACGCACATGACATATGCATCCAAATTGTCGAGGGTCCATGGAGAACAGAGGACGATTAGGACAAAGAACACTGTAAGGAATATAACCACCAAGGACAGAGGAAGGCATCTGATTAATAAGATAGCATGCGGTTAGCACTGCATTGGCCTAGAAAGACTTAGGAACATTCATGGTAAACAAAAGGGCTTGAGTGACTTCCAATAAATGTCGATTTTTACGTTCAGCCACACCATTTTGCTGGGGTGTGTTTGCACAAGAGGTTTCACTACGAATTCCATGACTACGCATGAAACGAACGAAGTCACTTGATAGATATTCTGGAGTATTATCACTACGCAAAATTTTGATGGATTGACCATATTGATTTTGGATTTCCATACAAAAGTCACGGAAGATGGTGAATAATTTAGAACGACTTTTCATTAAAAATAGCCAAGTTATATGAGAATTGTCATCAACAAATGTAACAAAATATCTAAAACCAATATGAGACATAATAGGACAAGGCCCCCAGACATCTGAATGAACTAGATCAAAAAGATGTGCAGAGCGCTTATTGACACGAGAATTATAAGAGATACGGTGGTGTTTGGCTAAAACACAGGACTCACATGGAAGACTAGTTAAATGACTCAATGAAGGAACCAATAGCTTTAGACTAGGCAAACCCGGATGCCCAAGACGACAATGAAGCTGAAGGGGAGACAGTTGAGATGAAGCAGCAAGGGAGAGAGGTGGAGTTTCATCCAAGACATAGAGACCTGCCTCTTCATGTCCAATTCCAATCCTCTTCCCAGTCCGCAGATCCTGAAAAATGCATGAAGAAGGAGTAAATATTACCGAGCAATGCAATGCCTTTGTTATCCGATTGATAGACAGTAAACTCAAAGGAAAAGGTAAATGTAAAACAGAACATAGAGGAAGAGATGAAGAGCCCCGCGCAGTGCCAGAGCCAGCAACTGAGGAAGCAGATCCATTGGCAAGTGTCACCTGTGAGACATGGGCAGAAGTTTTATAGGTCTCAAGGTTACTTGAGTTCCCAGTCATATGATTTGTTGCACCAAAGTCGATAATCCACAAGGGACTGGTGGTAGACAGACAAGCGGTACCTGTGGTAGCAAGAGTTCCATTGCTTGATGCTGGGGATAGACTATGTTGGTGCTGGGCCTGCAGATCATAACTTGCTTTTGGAGTAGGCAACATGGCCTTATTAGTAGTTGCTGATGGAGGTACAGTATCATAAGTAGAATCAGTGTCCACAAAATGTGCAGAGCTATACCAAGGTTTGCCAGTTTTCTTTGGACAATTCCACTTTATATGGCCATAATCCTTGCAGTAATGGCAAAGTCGTCCACGGCCGCTAGAATTGAAGTGGCCACCTCCACGACCTCCGATTCTTCCACTGCGACCACCAC
The DNA here is from genome assembly GCA_020080225.1 of Gynochthodes officinalis. Classification (NCBI taxonomy): domain Eukaryota; kingdom Viridiplantae; phylum Streptophyta; class Magnoliopsida; order Gentianales; family Rubiaceae; genus Gynochthodes; species Gynochthodes officinalis. Next base: position 30,178,515 of record CM034615.1, on the reverse strand, counting down.
GAAATGAAGATGTGTGGGAAAGTAAGGCTGAACTCTCTGAAGTATCAGCAGGTGGACTTGTTGTTTCCCTTGACATACGCAAGATCTTTGAGAAAGCAATAGACAGGTTGGGGATTTTGTCCCCACTGAGAACATTAGCACGAATGTTCTTGAAATTCTCTGGATAGCCAGCCAAATATGCCAGAATTGCAAGTTGCTCACACTGTTCTATCATATTTTCCACTACAGGAGTGATAGGAATAGCAGAAGTCCACTCTTCATACACTTTCTTGAATTCTGCATAATATTTTGTGTGAGTCTTGGCGCCTTTGTGGGCTCAAAAGACACCCAAAGTTAGATCATAGATGCGATTTGGATTATTTCTGCCCGAGTATACTTCCTGAAGAGTATGCCAGACTTGAGCAATAGTATTCAGATGCCCAACTAATTCTTGTTGGGGGTTTTCTATAGCGTCTAATAGTCGAGAGAAAAGACCAGCGTCTTTCCTCAGCCACTGATCCTCACTCATGGTAGTTGGACGAATACCTGTGAGGTGATGGTCTTTTCCTTTACCATACAGGGATTTACAGAAATAACCAGATATAAAATTACTGACTACAGCAACGGAAGGAAGTGAGGCACCAGAATCAAGTTCCCGACAAATCAGACCATAGGCATAGTAAAAATCAGATCATAAGAAGAATAGTAGCTGGCAGACTATAGTATTGTATCTTTATATCAGAATCATCATAGAAGTTTGTGTCTCCTTGCTTCTAGCAGAAGGGGCTGCTACTCAAATGGAGGGTGCAGCCCGGCAAGAAGGTGCAACCCATAATTGATTCTGGACAGAGGCTTCCAGCACACCCAAAAAGCCCTAGACGGTGCTGGTTCTGCCCTGGAACCTGTTCAGCAGCGCTGCCGACCACTAGGATGTGATCCTTGGGTCAGCGCAAGAAGAAGAGTGGAGGAGGGAGCCGATGCACAGCGAAGAAGGCTACCTGCTGTGTTGGACAGGGAGAGGGGAAGGAGAGAGAATAAGAGTTTGGGTTTTTCTAACGTGGCTCTGATACCATGTTAGAGAGGAGAGAAGAATTTGTTCTAGATATCTTAGGAGAGTACAAGACCTTAAATAGAGTTGTAAAACTTTACAACCACCTAACACTACCTAATATCTCACCGACCCTTTTATCAAAAGTCACACCAATCATTCCATCAACTCTCTCACCAAACATATAAACCTAATAATATTTCTAACAATATGGATAAAGATGTAACAACATATGTGAGAATACCAGTAGGGATATCAGATGAATTCCCAAATACTATAAGTTTGCACCAGGGATCCTCTTTGAGCCTATATCTTCTTGTCTTAATAATAGATGAGTTTTCTGAGCATATACAAATAACAATCCCTGAATATATATTATTTATAGAAGATGTAGTTTTGAATGATGATAAAAGAAGAGTGAATGCTAAGTTAGAAGCTTGGAGGGAGGCATTAAAATTGAAAGGTCTGAAAATAAGTAGAGGTAAATCTAAATATATGTAGAGTCACTTTAGTGTTCATAGTGTCCAATATCACATAGTGGGATAAGGCTTAGTTGTTGTTGTTGTTGTACTCTTGCATGTAGCTTGCCAAGGACTTAATACAAGTGAGAAATATCTCCTGTCACTTAGAATCTCTCTCTTTCTCTAACATATCAGAATTTTTGGGTCCTGGATTTTGCTTGAAGAGAGAGGTTAGCGACACAGATGAGCCAAACCTATTGCCTTATATTTCTGTAACAATAGTAAGAACATTCTGAATCATTTCCAGAGAGAGAAAGATTGAGGAGACACAGAATCAAATTGTTGTGCCTACAGAAACATGAGTAAAATAACTCATGGTCATGTAGTTACTGGTCGTGCTTCATTATGCTTACCTTGTTACTGAAGTGTGCATTGCATATCTTATCAATCTGTGAAATAAGCACATAAAAATACTTCCTCTATGATAATTGGTAATGTTCTAGATGATATTTCTTTTTCATGTGACCTCAAGGGTGTGTGTGGTTGAGTTTCACAACAGAATCCAGGTTTCAAATATTGCTTCAACCCATGTGCAGTGGTACTTGAAGTACACTGCCAAATTTTTGCTTTGTTTCATTGCAAAGTTCTGCACTGATATCCATGAAAGATAGAGCGTTTGGAAGGAGAGTTGACTTATTTTGTAGCACCAAACTTTTTCTGATTCATTTCTTCTAAGCAAATGTGGTTGACCTAACTAAAGTTGCTTAGAACATATTTGACTCTTATGGTTGCTCAATGAGCATCACTTTCTGTCTAGTGCAACTTAATGAAATCACTCTTATTTTAATTACTATTATTTTATGAAGCTAACTCTAATTTCAGATTATGTGTTAGCTTTCAAAGCCATTTTAGGAAAAACTGACTTATAAGCCTGTCTAACTCACATTTGCTGTAGTTGCAATGTTGACATTTCCAATGGAATGAATGAATCTTATGGTAAAGTTGTCTATGCCTCTTATTATTTGTATAGCTAAGCAGGTTTTAAATGTGCAGGATTTGTTAGCATTGAAAGAAGAGTACACAACTCGCCCTGCCACAGAAGAGACAATCAATGACCCAACTAATCCCAAACACTATTGGCGCTATCGTAAGTACATTTTCTGTTGTCTCTTGTCAATGGTTTCCTTTATCATTCCTCTTTATAGCTACTCATTCCAAGTGACATGCAATTTAAATGGTTTGCACTTTTTTCCCATCTGTTACTTTGAGAAGGGTATCATCAAAATGAAAAAAATTTTAGTCAACTCTTATCAAATCCTGCCATATCTTCAGATATTCCTTTAAAAAATTATCGATCATGTTTTTTTGAGGAAGTGCTATTGTAGTTCATTTTAATGAATTGTTAACACCTTGGGAGGGTGCGTGTTTAGCGGTTATGTGGTGAGCCGTAGAGGAGAGAGAAAGGCATTGATATATTACTTGTACTGTTCTTTTCCTAGTCTGGACTGAAATGCTCTCTCAAATTTCTGCTGATCACCTGGTATAGTTGGTGAAATGAATTTGACAGACACAGTTGAGAGGTTGTTTGCTTGAGATTCAAAAAGTTTGAATGACTGGCCTACAATTATTCATTTTCTTTTAACATATGTTGTAACTCTGCGAAAAGGTAGAAAGTTGTTGCCCATAAAATTATTGTTGCCTCTTGGTATTGTTCATGTGTAAATCATAGCATTTCACAAGAAGAAATATTATTTATTGATGGTCTTAATGTTATAAACTAGCTTGCCATCTATTTGATCCACTTTATACTTATTTGCACATCTTAAATATCTTGAACTAAAACCATAAAGTGTCCTTGTCCTGATGATGGAAGAAGTTTTTGGTACTGAGATATTGTCATCACAGGCATATATGAGATCCGATAGTTTGCTTTACCTCAGAAGTATGGCAAGGTCTCGTACTCATTGGTGGTTACCTGTTCTCTCTTTGGGTTTGAGGAAATTCCCTTTTTAAAGACAATTGAATGACTCGAACTATTGAAGTAATCCATATAACAGGAGAAAATGAAATATAAAATTCCTGTAAATTCAGTGCTTCATTTCTGATTACATGTCATTCCACATTGCTTATGTTACATGATAATTGGCCCATCATGGCAATAAAAACCAAGATTTCTCTGTAGTGGATTTTGGGCAAGTCCTTTAGGAGATATTCAACGAGCCATGAATACACTTACAGTGGATAGATGTGTTTGTTCTTTTTTTTCCATTTTCTTTTTCCTTTGATGTTTTCTGTACGGAAGAATTTTAGGAATCTTCTTTCCTATCTGATTGTGTCAGAAGTGGCCTTCAAGTTTTTAGTTAGGCTTCCAATTCAATGATTAAATGGAACTTGCAATAATCCTTTTTCTACACCTGACTCTTCGCAGGTGTACATGTAACAATGGAGTCCTTGCTGAAGGATGAAGAACTTACAACAGTTATCAAAGATCTTGTGCGAGGTAGTGGGAGATCCTACCCGGCAAAGGAACTTGAATCGTTTCAAGAAAATGTAGTACCAGAGAAAAAGCAGGTTGCAAATGGGCTGGAAAAGGTTCCCCAGGCAATCCAGAAAAATGTAATTCCTGAGTAGGAAACTCTAGCAGTCTTATGATATTTTGTTCCTTCTTAAATCCCACTTTTCCATAACATATTGTCTGTAGCATACAGGCTTTCAGAGCTAAATTTTCTCTGCAACTCTCGTATTCTCTCATATACTCTTTTTCATTTTCCTTCAAATGGAAGGAATAGAATGTATTTCGGGAATATGTTGTTTCACACAAAAGGAATAAGGCAAAATGGTAAAGTTTGAACATTTTTAAAACCTTCCAGAAGTTATTGTATGATGCTTTTCAAACCTTCCCGCAATGTAACTTGTACATTCGTTTCTTAATTCTCCTTTCGGATGCTTTTATCAAGATAAAGAAAGTTAATAACAATGAGAATCTTCCTTCTTTTTTGTTATTATGCTTTTAATCTCTAGCTTTGAGTGTTTCCTACAAACTAAGATTCTCTTAATTTTAGAGTTTTTGTTTGAATGCTTACGAATTTGATGTTCAGGTTGGTGCCTCAGATGCCTTGGAACTCCTATTTACGAATTTGGCTACGTTTGCTTTAGTATTTTTGAAGGAAATTTAAATTCTAAGAAAAGTTTGGTTTGAGAGATTTTGTTTTGGAGTGAGAATAAAATGTGTATTAGAGGAAGATTGTTAGTTAATATGAGGAAAATTTTAGTGGGAATTTTAAATTTGAATTTTGAGGTAAAAAAAAAAGGTTGTTTAATTTTTTCTTTTTGGAAAAAGTCAACTATTTTTGGAAAATAAATGAGAACAAACATTATCGATAGGTAAATTACATGTTAGATCCAATATTATTATTATTATTTCAAACGTTAAAAATTACTTTAAGTATTTTAGAAAAAATATACTCAGTTTAATGTATGGCTATATTAATTACTTTTAGAGGAATTAGCAAGAAAAGTAGGTAAATAGGGCAATTCCATCAACTATTTAGTAATTAAATAAGAATACAATAAATAATGGATACATTGGATTTAGTCAGAAACATTAAATTTTAAAAAGTGAATGAAAAATAATGAAATTGCATGATACATTAACATATGTAAGAAGCATTGATTTGGAAAAAATTAATACTAAATAATGAACTTTATTGACACTTTCTTAGCTCCCCTCAAAAAAAAAAAAAACTTTTTAACTATTTTGTTACACTAAAAAAAAAGTTTATTTTTCCAATAAAATTCTTATAATATTTTATGTATGGTTTACAATTAAAAAGTTATAATTTAAAAATGTAATTTTTTTTTTAAAAAGAAGGGAATATATAGAAATAATCTCTGAGGTTACCCAAATGACCACTAGGCAAGGCCTTAATAGCCTTCCTAGGTTTATGTCCTAGGGTAAATCTCAAATCTTGTATTTCAAAGCATTTATGCTCAATAATTTATATATGATGATAGTGCACTCAACTATTTAAAGCTAGGGTTCTTCTCTCTAATTTTTTGAATACATTGAATTAAGAAAAAATAGTGTCAGATATACTAAGTATTATCATAACTTGCAAAAAAAAAAGAAGGGAGTAATTTCAATTAAGAAAGAAACATTGAACTAGGGAAACTAAATTTTGTTGTTTTAGTTGATAATTTCTTTGGAATGATCATTTTTTTTTCAATGTGCATTTGAGGGTATAGGATTGTACATCCTTTTTTTTTTTTTTTTTTGTTTGGATGATGATAAACATTCAAAAGTTTATGAGTGTTTTTAAGGTAAAGGAAAATGAAATAGTTTATAATTAAGCAAAAAAATTGAAGGAATGAATAGCATAATTGAGAATTCAAGTCATTTCAATTTTAGTGTGTATGACTATTCTGAATTTTGATTAGGAATTAAATACCCATTATAAATTTTGATTGGGAATTAAGTGGCTATTCTGAAATTTGATTGGAAATTAAATGGTCATTTGTTTTGGAAATTTTGACTATGAATTTTCTTTTGCTCTATATATTTGTAATTTACACTTGATAGCCTCATTTTGCATTACTTGTACTTTACCGTCAAAATGTATATTTAGGCAAGTGATTGAAGATGCGATAAATGAGATAAATATCATTATATGGGGCACAATCTATATGCATATATCGATGTTTTTATAATTGTATGCCTTTGTGCATATATAATTTCCCATATTCATCTAGAATGAATTTGTTACTTATTGTTAGATGAATTCCTGCAGTGAGCCATGGTTGTTTAGTTTGATTGGACAAATTATTGCAACTGTAATGCTGTTAAATTGTTTTTGGATTTAATCTTGATATCTTTTGAGATTTTTAGAATTTTGTTATATTGTGGCTAAAGTAATGATAGTGATATTTAATGTTGATATTAAATGCTCACTTTAGTTCATTCATACTTAATTGTGCCTGTCAACTGTAATTCTAAATTTTGAATGAGAATTAAATAGCCCTTATGAAGTTTGATTAAGAATGAAAAAGCCATTCTATTTTAGGAATTAAATAGCTATCATGAATCTTGATTGGAAATTAAATATTCGTTCTGTAGTGCGATTTTGATTGAGAATTCTCTTTAGTGTAATATATTTCAATTTTTTTTGGTAATTTTCCATTCTATTTTGGAAGTTGAGCCTTTTAGTTGCATTGACTGTATATTCATTATGAAGTATTATTAAGAAATGTGTTATTGTTGTATTAGGGTATGATGAGAGATGTCTATCACTTGTCCATTTTCACTAGGGTTGTATTAGGGAGGTCAAATTGTGGTATATAAACAGGTGTTTCATATTCTCCTCTATTTCCCAATTACATTGTGATTATGAATTGAAGAGTTTTTTTTTTTTTTACTATTTTTGAAAAATATGATATATCAGTGTGTCCCTATTGATAAGAATGTATACAAGTTGAGCATAATTCTTCTTTAATCATGCTACAATGGTAGTTGTGTTATTTACAATACCTTAACCATTGTAAATGAAGACATAGTAGAACTTATATACTAACTGGCTCGAGATGTGAATAGCTATTGTGTAGAAATTTATGTGAAGGAGGTCATCTCTCCAAATTTGCAATCACATGATAGTATCATTAGCTCAATCTTGGGTACACTTGCATCCTTATTAGAGAACATTATGCAATTCAGTGTTAGTATGTCGTTACTAATGTCTATTCTCTCAATGCAAATATCAATTCCTTCAATGCCATACCTAATTAGGAATGCCAACTAATTTTTTGTACATATCAATGCCTTTTTCTTCATTGTCGTTATTGAATTTTCAACATGAACCAATTCCTCATAATACAATAGACACTGAGAGTCAAATGCGTCAACTTTCTCTTTGATCAAATCGTTATATGTCCATAGTCTAGATAGTGATGAGGTGGTGGTTGATTGGCAAAGACAATCTTTATAAATGGAAGTGGTCAAGACATGCAGTTCCTAGTTTACTAACAAAATAGGATCCAAGTCTGGTAATTCCATTGGAAGATATGAGACACAGTCAAAGATTGTGTTTGTGTATGGATATAATCCAACATATCCTTCTAATAAGCCACAGTTAAGTGAGGAGAGAAGTGTCTGATATGAAGAAATGGAATCAAATGATGATTCCACAAATGATTCTAATCATGACAGTGGGAATGATGACCCCCATGTGGATGATGGTGGAGGCCTACTAATTATTAAAAGATGGTCATGTCTACTATACACTTTAAGATGATTAGGGTTTTTCAATGACATTGAGAACTTAGATGATAGTGACCCCATGAAGCATGGTGGGACAAAGCGCATCCATATATAGAGCAAGAAGAACAATTAGATTTACTTGGGAATATGGTTTCTACATAAGAAATAGCTAAAAAAGGCAATGAAGTTGTGGTCTATCAGTCAAAATAGAGAGTTCAAAGTGCTTGAAAGGAAACTCCTTACTTGAGTGGTCAAATGCAAGGTGCAGCTTACAAATGAAATCTAGTAGAAACACATCTCACATTAGAGCCGTCTATTTGTATAGTGTTCGTGCAATATACAAAAGTACTCATGGAATGTGGCAAATCACGAAGTAGGAATCTAAGCACAATTGTATTGGTACTAATCAAGGTACTTATCATATAAATTTGAATTCATCCATCATCGCTAGCCATATTAGTCCATTAAAATAGATCCTTGTTAAGTTGTGAAAAGTACACAAACTAATATTAAAAATGTACTACCAGTGGATGTGTCATATAAAAAGCATGGAATGTTTGCCAAAAAGTGACCAAACTTATATATGGAGATTGAGATTGCTTGTTCGCCAAATTTCCTAATATATAAAAAGTATTGAATTAGTCAAATCCAAGAACACTTGTTGAGTGGCAACACTACCTAGTCAATTCTGGAGTATATGGACTTTAAAATATGTGTTCTTTACATTTGGTCTAGTAATTGAAGCATTTCACAAGTGCAGACTAGTGATGGGTGTAGATACTCATTTATATAAAGGTAAAATGGTTGTCACAGTTAATATGTTAATAGATGTGTGGTACCATTGGCATTTGTTATTGTGGATGAGGCGACAAATGTGGAGTTGGTTCATGCAACAATTTAGATTGTATGTTGCAAGATGTAAGCACCTAATCTATGTGTTGTTTGATAGACACAAGGCGTAATGCATGTTATGACACATACAGATGAGTGGATGGAACTAATAGCGTTTCACAAGCTTTATTTGAGATATGTTAGAAGTAATTTTATTGTGAGATTTAGAAATTTACTGTTAGAAAGGTTGTGTTAGGCCATTGTTAGTACTGAGAGAAGCACAAGTGAAAAATGTTTTAAAGAGATATTAAAAGTATCAGTATTAAAGGGTGAGAGTACTTATCTAAGATTGATTAGACACAATGTATCTAGCATATGATGGAAACTATAGATCGGGTACTTTGTCCACCATTATTTTCAAAAGTTATAACAATGTATTTCTATTGAAGACATTTGGTTATGAAAGTATGTGTGGATGTTACATTCCACCGGGTTGTGCAATTGTTCAATCAAAGGGTGGAAGAGGCACATCACTATTGCTATGATTTGCCAATCAACACGTGGAAGATTTTCAAGAAGTCTGATTTGGCTACACAAGGACATTGGGTAGTTGAGTTTGATTCCAATGTTGATGTCTATAAAGTTGTCATTTGTTAGTGTGTTAATGGAAAAGGTGGAAATTGTCAAACTGTTAATTACTATAAACATAATTGCACATGTGAAAAGTGGTAAATGTATAGATTATTATGTTCACATGTATTAGTAGTATGTAGGTTACAGAGGGACAATACATTCTCTTTGGTGAATGAAGTTTATTGTGTTGATACATTTTTACTTCAGTGTTCTCACAAATTTTCTCCACTACCACACTATGACTACTGGTCAGATTTGGGCTAGCAACTCCAATTAGACATGACTTGATTCATTTCTCAACTACATAGCCATGTGTGTATTAATTTCATACATAATAAAATGGATAAGTGCCGCTTAGATGAATCTCATCGAAGTAAAAACTATCATTAAGCCGAACACAATAGAAGAAATTGCCCAAATATTCAAACCAAACTGTGATATATGTTTATTAAAATAATTGCTCATGAAATATGTATTTATTAAGTTTGATTGATATTAAGAGCTATATTATAATTTCATTATATGTGTTAGTTTCCATTTGGAAGTGATTGTGTTTACTACATTGTTATTATTATAATGTGTTATTAGTATTGTAAAAACTAGAACAGAATGCGAACTGATCAAGTCAAGGGGATAGGGTTAATTGGTCGGATCGATAGTAAAAATTCAGATGATGTCAATATGATGTGATAAACATAAAATAATTATAAAAATATTGATATTAGTATAGAGATATATTAGAAATAAGTTATTTAGTTTTTAATATAGTTAAACTTAAATTAAGTATAAATTGTATGAAATCTCAAGTGTATGATTGAATAATTTCATGAAAAATAGCATAAAAATATTTTAAATAAAAATTGTGTTAAATATTATAAGAAATCTCTTGTATAATTTTTTGAGATATTAAATTCCAAAAAATAAAAAATTTCATAGGTGAAAATTTGAAAATATTCACATAAACAATACTTAAAAAATGATAAAAATATAGGATCAAACTATAATTTCTAAAAGTTAAAGTTTTGGCTTAAAAAGGAGCCAAAAACCTAGTCAAACTAGATTTTGATAAGTTAAACTAGGGTTTAATCAGGTTCTGACCAGTTTCTTAAAAAATGCTTTTTAGGCCAAACCCAGACCAGACCCACAGCTAGTTCTTGGTTGGATTTGTCCAACTAGCCAATCCAGTTTGGGTTTAACAACACATAGTGGTACTCCAATTATTTATTTTATTATGGTAATTGTCTATTAAATATTTTGCCCACAAGGGATGCAGGCTCCAATAAAGGAAACTCTATCCATTTTTTTGTTGGCACGTGGCATGTATTACGAACCATGCATCAAGTGTCATTCATGCATTATTCGAATTATACTATTGTATTATGGTGATTTTTTATGGCATATGTTGCACATAGGGAATACAGACTAATAGGAGAAATTTTGTTCATTTTTCAGAGAATGTGGCACGTATCAATGAAGTGGATATCAGTTATTATTCTTGCAATATTTCAATTATGCTATTGTATTGTGATGATTGTTTATGGCTTACCTTACAAATAGGGCATGGGGGCTCCAATAAGGGAAACATTATCTTTTTATTGGGGTATGTGGCATGTATTATGGAGTGATTACCAAGTGTTATTCTTATGTTATTTCAATTATGCTATTGGACTATGACAATTGCTTGTGGCATATCTTCTACACAGGGTTGCAGGCTCTAATAAAGGAGACTTTGTTTTTTTAGCATGTGGCATATATTATGAATCAGGTATCAAAATTTTTTTTTTTGGGTGTTTATGATGATGTATATTGTTAAAGAAATAATTAATTTTGTGCACTATGTAGAATTTATTATATGTCATCCCAATCATCATCAATAGATATGCAACCTAAATCAATCATTCCGAATTTGTTATTCTTATACAATCAGTGTAGAGTTGATGCTTTATTCCATGGTCACATATTCGATTCACAGCTCTAGGTACAGAGATGCAATGATAATTTTTGGTAACACACTCCATTGCTAAACTGAGTTTTACACTATATACGATTGGTTGGATTTGAGGGGATTTTGCAGTATGGTTATATTAAAATTGACCATGCACTCATTACTATGTTTGTTGAGCAATGAAGACTGAAGACCCATATATGTCATTTGCTTGTTGTGAAATGATGATCACATTACAGGTTGAAGTGTTAATGTAAGGTATATGTATAGATATGGTACTAGTCATAGGTACTATTGTTCGGCAGAGTCTTGATTAATGAATGAATAAATGCTAATGACTTTCAGAATTCAGTCAGCCAACATTGGTAATCAAGGGAAGTAAACCTAATGTAGAATGTTTAGTTTCCACTCTTAATACTCTCATAGCAAATGATATGTCAGAGGAGATTTGCATACAACGTGCATACACTTATCTCATGGTATTATTCGATGGCCTTCTATTTTCAAATAAGTCTAGCTATCAAGTGCACCTATTATACTTACCAATGTTAGAAGATTTTGGGTAACATAGTTTTATAGTTAGGAGAGTGCAGTTCTGGCATGCTTTTATTGTAATCTTCATGATGCGACATCATTGTTGGTTGGTGAGATTATCAGTCCTTTGATCTTATTATACACAGATGAATATTTGAATTAGCTTGCATTTGAATATTCAAAAAAATTGATTTAACGTCTATGTATATATACAAAATATTTCGAGTTATGAGCCTAGGGGAGGATACGTATTGTCAAGTTAGATCACCAAAATCTAGTTGATAATTTTTGATACCCATATATTGTGAGGTTTGTTGGAATAAAATTTTGTATACCCATATATTTCAGTACCCATAGTTGATAATTTCAAAGATATTTATTATATATTTATTGTGACTAATGACAGGTTCAAGCACTTCCTCCATATTGCACGGATGATTGAAGAATTTGGTGATATATTGTATATCTTATTTGTTGGAGTATCATCAAACCACGCGTACATAATCATATTTGTGATAGTTTAGGATGACTTAGCTTGTTTCAATACCTAGATTGTTAGATCATTTCAAAGATATTCATAATGTGAGTCAACAAAGAAAAATGAATAATGATTGGGTGGCCACACATTGTATATATCTAGACCTGTGGGCAAATTGCCATGACCTAGTCTGGGGAGGTGATGTTATGGATGATTTGTCATTCCCATTTCATGACTATGGTTTAGGCCACACACTATTATGTACATTTATGATTCCAGTCATGCTCATGTAGTCTTGAAGGTTTTCATGACACTAGATCAATGATATAGTATCTGGTATGTGTTTATTTTATTTTTTTATTAGTCTTATATTATTGAATATTTAATTGTCAATCATGTCTGTACCTTTTATTATTATTACAATTAGATGGATACAGTGTCCCAAATTTATTACATGTTCTTGGACTATATGGCACATTGTGAGACTTAGGATACAAGCCAATTTGTAGAAATATGATATTTTGCTAGTGATTCAATGTTTGAGAGACATAAGGACTGTAGATTAGACCTTCATAGATTGCAAATCGAGTTCCACAATAGGTTATAGACCCCCATATAGTTGATAGATAGTTTAATTTTTTTTGAAATATTGACAAAGTAGTTGAGGGTTTTGGCTTGGTTCCACCTTAGTGTTTCGTATTTTATCCTTTTGTTTGTTTGTTCTCTAACTAAAAACCTTAACTAAAAGAAGAGTAGTTTTCAAAATTGTAGGCGTAGTGTATCTTTGTCTTTGTCATTGAATTTCTAGTAAGATTTCTATCTTCCAAAATGTTGAAGTACCAATATGCTTCCCATAAAAAGGACAAAAAGAAATATGGGACTGAATTGCAAGATACTGATGAATTAATCTTAAATTGAGAATTGAACAACAATTCTAAAGGGTTCGTTGGACAATGGGTTTAAGTTAATGGGTTCATTGGACTACTGGAATGTGGCCTTAATTTGTGACAAGAGTTGATAAAGCACTTTGTTGTTCATCACAATGTATGACGTTTAGGGTTTCACTCCTGACCAACAACCTATGATTAATAGTAGTACATCAATTGGGGCAATTGGAAAGCTCCCATCTCATGAATGTGTGAGTGTTGAGGGTGAGGGGGATTTTTTGCGTGGAGGGGGAGAATACTTTTGGACTTAAATGCCTCATAATTTAAGTATACTCCGCAGGGATGCAACACATTAGAGAAACTTAAAGATGAATACTTTTTCTTTTCTTCAGATAAATACTCTAGCCTCTAGGAGGGAATGAGGTAGCACAACATATCAATATAGAAAAAAAAAAAAACAAGATACTAATGAAATGTTATTTCTCAAAAATTTGACTAAAAAGGAAAGATACTAAAAAAATGGAATAGGAAGATACTAATGAAATAGAATTGAACAACATCATGTCCTACTGTCAAAGAAAAGTAGCCAAATTCTTTTTTTTTTCTTAAAAAAAATAGCACAAACTTTTGGTTCTTAAATTGAAAAGGAAATTGTTATATATGGACTTGACCTTGAGGTTGTAAGATTGAATTATAATATTTAGACATTGAATTTTAATATACAACCATACTCACTTCAATGTTATTCTTCCAGTTGATAATGATGGAGGTATTTCCCCACTTAATGAATTGTCCTGGACATATCTGCCACACACATGCTCAGAGGGTTTAGATGTTTGAATTAGATATGGTGACAATTAAAGATTATGTAGAATTTTATTTTATTCAATCAAGGGATCAGATGTTTGAATTTCTAATTGAAAACTTCACTAGCTCTATTATTTGGCATTCAATGGAACTTGAGTTACTCATATTCTTTGTGTATAAATTTTTGCAAGGTAACTATTTGAGTGGATTGATTCCTAGTGAATTAGGAAACCTTTTTGAGCTACAAAGTTTATAAGTTATTCAATCTACTTAATTCTCACTCTTTTATGTTAATGTTAATATATGCTCCAATTGATCTCTTCTTCCCATGTGTAATTTTTTTTAAAAAAAAATTTCATTCTTTCAAAATTTGTAGTTCATAGTTTGTTTCTTCTTAGATAAATTTATCATTTTTTGAAGTAATATTTTAGATTTTAAAATTAATCATTGGTGGTACAATATTTTACATAGACGGAATTATTGAGTACACCATTTTTAAAATCAGATTTGGGATTTTTCTCAATCAATCATTGTACTATTTCTTTGGGTGGTACAATTTTAATTTTTTGACAGTACAATGTAAATGATTCAAAAATATATTCTTAATTAGTGATAGTACAATGCATTTTTCCATCACTTTTAAGTCCAACCATTAATCTTAATTTTATGACATTTGTATTTACACAAGTATAATTGTTCATCTATCTATTTCCAAAACCCAAGTTTCAAATTAACTTTTAGATCATTGTGCTGGTACTAATAGTACAATAATATTTTTTTGTAAGTACAATATTTATAATCAAGAAGTACAATCTTCTTTTGTGACAGTACAAAAACATGTTACATTCAACTGCCATAAATGACATTTAGATTTTGAAATTGATCGTTGGTGGTACAATATTTTAAACTAGTGTAACTATTGAGAACATCATTTTTAAAACTGGATTCGGGATTAGTTTCTCTATTCCTCAGTCGGTCATTGTACCATTTTTTTAATAGTATAATTTTAATAATTTGACATTACAATGTGAATAACTATAAAGTACATTATTAATTAGTTACAATAAGTTTTTCTATCACTTTCAAGTGTAGTCACTAATCAAAATTTTATACCATATGTATTTACAAAAATGTAGTTGTCCATTTATATACGTGAAAAGCTAAGTCACAAATTAATTTATTAATTTTCATGGTAGTACACTACTTTTTCTCTAATTATAGTGTAATATTTTTTTGCAAGTATAATATCAATAATTGGGAAATACAATATTTATTGGTAGCAGTACAAAAACATATTAGATTCGGGATTAATTTCTTCATTTTTCTGTCATCCATTGTACTATTTTTTTTGGATGGTTTAATTTAGTTGTATGATAATACAATGTGAATGACTAGAAAGTATGTTATTAATTAGTGATGGTATAACGTTACCAGATTTATTTGAATATGTTACATGATAATTTCTTATTGATTAAAAAAAAGACAAAATGGTCTTGTTAAACAAAAAAAAAAAAAAAAAGGGACTATGGAATCCTTCGAACATTATAAGTCATATTAAAAAGTCATTTTTCTAGTTTTTAAAAAAGTACCTATAAGCTTCAAAGTATCCACAATTTTAAATTTACAAACAAAAGGTTTGAACTTTAGGTAACAAAATAAAACATTAAAAATATGAGTATACTCTTTTTGTAGTTTGAGATTAACTAGCAATCGCATTTGAAAAAATAACAAAGTCCCTGTTCGCATTTGACAAATGTAAGCTGAAACTTGTCCACATTTAAGAAATGCGAACAAGCCTTTGGTCTAAAAATTCAAGCACCCCTAGTTTTTATTTGCCAAATGCGAATTAAAACTTTTGTTTATATTTGGCAAATATAAACAACCCTTGTATTCTAAAAAATGGAGCCACAATTGTTTGTATTTGGCAAATGCAAACAAGCCCGTGTTCTAAAGATTGGAGCCACAATTTGACAAATGTGAACATATTATTTTGGTATTAAAAAATTTGACCATTCTCCTATTGGTCAATTTTTTTTGAAAACAGTAATAAATTTGGAAAAAGTCATTAGTCAATCAGTGTAATTTTTGAGAATAGGAATAAATTTAGATAAAAAAGTCATTAGTCAGTGGACGTAACAGTGTAATGCTCTATTTTGTGGTTGATTTTCTGCATATTCTCTACATGGATGTCCTTGTGTATATGAAATTACGAAGTTAACACTAGCTAAGAAAAACTTCATTGTTGGAGAAAATGTTTGCTCCATTCCCTGAAAGTCTTTTGAGACAAAAATTGCACTGAATCAAATTAAAGAATAATTGCCAAGCACACAGTGATAATTAAAAGAAATCATGAATAAGAAATCATCAAAAGATTGTGATTTGCTGCCTTGTAGATTGAAGATATGAAATTGCCACTAGGAGAATTCAAAGAAGAGTTTTGAGTAACTATGGAGCAAGAAACAACTTTATAGAGAAGCAACACAAACAAGGGTTCTCAAATGCAAGGAGGTCTCAAGCATATAATGAACACTAAGAGAAGCAAATTAGTAGAGAATTCAAAGTTGTGATTTCATATTGAGTTAAAAAGGAAATGATCATCAACTAAGAATTAACTAGTAAGAAAAGTGATGAATGAACGATTTGCCCCGCCAATCTCTGATGTTATGAACAACATACAAGGGTGGGGACAATGTCCCTAAAGACATTGTGAATCTCAAGTCAGTGTCCCCGAATAACTATGAATCTCAAGTTAGTATAAAGTTTTTGAAAATGTCTTTGAATATGAAAAAAATTATTTACCTGTTACGATTATCCAACACGCCTTATATAAAGGCTTTAACAGTAGTAGAGTCCCAACAGGAGTTCAAATCATCTCTCCTTATGATGAGGTTGAGTCATAGTTGAAGTCTAATTCATATTTGTCTGAGTTAAGAAAGGTAACCTTAATCGAAAGTCATTTATAATTCTCCTACCCCAAGTTTGAGGTCATTTTTGTTACTTTGTCAAAAGGCCATGTAGATAAGAAATATAGTGACTTTTATTTTATTTTTTTTATGAATCAAGTGTCCCAAAGAGGGTGGGTGTCTTTTGAAAATCATCCAACTTTGAGAGTTTTTGATGGAATTGAATCATAGATGGAACATAGCTAATTTTGTTGTTATAACCATTACTCCATGGGAATTTCAAGACGCAACTGATTGTTATGTGGGATACTTGTGAGTTCTGCACTGCCCAACTTGCTAGAGCTCTCATGGCATGCATAATAGTCTCCATTTGAGGAGTTTTGCTTTTGTCAAGCTTGAAGGAGGAACGATGTCGCACCATTAGCAGTAGAGTTAGTTAGTTAAAAAGAAGCAATTAGTTAGGAAGTTAGTAGAAGCAATGGTGGTGGGAATGGTTTATAAATACTGCTAGGATAACCAGAAAAAAGGGGAGTGGATGATTGTATAACTTTTTGACCCTAGCTTTCTCAATCAGATATCATTTCCCTTTTCTCTCAACTGTGTATCCTTCTTTCTTCCTCATCTTCCTTATTCTTCTTCTTTTCCTTCTGGTTCTTCTTGGTTTCTCTTCATTTCTTTCTGTTTCTTCTCTCCCTGAATTCCCTTTTTCAATTCAACGTTTTCCAATTGACTTTTGGTTATTAGCACGTCAGGGTTTTATGCTGAAAACCTGACAAATGGTATCAAAGCAGGTGTTCCTCCTCCAAATTCTTTCTTTTTCTTGTTCATTTCTAAACCTTTCTTAGCTTTCCTTTGATTCTTTTATTTCCTTATTCATTTTCTCTCTTATTTCTATTATACTTTTTTGAAACTTTATCCAATCCTTCATTGTGTTCTTTCTTCTAGTCAACCTTTCTCTTTATTCTTCTAAATTTTTTATTTCTCTTCTCACCAGTAATAACTTCACAAACGTTAGTCTCTCATTGCAAAAATAGAAAGATTAAATCTAATCATACGACAGGAAATAGAAGACCTTATTTGGAATCACAGACTTGAGACCCAGATGAAGGAATTCATGAATTTAACAGGGTAGGAAAAAATGGAAAGGGCATCAATAGAATAGAGGAAAAAATGAATGAAATCCTGAAAATCATGGGCAACAAGTAGACTATTCAGGAAATGATAGTGGAAGAATCTACTCTAGTGAGCCAGTAAGATCCTCCTATTCAAGAAATGATTACAAAAGAATTTACTACAGTCAATGAACAAGATTCTAGATATGAATGTTTGGGGATAAAAAGTAGTATTCTTTGTAGTTCTTCCAATGATGACAAAAAGGGACACATGGTGCTTGACAAAAGTACTCTAATAGAAGAAAAGTTGCCTATTGAAAAAATACCACAGATTTATGAGAATGAGGATAGCAATTTTGTGGAATCAGATGTCTCTTCTCCAAACCAAACACTAATAAAGAAAAAGCCCATCTCATATATTTCAAGTGGGGATTGGTTTTCAGATGAGTTTAAGACCAATGGTACTAAATGTTGTGTTGAGAAGAAGATATCGATCCAGTTTCATTTTGGTACTATCTCATCTGCGATTAGTAATGCTATTATAACTACAATCAATAATGCAAGCTCATCTAGAAGTGGCTTTGATGATTATTTGGACCATGAAATAGCAAGAGAGGCATGTAAAATTGGGTTGGTTGCTGATGATTTTGGAAATTCAAATTTGATTGGAATTAACAAAATTCAACCCAAGAAAATTCATAAACCTTGGGCTGAAATTGTGATAGGATTCAAAAGAGGTACTCTTATTGCGAATTACAAGCTAATGGTTGTAGATGTCCCTTTAGAAATGAATAGTAATGTCCAATCAACAACCAAACACTCACTGGTTGGTGTAATGAAGAACTTTAATTTAGATGAACCTTCAAGGAAAGATCAAGAAGTTGAGTTACAAGTGGCTATCGCTTCTAATACTAGTAGGATTGAGACTCAGGAACCTACACTGCTGCAAGATTTAGTCATTTCAGATGCCAAGGACCTTTGGAGCAGAGAATTGAGCTTTTGTGTTGCCAAAAAAACAAAAAGGAGCAACAAACTCTTAGCACTAGAGTGGCTTGTCAAATATAATATTTAAGTGATAAGTAGATCTTATGAGAGAATCAAAGGATCATAAAAAGCTAATTTCCTCACTTTCAGTCTTGAGGACAAGACTGAATTCAACCAGGGAACATTTGTCAAGCTTAAAGGAGGAACGACGTCACACCATTAGCAGCAGAGTTGATGGGGATCAGTTTTAGTTATTAAATTATTGGATCTTTTTTCTGTTTGTTTGTTGATAACTCTATTTAATTTGTTTTTACATATTTTGGCCAAATTATCCTTTGATTTTATGATTTCTAAGTTTTCTAATATTTCTAGAACTTTTTGAGCTTAATCTTGAATTTTACTTCTAAATTGAGAACAAAGGACTAACCAATTATTTTGTTACTTTATAAAGAAAGCTTATCAATCAATTGACCAAATTACTTCAACAAAAAGGCAAAGAAGAAACAGAGAGAGACAAGAAAAGGAAACAAAGTGGAATACAAAGAAAAAAAACTTCTAATGCATGAAGAAGAAAGCAGTAAAAGTAAACACAACAAAAGGAAACCAAGCTGAAATTTGGTAAACAACAAAGAAACAAAGGAAAAAAACAAATGGAAAAAAAAAAACAGAACAAAAAAAAAAAAGAAAGAGAATTGGTTGCAAATTAATTTGGAAACAAACCTATGTTGAGATTTGGAAGCAAAAGAAGAAAGGAGGGCAACCACTCTTTGGTCCTTTGTATTATTTTCTTTTTTCTTTTTCATTTTTAAGAGTAGTAGTAGCACATCCTTTTTTTTTTTTTTTCCTTTAGTTTAGATAGATTTTTTTTATAGCTTTTCTTCTCTCTTTTCTTTTTTAAGAGCTGACTCTTTTCTTGCTTTTTCTTTTTTTTCTTTCTTTCTTTCTCTCGATTTTTTCTAATCTTGCAGTAGTTTCTCTCTTTTTTTTAGCAGAGTTATAGCCAAAGTTCTGGTTTATTCTTCTAAGTTTGACTGAATTGAAAGCAGCAAATTTGTTGTTTTGTTTTTTTTGGAAGCTACGTGTGAAAACAAAGGTAAAAAAGAATTTTATTTTGTTCATTGACTTCAAGTCTTCAATTTTGTCTTTTCTTGTTTTCTTTACTTAGTTAAAGTTTAGCAATTTTAGTTTTTTTCTTGTCTTTAATTATAGTAGTTTATTAACTATTTTATAGTTTTGTGTTTATTTATTGAATAATAGTTATTTTAATTTGATATTAAAAATTCAATGAATTCAATTTAAAATCTGTAGTTATTCATGGTTTTGGTAGTAGAACTAAGTCGTGGCTACTTAGATGAATCCGTGAATTTAAATGGTTATTAGACCGATGTAAATTTCACCATCATAATTTAATTTAAGTTAATTGCATGACAAGTCAAGAGAGTTAATTAGAATTGATTAAGTGAAATAAATCTCTAACATCTTCTTTTTATTTTTTATTGTTGATTTTGCTTTTCACAATTCAGTTTTTTAAGTTTTTTTTAGTTTGAATTTACTAATTTTTTTTTTATTTATTAATATATATTGATTGATTTGAGAGACTAGCCATATTTTTTTTTTTTTTTTTTCTTTTTCTTGTCAAGGGAATTCAAAATTTTGCATGAATTTGAAGTCGGGAAGGAGAATTGGAAGAATCTCTCAATTCAACCTCAAAGGAGAACTCTACCTCCACTTTGAAGCTTTTTTTTGATACCATGATAATAAAAAATATAACAATAATGTGATGCTACTATTAGGATTAGGCTATTTTTCTCTTCTTGATAAAGAGCTAAAGCATGGGTCTCTTCTTCCTCTTCTTCAGTTCATCATCTGGGAGGATATGGCCAAAAATTCTTAAGCCGATAACCTATATGAGGGCATGGAAAGGTTTAAGGAGCGATTCAATGCCAAACCAAGTGGAGTGCATGAGATTGATGATTCGGTTTTGAATCGAGAGAAAAAAAAAAAAGAACCGATGAACCCACCTAGACCAGCATTTCATTCAAGATGCAAAAATTCGATATGGAGGTAAGTATTCGAAATGTGGAAAAGCAAGTTGGTCAAATTGTAGCAATTGGGCGACCAGGACCATATGGTGGCCTCCGAGCAATTTAACATTCCTTTTGCGGGCATTGGCTCAAAAATGCAGCTATGCAAAAGTGCTAAAGGAAATCTGTATCAATCTAATGCCTTTTTTTTTTTAAGAAAACTTGGGGGAGAAGTCAAAGGCACCACACTGTCTCTTTCACTAGGCGATCGATCTGTTCAGAATGAGCAAGTCACTTTTTCATGTTCAAGCAATGAAATTTTTCTTTGATTGAAGTGATTGAGTGTATGTTTGATTCATTGAGAATGAGAAGCAATACCCGCCATCCAACCACAAAGGAGGCTTAATCCACATTTAGAAGTGATTGAGAATGCAATGGTGGCTTACGCAAAATCAATGAAGAACATGGATGTGGGTCAAGCAATTGTAAAAATTTAATTATTTGAGCGATAGAGGGCTTTTTTTTTTTTTAGGCTCTCTTTAGTTGCTATCTGATCTTTTTCCTTCTTGCATTGAGGACAATGCTCAATTTTAAGTTGGGGTGGGATACATGAAATTTTTTATAGAGTTAAAGAAAAGTCCTTCCAAGTAAGCTCAACATTTTGATATCTCCTTTCTTTTTACCTACCCTTACAAGCCCATTACAACCTTTATAAAGACCCTTTGATTGTTGCATGGATTCATATTTATTAGTGGTGGAGATGTGATATAATGTTTGATTTGAGTTGAAAATGAAACCCTAAACACTGGATTATTATTCAATCTGGATCTCTAATGTGTAATGACTTTGAATTATTTATGGATGGGTTAGAAAGGGTATGGAATGAAAAGAAATATGTTGTTCTAGTGCAAGCAGGACAAGCTTTGATCTAAGTTGGGGTAATTTGATAACTCTATTTTATATAGGGTTTTCTTATTAATTTTGGTTAGAAATTGGCTTGTGTTTTAATTTGTTTTACATATTTTGGCCAAATTATCCTTTGATTTTATGATTTCTAAGTTTTCTAATATTTCTAGAACTTTTGAGCTTAATCTTGAATTTTACTTCTAAATTGAGAACAAAGGACTAACCAATTATTTTGTTACTTTATAGCAAAGAAACATCAAAGCTTGACCAAATTACTTCAACAAAAGACAAAGAAGATTTTTGCAAAACAAAAAACACAGTGAGAGAGAGACAAGAAAAGAAACAAAGTGGAATACAAAGAAGGAAAACTTCTAGAGCATGGAAGAAAAAAATGAGTAAACACACACACAAAAAAAAAAAAAAAGCTGAAAATTGGTAACAAAAAATTCGGACAACAAAGAAACAAAGGAAAAGAAAACACTAAAAAAAAAATAAAAAAAAAAAAAAAAAGAACAAAGAAAGAAAGAAAATTTGGGTTGCAAATTAATTTAGATTTTTAGCTAGCTTTCTTCTGCTTTTCTTTTCTTTTTTTTTTTTTAATAAGTTTTATTTTGTTTCTGTGTCGGTTTTTTCTTTTTTTTTTTCTTTTTCTCTTTCTTTTTTCTTGAAAAATCTTGCAAGTTTTCTCTTTTTTTTCTCTTAGAGTTATAGCCAAAGTTCTGGTTTCTTCTTCATAGCCAAAGAGTTGATGGGGATCAGTTTTAGTTATTAAATTATTGGATCTTTTTTCTGTTTGTTTGTTATTTGCTAATTTGGTTAGGTTTTATTTATGTTGCTTATTTTAATAAAGCCCAATAGTTAATGGGCTTAGTTTCATTAGGGTTTTAGTATTATGTTTTAGTTGTTACTAAGGTTTCTTATGTTCTCTATAAATATTGATATAATCCATTATTTCAGGGTTAGACTTTGATTATCAATATTATTATTTCATTTGGTTGTAGCCATCTCTTACTCTTCTGCGGTTGAGGATCCTAGGGGTAGTGAAATTTTTGCGGTTAATTTACCCTAATTTTGATTTTTTGTTTATTATTCTTTAGAGTAAATCATTTCCATGGTTCCATAAAAATAGGTCTTTAACTTATTCAGTCCCACAAATTTTGAAACAATTTTTTTAGTTCCTTTAAATACGAATATGATTAATATGGTCCTTTGTTTGTTATCTTGGACGGAATTCGTCTGCCAACTTGGCATTCGTGCTGTACGTGACTTTATTAAAGGGCAAAACAGTCATACCGAAGATGAATCTTAAACAAATGACCCAAAAGTCTGATAATCCAACCGAAGACGAAGTCGGAGCCCTAATCCCCAAATTATAATCTATCTGAAACCTAATCGAAGCCCTAATACCCAAAACTCCAATTCTTGAAATTTCGATCCAATCCGCGGATCAAAATGAACACCCCTACCTTTTAATGGTGCATACAAAGGTCCAGCACAAAATAATGTGAAGTGCAAATTGGTATAATAATTCTGGGGACGAAATGCAATTGGTCACAATTCTCTCATATATAAACCTATAGCTTCCAGATAATATGCACAGAGTAACCCATATTAGATTAGAGGAAAGTAGGGAAAAGAAATGCCAGGCATGGATAAGCCATCCCTCATTACTTTGCTAATGTACGATTCTTTTACGATTTCTGTTGGATTTTCCGTCACTGGCCGTGACAAAGCAAAATTCCACTGTACGTTTCCATTTCCAATCATTGCAAGCATATTCCAGCTCATTGGAACATTCCACCGAACACTTGCAAAGCTGTCCAAAACATATGGACCTGTGATGACAATTAAAATACTAAACAAAACCATCATTGTAGTATCCTCGCCAAAACATGCCAGAGATTTGTTTAAAGCATATGACCATACATTCACCAAAAGACAAGTCCTTGATTATCTGGAGCATTGGAGCACCACAAGCTCTTTGTTGTTTCGCAATATGGCAAGCTTCCCACAGTAGCAACATATATGTTGATCCATGTCGTCCAGCATCGTGGGTTGCTTTCCTTGTAGATCTCCACTGGCCTTTCTGTTAAAAACCGTCGGCCGTGCCTTTGATTGGGACTTTAGGGATTAAAGAAGAAGAGGAAGAGGCAGTATGGATGGAAAAAAATTAGGGTTTTATTTCTAATAAGGGATTTGGTTCTTTCAAAGCTGTTTTAAAGAATGATCTTCGGAATGATTGTTTTGCCCTTCAATACAGTCACGTGCAGCACGAATGCCAAGTTGGCAAACGGATTTTGTCCAAGATAACAGACGAAGGACCATATTAATCATATTCGTATTTAAAGGGACTAAAAAAATTGTTTCAAAATTTGTGGGACTGAATAAGTTAAAGACCTATTTTTATGGGACCACGGAAATGATTTACTCGATTCTTTATCAATTACTTGTTCTTGAATTTCTACCTACATCATCGTCCTACATCATTTTGGTATCAGATCAAGGTTTTGGAAATTCTTATTTTTAGATCTATATCCTTAGAAAACCATCAAACACAACCACCAAAAAAAAACTTCAGATCTATTTTTTTATCTTATCTTCTTAAAAAATATAAATATAAAAAAGAAAAATCAAGCATTAGCAGGAAGCTTTTGTCATTGTCACCAAAAAAGTCTTCGCCTTCATCATGCATCTCTCTCCATACATCATCAACAACCATTGTTTACTACTTTGGTGAAATGTATGGGAGGTAACCCTAATCCTTCTTTTTTCCTTTACAGTTCTAAGCATTTCAAATTAACCCTAACCTTTTCACCCTTATTTTTATTATTTTCAATTAGACTTAAAAAAATAAAATAAAATGGCGCCATTAGGATTATATACTTATATTACTTAGATTTCAATTTATAGTGTAGTATTAAACTTTTAGAAAAATTGATTGATTTATTTTCTTTAATTTCATACTATTCCTACTTTTGTGGCACATTAATTGATTTTACATTGATTTTTGAGCTTGCGAGTGCATACGTTTTAGAATTATAATTTAGTTGTTTAAATTAAAATTCTACATTATCTCATCTTTGCATTTCATCATGACAACCTATTATGGTCCAGATGATAATAGTTGTGGAACTCAACATGATCTAGGTGAAAACAATAGTGGAACCCAGCATAACCGAGATGATAACACAACTCTTTTACTTGCTAAATTAGATGAAATGCAAAGAGACTTTAATGAGTAGATCAACATTGTGTTTGAAAGAATCTGTGTGCTAGAGCAAAGACCACATGTGGTTGAACATAGAGAGGGTGAGAGAGATGTGCAAAACTTAGTTGATTCGAGGGCCCCTGAACATATTCATGAACGTCCTAGATGTAATATACTCCATGACCATAGGATATTGACTATCTTGAGTATCGAGACCATGACTTTGAGGAGCGTAGAAATTATAGGCATCGTGACCATAGGAATTATGATCCTTATGGGCACCGTGATAATGATATTAAGAAGAGCAAGGTAGATGTCCCTGAGTTTGATGGTAGGTTTGACCCTAATGTTTTCACTATTTGGCTGTTCAGTATGGACAAATTCTGATTGGTATGATATGTCTGATGAACGTAGAGTGCATTTTGCCAAAATAAAGCTTGTTAAGCAAGCAGATGTGTTCTGGAGTAGTGTTGAGAGAGATTTAGAGAACTTAAGAGAACCACCTATTAGACATTGGGCAGAGATGAAAATGCGCTTAAGACATCCTGATAGGCTGATGGAACAATTAGACAACTTGAGTCAGGTTACCATATCTGTTGCTGAATATATTGGTAAATATAGGGAGGTGATTCAGAGGTGTGAGGTTAATGAGAGTACTCGAATGACTATCATCCGGTTTAAGAAAGGGTGAAGACCTGAGCTTAAGCATGAGATTTTGATCACTCAAGTCAACACCTTAGATGACATTTTTCAGAGTATTCTAGAGCAAGAGTATAGGTTGAAGGGTTCTTCCTAGAGAAGAATTGCTTGATATGCCAATCAAGTTAGTAATTGTTGTATTCCAAGAGCCGTTCCTTCCCCACCTCACAAGGTACCTCTAGGGCTAGTATTACAATGAGCGCACCAGTTCGAGACCCTAGGAAAGGAAAGGCTCCCATGTCATCCTCACAGTTTAGGAACATAGATGAGTGTTTAAAATGTCATGAGCTTGACCATAAACCCTTTGAGTGTCCTCAACGCCATCTTGGAGTCATTGAGGAGCAAAGAGATGCGGGACACTTAGAGGGTGAGATAGAAAGTGAGTATGACACAGAGGATGAGGCAGTAGATGAGGACTTGGATGTTATGGGGCAGCAGTTACATGTTATGAGATGCAATTATGCCAGCCTTAGGAAAGAGGAGGATTGGAAGAGAACCACCATATTCCAAACTTATAGCAAAATCGATGGTATTTCTTCTAAGGTAGTTATTGATGGGGGTAGCTGTTTAAATGTAGTTGCCCAAAGTACAGTTACTTGGTCGAAGTTGAAAGCAGAACCACACCTCGAGCCATATAGTGTAGCCTGGGTCAATAAGACATCTATTCCTATGTCACAAAGATGCTTAGTTCCTATCCATCTTCAGGGTTATGAGGAGAGAATTTGGCGTGATGTCCTTCCTATGGATGTTGCACATATCTTACTAAGATGACCTTGGCTTTATGATCATAATGTGACTTATTATGGGAGAACTAATACTTATGTGCTCATACACAAAAGAAAAAAAAAACCTTAGCACTTGTAAGCCCTCGAGTGTCTTCTAAAGGGCCACCAAAGGAGATTAGCACACCTACCTAGCAAACCAAATCACTCCATATCCTTAATAGAAAAGAGTTTGAGATGAGCCTTAAAGGAAAATGTTGTTTATGTGGTAGTTGCTAGGGAGGTGAGGGATGTCCTTGAGGAGAGTGCTAATGAGATTCCTAATGATGTTCGACAGATTCTCCACAAATTTGTCGATGTGATGCCTAATGAGTTACCCAATGGGTTACTACCTTCTAGGGATATCCAGCATGCTATTGACCTTGTTCCAAGGTCTTCTTTACCTAATCTGCCAGATTGTAGGATGAACCCCACAAAGAAGCTAGAGATGCGACAATAGGTAGGAGATTTATTGCATAAGGGCTTTGTGAGAGAGAGTCTTAGTCCTTGTTCTGTGCCAGCTTTATTCACCCCCAAGGCCAATGAAAGTTTGAAGATGTAGGAAACCAAATCAAAGAACGCAACGGAAATTTAAAATTTTTTGGTTTCTTCTAAGGATCTATACGAAGTGAAATCAAATTGGTAGTGAATATTGTTACCTTACCGGTAGTGTAGCCTTGTTGATTGTTGGAGATTGTTGATTGTCGAATCACAAGCAAAACCAATCTAGCCTTGCCTCTATGGTATCCACACGATCGTCTCCACACCTCAAGTTAATTGTCAAATAATTAACTAAAGAAAGGAGTAACAAAAATCTCATAGTGCTAGCTAGGATTTTGTTACTCGGGTATTCCCTCAAGTTCTCAACTCAAGAATTGGTTTTCTTTCAATCTCTTCTTATAAATTCCTTTTGGTTCTTATTTCTCAAATAAGGAGTGGTGTCTATATTGAACAAGAGAAGAAGAAAAGAAAGAAATTTCGTGCACCAAGAAAATCACACAATTTTCTTCAACAAAGAAATCTTAAAAGGAAAACTCTCTCAATGAAAGTGTCCCTTCGGTTTCCTTGATCTGAAATCAATAATTCATCCATGTGAACAGCTGCCCTTTCACATTTTATATTCTAGAAATTGAATTGCAACATGTTGCACATGGTTGCCTTTCCATTTTCCAATGAATGGCTGCCTTTTCATTTTCATAAAATGAATTGCAATATGTTGTCTTTTCATTTTCCAATGAATGGTTGCCTTTTCATTTTCCAATGAATGGTTGCCTTTTCAGCTTCCAATAATAAAATCCATTTTGATTATTATTTAATTAATAAATCTAAAACTCATTTTGGATTTATTAATATTAATAGAACCAAAACCTTTTCGCCTTAAATCCAAAACCATTTTTAAAATGAAACCCGATAGATTCCTATTCTCAATAGGATTCTTAAATTAAACAAAATTTCATCACATGAATTTTGCACTTCTTTTGGATATGATCTAAGTGTGTGACCCAATAGGTTCTCATAACGTTGGCATTGACATAAAATATATTTTATGCCAAAAGTAATTAGCGGTGTCTAGCAACACATCAATACTACCCAAGTCATGAGAATATTAGTAATTCGACATTACTTTTCTTGTGATAGATATTATTGTGTAATTAAATTCCTTTGCCCTAGATATCTTGATTGAACACAAGCCATGGATCGTGTCATGCTCGTATAGTTCAATCTTTTCATTTCTTGATTCCCGAGTAGACACATCTAAGCAAATGAGTCCGATATCACATATCGACTCATTTGAGCACGGCCATGCATTTTATGGTCTTACTCAATCAAGAGGCCCAAAGATATCACTCTCATTATATAAGAGGGGCAAATCCTTTCTTGATCACTTAACATCCCACTACATGATTTATTACATATCCAATTACTACTTTTATAATTCACCCTGTTACGGGTAATGTGTGGTAGTATCAAAACATGCAACTCCTCATGTTGGGATCTCTGAGGATCTCAAGCCTAAGGATTATTTACACTATCATCCCTATGAGAAATATTTATGACACTTCATATATAATAATCCATGTAATATTTCTCATGGCGGGTCAATCCAGTACATTGTTCTCTAACATGTACCCATGTGTTGACTTGATATCTCATATCATGAAGAATTTCATCAATCACTACGCATACTAGTTTTAATGCATTATCAATGTCCCATTTAATGATAATACTCGACTAGGGATAATTTTAGAATAATTAAATTTTTGGGACATTATTATGTTTATTTCATAAAACGCAGATATAAGATAAACATAATAATTAGTGCCATTAATTATGAACATTATGATACAATATATGCACATACCATCATCATATGATTGGTTCTTAGGGCATAATCCAACAGAAGATGTGTTGTGATAGCCGAGCCATTAATAAGATCACTGTCAAGTATAGGTTTCCCATACTCAGGCTTGATGATATGTTAGATATGATGACAGGTGCTTAGGTTTTCACCAAAATAGACCTGTGGAATGGATATCACCAAATCCGCATTCGAGAGGGAGATGAGTGGAATACTACCTTTAAGACAAGTGATGGGCTTTATGAGTGGCTAGTCATACCATTTGATCTAACTAATGCACCCAGCACATTTATGAGAGTTGTAAATCAGGTGCTACGTTCTTTTATTGGTAGGTTTGTAGTGGTCTATTTTGATGACATTTTGATTTATAGTACAACTCGGGAAGAACACATATTTCATTTACGCCAGGTTTTAGTTTCTTTTCAGCGAGAGAAATTATATGTTAACTTGAAGAAGTGTTCTTTTGTATAAGAGTCGATGATATTCCTTGGGTTTGTGGTTTCAAAGGATGGGGTTTCTGTTGACCCCGAGAAAGTAAAGGTTATTAAATAGTGGCCTGAACATTCCAATATTCATGAGGCTTGTAGTTTTCATAGGCTAGCTACCTTTTATAGGAGGTTTATTAGGGAATTTAGTACTATCATGGCTCTTATTACCAATAGCTTGAAGAAGGGGGAGTTTGTTTGGTCCAAATTAGCTACTAAAGTCTTTGTGGAAGGTAAGGATAGGTTGACATAGGCACCTGTCCTTGTGCTACCAGATTTTGGTAAGGTTTTTGAGGTAGCATGTGATGCTTCAGGCGTAAGTATAGGAGGAGTACTTAGTAAAGAGGATCATCCGATTACGTTTTTCAGTAAGAAATTAAATGAGGTTAGACAAAAGTATTCAACCTATAATAGAAAGTTTTATGCTATAATTTAAGCAGTTAGATATTGGTGTTATTACTTGTTGCCTAAGGAGTTTGTGCTATATTCTGATCATCAAGCGCTTCAATATCTCAACTCCCAGAAAAAGTTGAGTTATTGACATGCTAAGTGGGTAGAGTTTCTATAGGAGTATTCTTTTGTCCGGAAGCATTGCAAAGGGACAGAGAACAAGGCTGCCGATGCGTTGAGTAGGGCATCTATCCATATTAACACATTGAGTGTGAAAGTTGTAGGATTTGAGCATATTATTCAGGAGTACCCTTCTTGTCATGAATTTAGTGATACTTATGCTACCTTACAGGACCCTAGTTCACCACCCTCTAGTAATTTTCGTATCCATGATGGGTATCTTTTTAGAGGAACTCGCTTGTGTATTCCTAGCATATCACTGCATGATTATTTAGTTATGGAGTTACATGTGGGACGAATAGCTGGTCACTTTGGTCATGATAAGACTATTGCTATTATTGAGGATAGATTCTTTTGGCCTAGTCTTAAGAGAGATGTAGCTCGTATAGTTGCTGAGTGTCGTACGTGTCAAACTGCTAAGGGTAGGAAGCAGAACACAAGCTTATACACCCCATTTCCAGTTCCTCATGCTCCTTGGGAAAATCTTAGCATGGATTTTGTCTTGGGTTTACCAAAAGCCCATAGGGGTCATGACTTAGTTTTTGTTGTAGTGGATCACTTTTCCAATATGGCACATTTTATTCCATGTAGTAAGACTGATAATGCCTCCGATGTTGCTTCAATTTTCATTAGTGAGGTTGTGAGATTACATGATTTACCTTTGCCCATAGTTTCTAATAGAGATGTGAAATTCATGAGTTATTTTTAGAAAACTCTCTGGAAGAAGCTTAATACCACACTTAAGTTCTTTACTGCTTATGACTCACAGACCGATGGTTAGACTGAGGTTGTTAATAGGAGTCTAGGTGATTTGATATGGTGTCTTATAGGTGATCATGTGTCCACCTGGGATAGGGTTTTACCAATGGCTAAGTTTGCATACAATAATTCAGTTAATCATTCGACTGGAGTGAGTTCTTTCCAAGCTTACACTGGTTATCAGCCTAGGAAACCTATTGACTTGGTTTCCCTTCCCCCTGCATATAGGACTAGTGTGTCTACAGAGTCTTTTGCACAACACATTCATGATTTGCATGCTAAGATAAGACAAAAAAATTATTTAAGCAATGAAAATTATAAGTCTGTTGTAGATGTTCATCGTAAGTATCAAGAGTTTAATGAGAATGATCAAGTGATGTTGCGACATTGTGCTAAGAGGTTTTCTCCTGGCACATGGAAGAAAGTCCATGCTAAGAGAATAGGTCCATTTCGAATTCGAAGGAAGGTTAGTGCTAATGCATATGAGTTGGATCTTTCTAGTAATATAGGTATTGGTCCTGTATTCAATGTTGAAGATCTCACTCCTTATCATGGACCCTCTATTGATGCCTTTTTTACTTCTTCATCAATCTCTCCTACACTTGTTAACCCCATTGAGCCAATGTCTTTACCTTTATTACCTATTCTACATGCACCTCATTTTCTATCGTCACAGCAAAAGGCAAAGGTAAGAGGATGTTTTGGATGAGTGGTTTGTATCGACTAGGTAAGGTGGTTATCGACAATATTTGGTTAAGTGGTGAAACAAACCGCTAGATGGCTGCACATGGATTAGTGCTACAAAGTTTCGTAAGATTGATCATGCCCTATTGGAGCGCTATACAGCTTTTACTTCATTAGAGGCGACTTATTCGCAGACGGGGAGAAATGATAGGGATCAATTTTAGTTATTAAATTATTGAAACTTTTTCTGTTTGTTTGTTATTTGCTAATTTTGTTGAGTTTTATTTATGTTGCTTATTGTAATAAAGCCCAATAGTTAATGGGTTTAATTTCATTAGGGTTTTAGTTGTTATTAGGGTTTTTGATGTTCTCTATAAATATTGATGTAATCCCTTACTTCCGGGTTAGACTTTGATTATCAATATTATTATTTCCTTTGGTTGTGGCAATCACTTACTCTTTTGCAGTTGAGGATCCTAGGGGTAGTGAATTTTCTACGGTTAATTCACCATAGTTTTGATTTCTTGTTTATTATTCTTTATTAATTAATTGTTATTGAATTTCATCCTACATCATTGTTCTACATCAAGAGTTAGTTAGTTAAAAAGAAGCAATTAGTTAGGAAGTTAGTAGAAGCAATGGCGGTGAGAATGGTTTATAAATACTGCTAGGATAACAAGAAAAAAGGGGAGTGTATGATTGTATAACTTCTTGACCCTAGTTTTCTCAATCATATATCAATTCTCTTTTCTCTCAACTAAGTATCCTTCTTTCTTCCTTCTCTTCCTTATTCTTTTTCTTTTCCTTCTGGTTCATCTTGGCTTCTCTTCCTTTCTTTTTGTTCCTTCTCTCCTTGAATTCCCTTTTTCAATTCAACGTTTCCCTACTGACTTTTGGTTATTAGCACGTCAGGGTGTTATGCTGAAAACCTAACAGCTTCCCACTAAGGAAAGATGTTTACAAAGGCTTGCCTCAAGGGAAGGAGCCTTTCTTTTTGGCTGTGGAAAAGATTGCTGCCATACAGCAAAAGAAAGGGACTTGGCTTGTGCTGGTTCATCAAAGATGGGGTTGAGAGCTGCTTTGCTTCTTTTACCCATTGATGATGATGATGATGATGGCGGCTGCTCAAAATTTAGTCAATATAGAAAACATGGTTTCAGTGCCGGGCTTCTAATTAGTGGCCATAAAACATGATTCAAGAACATCTTATGAGCCGTATCACCCCCAACAGTTAAAATAGAAACCCCTAAAATTCTACTAAAAAATTCTCAACAACCGAAAGAGAATGAGTTATTCATTTTTCACCTTAGTACCATGTGGGGAAACAGAGGCATCAACAATCATTATCTCAATGATATTATTCTCCTCAGAAAAACTAATAAATCAAATAAGCTTAAATGAAACTCCAGCACAAGGCCAAGGGCCTCTTATAACTAATAAATCAAATAAGCTTAAATGAAACTCTGGCACAAGACCAGATGCCTCTTATGAATTTAAAAGACATGATAACTAATAAAAGCCAAGTAACTAGTATCAAGGAGAGGGCTAAGAATATTGACCCAGAAAAACTGGCACAACCATGTAATTGGCAAAATAATATTTTCCTAGTAAAAACAATAAGATTTAGGAAAGGGAACACAAACTCAATATATCGCAATAAAGACGATGCTTCTTCATATTCTGTTGTGGCGGTTGGAAGTTCCGGTCTGGGCTTAATTTCGGGTCCAGGCTATAATCTGAAGTCGGTGTTGAATGCAATGGAGAGGATGGCCTTGGCTGGTCGGGGGAGTGAAGAAAGGATATCACATGACTGTGAGGAAAGCCCAGAAAATCCAGGTTCAACTGGCTTTATGGATCTGGATCCGATTGAAGAGAAAGAGAACGTGGTTCTTGATCGGGTTTTATTGCCCCAAAAATATCTTTGTTCGATCCAATGTGTACTTGAAAACTGCTCAAACTAATAGAAGCTATGGAGTGAAAGCAAATGAGACATACAGGCTTGGCAAATACAGAAAGAAAAAGAAAAAGAAAAGAATAATAAGAAGTAAATAATAAAAAATGGAATAGTGTTGCAACAAGGTAGAGTAGGCCTGCGCATCTTTTCGAATTGGGATTCTAAAGATCCTTGGAACTACCATGAGCAATGCACCACTTCCATGGCAAAAATATGGTGGACTTTTGTGGAAGACTCCGGTGAGGCCAACAAAAAATCTTGCTTGATAGGGATACAAAATATCCGGGAAATTTGCAAAAATAGCAGGTTGTGGAGAAACATTTGCAAAAATAGCAGGTCCAACACATCATTTGCAAATATAGCATGTCAACGGTTTTTGACCACGGGAAAATACCTAAATATCCCTGAATTTGGAAAAAATTGGCAGATATACATTTGAGACTGCAATTGTTTGTAACGAATTTAATTGCTAATTATTCCTCATTGAATCAACATCCTCTCTCACCCATTCTATTATCATTATCAGCCTATGGGTGAAACTAATGGCATGCTCACGAGGAACGCAAATTCCGACAAATTGTCGGCGAAATTATCCTATAGTGTTAGTTTCATATTTCCTTGTTCACACGGTGTGTTTTTGCGAGCATATACTATAATCCAAAATTAATTTTTTAAAAGTTGAACTGGGATTGAACTAGAAATTGGAAGGGATGATGGCGAATAAAGATCAACTAATTGTCGATAACAATATCGATCAAATATCGATCTATGTATATTGATAAAATGTCGAACAAATATCAACTAATATGTCGACTACATTGTCGACAAATATGTTAATTAATATGTTGCTAAATATGTAATGTGGAAAAAATGACTGCGTAATGTGGAATACAACACATGTGGATAAATTACATATGTCCAACACAAGTCAGTAAACGTCGAGAAATATGTCGAGATACGTCGATAAGAAGTAAACCACACAACATCTATCGTATATATTGGTTATTTCAAAGCCATATTTTACGGTGTGAGAGAGAAATGAATGGAATATTGTATTTTCTTTATTAATAAAACATCATGTGGAGAATAAATTATAAATATTCAATATAGTAAAGCACATAGTGTCATCATTTTTTCTCCCTACGAACGAATAGGTTTGAGCAAGTTTGCTAGTTTTGTCCACGCTGTCCACAACGACCACATTTTTTTTCAACTTTTTGCTCACCGGTTGAAGGAATTCTCTTTTTCTTGCGCCTACCACTCTTAGCCCTTGGTTCCGTTGGTGATAGTTGAGTAGCTAAAATTTCTTCGGGCAGAATCCAATCCTTAGGATCAACAACGGGCATAATAGGCTCTGCATAACCACCTATAATTGCATCAGTGTGGTAAACTGGCTTCATAGTAACAATATTGGGAAACCTGGGCATTGAAAAACTCTCCCTGAATGACCATTTGCGCCTTTAGATGTTCCTGCACATAACAATGGAAGGTTCAACAATGCTGTGGACATATGTAACCATGCATGTATCGACATTTTGGAAGGTTCAACAATGCAGTCGACATATGTAACCACGTGTGTAATGACATTTTGGAAGGTTCAACAATGCAGTCGACATATGCATCCACGTATGTATCGACATTTTGGTCGACAATTTAGTCAACATAATGGTCGACAATTAATTCGAGACATTAATCAACATATATATAGTTGTCGATATATTGATCGATAGTGTGTCGACGGATTTGTCCACAAATATGTCAAAGGAATTTTAATCAGTCGACATTTTGTTCGAGACATGTTTGGATATGTCGACAAATTGGGCATACAGTTCGAAACTTGTTCTCGACCCAGTGTTAATCCATGGTTCTTGAGTGTTTTGTCGACAGTTTTAGTATTTTCAAAGTTAAAAAAAAAAAGAACAGTATGTCATAGGATATGAACGGTTTTAACCATATGCAAACGATATGCACGGCAAAAACCCTAACTTGTATAACATCTTTTAAACGATATGCAAGGCCAAAACACAAAAATTAGTAAGCAATATGCGCACTTAGCAAAAACACAAAGGAACATTTGAACTGACCTTCTTCTTGTGGTCAGTCTTGTGGTCAGTCGGGTTCTCTAATTTCTCCTCCGGAGCACTCTTTACCGGTCATCCACCTCGCGTACGTGCCATTGCAATTGTATATATTGTATAAGGTGTATTTGGTGTATATGCTGAATGTATATCGGTTGTTAAGAAGACAGAGTGGCAAGCGGCTGAAAAATAATACGTTCGTTTTTCTCTTCAGCGACTGAAGTGATGGCGAATGGGAGTGGGAGAACGAACAGTCAGTGAAACTAAATTAGGCGCGATTTTCAAATAGAGTGGCATTTTAGTAATTTTTTCCAGGCCGAATGTATCGTCGAATAAAATCTCGAACCAATTGTCGACTAAAATATTGATAATTTTGTCGACGCAAATGTCGACTAAAATGTCGATTAAAATATGGAATCCATGTCGACCCTAGATTCATACGCCATTTAATGTCGAGCTTCTATCATTATTTGTCAGTTGAACTAAAATAAGATGCCGGCCATCTTAAAACATCCAATTGATAGTTTGCGAAAAGTGGATTTTGTTTGTTCGTGGGTAGGGATTTATTTTACATTTTTGATGATTACTGTTGAAATATCTACATAAGTTGTATGGGACATTTAAACTAGGAGACCATTTTCAAGTAGGCACCCTGAAAATGAGATGTTTAATCGATGAAGAATGAAGAAATGAATAAGAATGGTGAAATGAAGTGATGAAGTTCTCGCTCAGGGATATTTAGGTATTTTCCAGTGGTAAAAAATTGTTGACCTACTATATTTGCAAAGGATTGTTGGACCTGCTATTTTTGCAAATGTTTCTCCACAACTTGCTATTTTTGCAAATTTCCCAAAATATCAAGATACGTCTACATGCAGATGGAGAAAACAGAATCAAAAAGCTGAAAAGGGCTAAGCAAAATATTTGCACTAGTTGGGAGCTTATTGCAACCAGGCCAACTAACGGATGACTTGTAGCATTATCAAGTAAAAATTAGAACGGATGACTTGTAGCATTATCAAGTAAAAATTAGAAAACCAAGTAACAAATATTTTGGGGATTTTATTCTGTTAAAGTCTGATCGACTAAATGGACTGACGTGATGAAAGATAGTCTTGCCTCTTTGGAGGTTGGCCCACTCATTTTTGGATACTTTGAGGACAGGATGAATTGCAAAGTGGTGCATTTCCACAGATAAGGCATCTTCATCAACTAGCTCCAATTCTACGAGGGAATTACAAATATAGCAGGCCCATCTCCCTTCTTTACAAATATAGCAGCTGCGCTTTTTCCTTTTGAAATATAGCAGGTCAACTATGTTTGACCATGTGAAAATACCTCTGTGTCCCTCAAATATAACAAACTGCATCGTTAAAACTTCAGCTCACCATTCTTGATTCATTTTTCTTCATTCTGAATTTGCGAGGATCATCGGTTCAACATCTTATTTGCATGATAATGAACGGTTTCCTACTTTGAATGTCATCGTCGGGCTCTGTAGATATCAGCTTTCGTAAGTTAGCAAGAAAAACAAAACCCAATCGACTAACATAGACCATTTTCATTGGGAATTGGTTGTTTTATGGACCTGTATCTGATATAAGTTTCAAAGTAAAAAATTATACATTCGTTTATGTATTCCACAATTTTGTTGACATTTTGGTCGACATTTGTTTATGTATTCTATATATTGGTTGATAGTTTCCTCGATATATTTGTCGACATTTTCATCGACATTTTAATCGACATTTTAGTTGACATTTTGGTCGACATTTTACTCGAAAGGTTAAAACTACGAAAATGCCACCGCATTTGAAAGTCGCGGTTGTTCGTTTTCCCACTCCCATTCAGTTATTTGCCTTCATTTTCAGTTACAAAAACTTCCAGTCCAATTCAGTGTGCCCTCCCCAACGCAATTTCCAAACCGATTCACCATCTACTAAGTTCGTTCTTATTCAGCATTACTTGCCTACACCATAATGGCACGCACGAGAGATGGACGCCCATCATCTGACATAATGGAGGAGAAATCAAAGAATGTGCAAAAGAAAAAGGTCAGCTTTTTCTAAGTGTGATGTTTTTGTTATTTTTGTTTTGCTTATTTGAAACTTCCTCTATTGGTGGTGAGTTACCAGCTGATTGTTGTTTTACTTATTTCTGCCTATGTGAACCTTATATTTGAACCTTTTAAGTTAGGGTACATAGTGTTTTGGTTCATATACAACAAACGGTCGAAAGAATACTCGCCTGCAAATGTTAATGTTAGCCATAAACTGTTTGAGGAGAAATATATCGAAACCAAATGCCGACATTTTACTCGAGAAGTATGGAAAATGTAAACTGTCGAGTAAACTATCGATTAGACTCTCGACCAAAGTATCGAGTGAAACCTCGAGTGTTTGATTGAGTAAAATCTCATCTAAAGTATCGAGTAAAATCTCGAATAATATATCGATTAAGGTTTTGAGTAAAATCCCGAATAATGTATTGAGTAAAAATGTCGACTAAAGTATCGAGTAAAATCTCGAATAATGCATCGAGTAAATTGTCGACCAAAGTATCTAGTAAAATCTCGAATAATGTATCGACCAATGTAGAGTAAAATCTCGAATAATGTATCGAGTAAATTGTCGACTATTTACAATCACTGGAAACCTACTCTTTGAAAACTATTTACACTCACTAGCCCTAATTCTTCTACCACTCCATGGATCTAACACCTTTTTTATCCACTTATTCTTGTTGTGAGATTAGTATAAAATGTATTTGGATCATCAAATCAAAACCTTGTATATATACTTAAAAACCTTTAGATTTTGATTCGTATTTCGACATCGGCATTATCTTTTGTATCATGTGTTATGAATGAATCGAGTAATGTAAATGTTGATTGCATTATCGAGTATTGTGACCAATTAACTATCCAGACTAAAAGCATATTGTTGTTGCATCTCAACATATAAATGCTGACTAATCTGGCTAACATTAACTGTTGATAAGTGTGTGGAACAAAAAGTGGACTGCAATGTTGAAGCTTGTTGTTATGTGCAGGAACATCTAAATGATAGA
This sequence comes from Gynochthodes officinalis, assembly GCA_020080225.1. Classification (NCBI taxonomy): domain Eukaryota; kingdom Viridiplantae; phylum Streptophyta; class Magnoliopsida; order Gentianales; family Rubiaceae; genus Gynochthodes; species Gynochthodes officinalis. Next base: position 30,140,107 of record CM034615.1, on the reverse strand, counting down.
ATGGTCGTTCAAGGAGAGTTTTTCAATGATGTGTTTGAGACCAGACGTCATTTGTACATGAGGATATCCATGCTGGCCGTGAAAAATTCCTTCGAGTGGAAGGTTGTAAGGGCAAATAGCCAGTTCTAGTACTTACGGTGTAAGGACAAAAATTGCCAGTGGATGTTGAATGCAGCTGCCATTGGGAATTCGGAAGCCTGGAGGATCACTAAATATGACAACACCCATACATACCAATCATCTTTGGTCCGAAGTGATAATCTGCAGGCTAACAATCGTGTACTTGGCTCATGGATCAAGTGTAAGTACACGGATGTGTGTCGGCCGTATAGGCCTAAGGAAGTCATTTCCGATGTTTGGACAGAGTTGGGTGTTAACATTACCTACCAAAAGGCATGGCGATCAAGAGAAGCTGCATTGGACAAAGTTAGAAGAAGACCCTGGATCGTTTATTGAGATAAGTAGAGAAAATGATAGTACATTCAAGTATCTGTTTTTCGCATTAGATGCATCCATCCGGGGATTCCGCACCCACTTACGACGAGTTATTGCTGTTGATACTTGTTTCTTGAAAGGAAAATATCCAGGATCATTACTTGTTGCAACTAGTATGGATGGTAACAACAAAGTCTACCCTGTCGGATGGGGAATTGTTGATTTCGAGAATGACGCATCGTGGGACTGATTTTTAGAAAAACTAAAGACTGCAATTGGCAACGATATGGATGGTTTGGTGTTTGTTTCAGACCGACATAAGAGCATTGCAAAAGGTATTGCAAATGTTTTTCCAGAATCGTTCCATGGAGCGTGTATTTACCATTTGAGCAACAATCTAAGATCAAAATTCAAACATGAAAATGGGATCTAATTATTCTTCAAGGCTGCAAAGGCTTACAGGGTGGTTGAATTCAATGAGATGTTTGGAAATCTTTCACTACAAAATCCAAGGGTGAGCGATGGTCAAGGGTGCATTCTGGTGGGCGACGGTATACAATAATGATGAGCAACATAGTAGAATGTCTAAATGCATTGTTGAAAGATGCCCGAGAATTACCTATCCATTCTTTGGTCGATTATATCCGCAACACTCTTCAGAGGTGGTTCCACGATAGGCATACCGTAGCTGGCGAAGTGAAAACAATGACAACCCCATACATTGAAGATAAAATCGGCTCTAGAATGAGAGAAGCACAAGCGTACGTTGTATAGCCGGTCGATATGAACCGATGGTGCGTACGAGACATTGTAAATTGTGTAGTTACAGTCGATTTGCTTGTGAAAACTTGCACGTGTAAAGTGTTTGATATGGATCAACTCCCGTGTGTGCATGCATTAGCTGTAGCTCTGCACCGACAAATTGACCATTATACCTTATGCTCACCACTTTATCATACAGATGCACTTTTAGGTGCATATATAGATCCTATTATGCCCGTTGGTGATCCTAAGGATTGGATTGTACCCGAAGATATTTTAGCTTTTTAGTTATCACCACCGGAATCGAGGGCTAAAAGTGGTAGGCTCAAGAAAAAGAAAATTCCTTCAACCGGCGAGCATGTGGTTCAAAAGAAATGTGGTCGTTGTCGACAGCGAGGACACAACCGGCAAACTTGCTCAAATCCACTCGTTAGTAGGGAGAACAATTGATGACGCTATTTTCTTTTCTCTATTGAATATTAAAATGTATTTAGGTTCAAAAGGAAACATGATGTTATATTACTACAACACAACAATTTGAGGAATAAAATAAATGCAATATTCCATTCCATTAATTTCTATATTTGAACCATTAAATATTGCAAAAAAACCCATTTGGATCGCACTGGCCATTTGGTTTTCTTTTTCAAGAAGTTTTTTCGACAATTGAGTCGACAATTTTATGAAAAATAGTGAATCAAGACTGAAAAAATAAGAATGAAAAATGTCGATTAAAATGTCGACGAAAATGTCAACAAATATATCGAGGAAACTATCGACCAATATATAGAACATATAAACAAATGTCGACCAAAATGTCCACAAAATTGTGGAATACATAAACGAATGTATAATTTTTTTACTTTGAAACTTATATCAGATGTAGGTCCATAAAACGACCAATTCCCAGTGGAAATGGTCCATGTTCGTCGATTGGGTTTTGTTTTTCTTGTTAACTTACAAAAGCTTATATCTACACAACCCGACGATGACATTCAAAGTAGGAAACCGTTCATTATCATGCAAATGAGATGCTGAACCGATGATTCTCGCAAATTCAGAATGAAGAAAAATGAATCAAGAATGGTGAGCTGAAGTTTTAACGATGCAGTTTGCTATATTTGAGGGACACGGAGGTATTTTCACATGGTCAAACACAGTTGATCTGTTATATTTCAAAAGGAAAAAGCACAGCTGCTATATTAGTAAAGAAGGGAGATGGGCCTGCTATATTTGTAATTCTTCCCAATTCTACTCTTGAATCTTGACCCAAGGAGGACTGGCACCACAACAAAATTCACATACTAATTTTCCTAGTAAAGAGCATAAACCAGTTAATTATTTGGAAAGGGAAGACAAACTCCTTCACAAATCGGAAGTCAAACCAAGACCGAGCTTAATTGACATCATAAATCATCATCTCTTCCATACTATGTAAAAATCAATGGAACAAGTAGATCATCAAGAAAACTAAACAATAGTTTGTTAACCACAATAACAGTTAATAATACAACTGAATCTTGGCTCGAGATCCAAGCTCAATCTCTTCTTCCTCCTTTGAAACAAATGTCATAGCAATAAAAAAAAAATTGAATTCTAAGAATTGAAACGTGCAAAGATTAAAAATTGGATAGAAAACCCCCTCAAATTAATCATGTCAGGCCCATTTGCCACAAGTCCCAAATTGTGGACAAATTGTTCTTAATCCGTCGAGACGACGAGATATTTATTGCTTTTTCATGGGATCTAGTATTAGGATTTTTCCATAGACGGTGCCAATTGATGAATTAATGATTTGCCCTGAACAACTTGCAAGAGTCCCTCTTGCAAGGAACAAACTACAAGAGTTGACACAAACGGCACCAATTGATGAATTAACAATTTGTCCTGCCGATCTCTGATGTCACGAACAACCTGCAAGGGTGTGTAGACACTCCGACGATAAAGTCAGTATAGGGTTTTAGAAAACGTCTTTGAATATGAAGAGAATTCGTTACTTGTTCCGATTACACAATTCATATACATGCTTTGGTAGAGTTCCAATAGGAGTTCAAGTCATCTCTACTTATGAAAAGGTTAAGTCATAATTAAAGTCTAATTCATATTTGTCTGAAATAAGAAAGGTAACCCAATTCTACTACCCAAGTCTGAGGTCATTTTTATCCTCGTCAAAAAGCATTTGATGACAAAATTCAAAGTTAACTATTGATTCAGCAAGTTCATCTACTCAGCTCTCAAGCAAGGAATAATGGCCATTGCCAATCTAAAATATAACTAAACTACTTCAAATTGCCATGATATTCTAAATTGTCGTAAAAAGCCTGTGGTATATCAAAAAATTTTTTGGCAAGCAAATACAACTAAAGTTTATGGAAAAAGAAATGTAAGGACCTTAGACCCATGCAGAAAGAAATCAACATTATTGTACTGGGATGACTCGGGAAAATGTGCTTTGCCACTTCAGCGACACTCAACTTTCTCAATTGCAACTGCAAAGTACTTCTCAATTATCAGTTTCATTGATTGATTATGAGACTCAAAGGTAATCATTACAACAACAAATACAGGACCGTTCCTCCTCTATGTTTATAACCTTTGAAGACAGAAGAACTAAGCATACGCCAGAAAGGAGAAAAAAAACAGATAAAAGAACAAATAGATGGAAAGGATGGCCCCTAATAGCCAATCTCTTTTCCGCACATATTACGGGTGGCTTTATCTACATATGATTGCGGTGAGTTGATACTTGGTTGTTAATATACATCAGGTATCATTAGGACTCAGTTCGGGTAGTTCTGATACTTGTAAAATCTTCTTCAGAACTCACAAGAAGTTCCTAGCCTTTGCTTTGACAAGCACATGCACTTCCTTCCCTCCAAAAACTCGGGCAAAAGCTTCTGAAAAATGTCCAAGTACAAATCCCAAACATCACTACTCATATCCCCAAAACAAATTTCTTCATGATCATTGCAAGGATTCGGTTGTGTAAAACTCACGCTCCTCATCAAAACCCCACTTAACTTGTAATTCTCACAAGGAGGATCTTTTTCTTTTATGACTTCTGTTACAATGGTGTGTGAATCATTATCCTTGTCATGATTTCCACAATCGTCTCCCCCTTCTGAAGGGAACAATTCTGAATCGCTTAATTTAGTTAAGAATTTCTCAGATTGGAACCGTGGAATTTTTGCTGGCTTACCTGTCAAAGGAGAGCTTTGCAAGGACTCGTTATAATCTGTGGAGCTATCATCTTTGTCATCGAATTGTAGAACATTAATATCTTCTTCAGCCTGTTCACTGGTAAAATCATTATTCGTTATACTGCCTATGCTTGTCTTGGCATTCATACAGAGAATTTCAAACGCACTCCAATTTTCTTCTCCACCATTGAACTCTCGAGTCATCATTTCACCTATATCAGCAAGACACATTCCAAAATCAGCAGTATGCTTCAAAAATATCGTGCAAAGCACTAAAATCCGAATTGATGACTCCCTAATACAAGGAACTTCAGCTCTTAGCAACTCTGCATCTTTGAATGGATCAAGGCTGGATATATACTCCATCTCAGAATCTGAAAAGGGTAATAAGGCCTGAGGCCAATGCAGCCATTCAAAATATGGATCATCAAGTGATTCAGGTAAACAAAATCCATGATCGATAGGCACGAGATCAGCTACTCCATTACAGTAAGCCTCTTGCCCTTTCTTCACCAAAATATTCCCAGCATGCCTATCAAGATTAAACAGCCTTAAATCCAATATGCCTATCCGATGAATAGCACTAACAGAGAAGCCAGAAGGGCCTAAATCCCCAGCATCAGACTGGTGTTCCACAAATCGTTGAAGTGAGGCAATTTTATAAGGTGGGGTTGAAATTGTGTCCGAATTATTTGCATTAAATTTGTTATAAGACATCTTGACTAGTGCTGTGGGAGGGACTCCAGCAAATCCACCATGATCAAGAAGATAAGCAGCCAGTTCACGGGATCCTGTTTCACCTATCCTGATGGATTTCTTGATGCCAGGTTGACCTAGCATCCGGCCTGCAAATCCTTTTGGATTATTGAAAGCTAGGGGTTCCTCATCAATGGGTTTTGCAACAGCAATAGTATCGCCATTTCTGGAGCGTAGGAAATAGGCACCGCCTAATCCACTTGAAACAGGCTCAAGGATGACACCGGAGGCCATAGCTATCATAACCTCAACAGCGAGAGCACGCACTCTTGGAGCCCCATTTCCGGCAATAATTTCAATTCTTGAACTTGAATCAAGCTCCTCCTCTAATGCAGTGGAAATAGACAGACATGGGGTGGAGAAGCTTTTGTGAAAAGAGTTAAAATCCAAGGCATTCTTTATGGATTTTGTGACATTGGTATGTGTGGATTCCAGCATTGTGTAATCAATTTGAGAGTAGGATGGGCGTTTACATCTTGGAGGACGGCCAAATGGCTTGAAGACATGATGTTGATCAACGGCAACAGCCATATTGAACAATTCCGTGCAATTGTGAACAACTATAATACATGCTACGGGCAGCTTCTTAAAGGATCCCTAGAGGGTTTGTCTAACCTAGGAGATTAGCCATCACATACCTGCAATTAAGTTAGCACTGATTATAATTTCATAAAAACAGGAACATTATGAAGATGTATCATGACGAAAGGATGGATCTCTTTCAGTTAATGGAACAACCACTAGTAATCCGTTTCCCACCTCTTGATTGCAATATTAATTTTGGAAGACATCTAGCAATATTGCATCAAGAAGTAAAGTTGCACCAATTTTGCTCATAAAGAAATTTCATGATGGAATGATACAGAAACTTCCAGCCAATAAAACTACTTAGATTAGATATTTTTATTAAACATCAGAAAAATTTACTTGAAATTCGCTTTCACATGGTTGCATTTATCAATGACCAGAGCCATGCCGCTAATCTCCGAACACCTGCAACAACTTACACAACGTATTACCAATGTACACTGATAATCAATCTATCCACTGCACGAAAATTAAACAAACATGAACCTGCGTGGAACTTAAACATACCATCTTCTAGTCCTTCGCTCTGACGATTAAAAGTCGCCACAAAATGACTGCAATATAGAGTGACAAAAGTGTCATACCCGGTTGATGATATTCATGCGTATTTTCATGCATAGATGAGGAGGAAGGGAAGGTGTGGATTCTATGCATTCATTACCAATTAAATAATTTCTCTCCCTGGGAAAAAAAAGTGTGATTAAAGGCTACATAGTTTGCTTAACTTTTGACCAACAATTCTCCAAATTTCGTATACCTTGTTCAGTAAACACAACCTTGAGCCAGTTTCATTTAAATAGCTTATGCTATAATGATCATTAGTGATAAAAAACATTGTAGGACAGGACAAGATTCATGTACCTTGAAAACAAAAAGTACGACATCCCAATTCCCAGAACGGTTTGGGACAGACCTCAACAAGAGTAGAAAACAAAAATTGTACAATGCATACATGCCTGCCCAAAACAATTCATCATTTGATTGTTTTAAAATATAGATCTCCATCTTTCACACAAAGATGTTTGTTTCAATTCTCTTTCTCTTTCCTCTATACGGGATTCATGTTGCATATTTCGCAAAACATTACCAAGAAAAAAAAAAAAACGACCAAATGATCAATCATAGAATCACGAACAACAAAACACAAAAGCAAAATAATGAACGCGATATGGAGGCAGGACTAACCCCTGAACGCTGGTGAGGCATTCAGGAAGACCAACGGCAACGGGAGAGCGAATTATTCCGTTACCGAAAACTCCCTAAACAACGAGCCCCTCTTCTCCTTTTAACCCTTTTCTTATGCCAATGAAACTATCCCCAGCCTTCCAGGTTGGGGAAGCTTCTCTTTCTTATTTTGGCACAACTTTCTCTAGGCCGATTTCTACGTTAACAATCTACCATTTGCGGTTGGTTTTGCATGACAAACTCGTCAAAATTATAGTCAGACTAGACTCATTTGATAATATATAATTTTAAAGTTAGTTTGAATCAAAGGTTTTAACGGATTTGATGCTACGTGTCGTTCCAATTTTTGGTATCTGAAGTGTCTTTTCAAATGAATCCAGCATAGCAGTAAGGGGTAAAAAAACAAACACAATCGCTATCCGCCTCAAAAATAAAAACGAAAAAAAAGAAGAGAAAAACACCATTTTAAATGAGGTATAACTTTTAGTTATAAGATATAACACCATTATTAAATGTATAATTTTTTATCTTTATTGTGAGTTATATATAATTATTATTAGTAAAAATAATATAGAAATTTGCTGGAAAGATAGACATTTTTTTTAAGAACAAAGAACTTTAAATGATGCAACCTGTGTTTATACTATGGCTTGATGAGTAGAAAAAATGACGTACTCATTAGATTAACTGGTTATATTTAGTGAATTGAACATATATAATAGAAATGGCTTTTTTCTTATTCAAGATTTATTACTTTAAAATTATTTTTTTAAAGTTTCTGTTTGAGTTTGTAGTTTTTAGTCATTGGATTAATTGGTAATATTAAATGAATTAATTAAAGACAAGAGGAATATTTTCTTTTTTTTTTTTGGAAAATTTATTACTTATAAGTGATTTCTTTAAAGTGGTTGCTGTGCTAGGTTGCTTTTGCAGGGAGAGAATTAAGTTTTGGGGAAAAAGTTTCAAGTCGGATAGTCTAAAACATTTTAACATTCCAAAACGGTTTTTATTGAAATGGGCCCCACTATAAATTTTAAAGTTTTCTTCCAAATCTCACAATGCCCCCTTCCACTTTACTAAAATTGTATCCTAATCTTTGTAAAGTTATAATTAAATTTTTTTTTTCTAAATCTACCTTTTCAAATATTGGAGATTTTTCTTGACCCTATTTTTTAAAAAAATTAATTTTCTCCAAATTATTTGTCCCCCTATATTTTATATTTTATTTAAATTTTATTTCCGAAATTTTGAAAATTCTGTGTTTGCATCTTAAAAATTAAAAATAAAAAAATACAAAAAATATATATAATTGTTCCTATTAGGCCTTTTAAATGTGATTACTTTAATTAAACTTCATTATCTTGTTCTTCATTTACTAATTAACTACTTGTTGGGAAATTTGGAAGATAAGAAATATATTTCTTTTGAAGAAAATATGAAAACAGTGGAGATTATTTGTTTTCTTTTAGTTCGATTGATAAATGGCATTTCTAGAGCAGCTTCCACTTTTTTTAAAAAAAAAAAAAAGCAAAAAAAAAAGAGAGCTTTGGATGTGCGCTCACAAATAGGTGGTCTATCACTCAATTTAAAGTCAAGAAAATAAAAAAATTGCACATGGTATGTTAGAGAGTTTCTTCTTAGAAAATTTAATATTAGCTTAATATTGTTGGATTATCTTGTGGCAACTCAGAAGCTTATAGGAGGAGCTGGAGTATTTTGGGTTGAATGATGGAAGGGTGGTTCACGGATTTAGTAAAATTATGATCCTAAACTAACAAGAAACTTCAGGTTTTAGCTCTTTTAGATAGAATAATTATGTCGATAAATTATGAATTTTCCACTCACCACCACAACATCCACTTTTGTCTCCCCTCCCATACTGTCACAAAGCTCTAAGAGTTCGTTTGTTTGGTAGAAAAGTAAAGTAATGTAGTTAAGTAATATTATTACTAGTAATTTTATTTTCAATAAAGTAATCATATTGCTTTCTAGTATTTAGAGTGCTAAAGCAATCTTTGTCAAAAAATAAATCAAAATAAACTAGCTGTCAATACTACCCAAATTGAACCTATGAGTGCCACAAATGGTCTAATGAGAGGAATAAAAGTGATTGACACAAGGCCCCTCTAAGCGTTTCAGTAGGTGGAGCATCTCTGGGACGAATTTTCAACTTGCTTGGAGAACCTACTGATAATTTAGATCCAGTAAATACCCATACAACATCTCTTATTCATATATCCGCACCCATCTTTATATAGTTAGTTACAAAATTATTGATTTTTGAAATGGAAATTAAAGTGGCAAATCTTTTAGCACCTTATCACAATGGAGAAAAACTAGGACTTTTTGGGGGGGTTGGAGTGGGTAAAATAGTATTCATTACGGAATTAATTAATAATATTACCAAAGTGCATGGGGGTGATGTATTTGGTGGGGTGGGTGAACGTACTCGTGAAGGAAATGATCTTTACAAGGAAATAAAAGAATCTGGAGTGATTAACCAAAAAAGTCCTATAGTTGATGAAAGTTTAATATGATTAAATTACTCTCGAACTAAAATAAAAGATAATTATCAAGTATTAAGTTGATTAAATTACTAATTGTCGAGAGTCAACAAGCAAAAACAAACCAACTATTCAAAAATTTAAGATCAAAGCAATTTAATAAAACAATAAAAGTAGCAAGAACTATGAGCATCACACGAATTTACCATGGCTCAACTTGAATTTCAAACGTACCCCACCCAAAACAATAGCTCCTTATAACAAAGGAAAAACAATTCAATAATAACCTTGTACGCCAAGCCTAAACTCTAGGACTCTCTTTCTAATCTACCTTGAACTATTTCTTTTCTTGTGAATTCTTGTATATTTGACACCCCCAAACCCCCTTTTATAGTACAAGACATTACTTTATTTCTGATCAAGTCATAAAAGTAATAGGAAATGAACTTGTTCCTATTCCAAACTAAAAATTGATTTAAGAATTACTACCAAAATAGAAGTTCTACAATTTCCTTTTCCCTATAAGAAAATATTGCCAATTTCCTAAAATCTCCCCCTTGGCAATTTTTTTTTTCTTTTTATCAAATCATAGACCAACCAAGATTAAAACCATTTGCCTTTTTACCACCAATTACCATGATTACTAGCTGTACATATAAATGAATACTATCTTTAAATTAATTTAGTTAGAAAATGACACGTGTAGCTAGACAAGTCTAACTTCTAGTTAACTCCCAAAAAGGCCGTCAATTCTCCTTCTCCTTTTTATGATTTTCTTTTTCATCACCATTTGCAATTTGGAAGCAATCTTGGACCCCCTTACTCGCGCACTACTCCCAACCCATTGAGGTCACCAAATGGTACAAGTTTCCATATTCATTCCCTTACATCAAGACCATCAAGCCATGTGTGACTTCTAAAACTCCACCTACAATAGAAATTGGTAGCCATTGGAGTCTAATTGGTTCAAAGAAATTAGATTCTTTCGTATTTTTGCGACATAAGCCACACCACCCAAAGTATGAATAGTTCCATCTAACATTTTGATTTTTACCACTTCAACAGCTATAATTTCACAAATAGATTCGTTAGCCAAAGATAAGTATCCTGACTTCCTAACTTGGAGTTTTTCATAATATTCTAACTTGGAATACACATGCGAAACACATCTAGAATCTAAAATCTAACCTTTATAAGAAGAAATATTCATCCTGTTCAAGATTGTGAAAAGGTCTAAGTTAGATACATAATTCAAGTTTTGATCCTCATCATCATTTTTCTTCAGATAAGGACAATTCCTTTGTATATGTCCAATCTCACGATACTTATAACATCGAACTCCACCCTTTCTTTTGATCCTTGAACCACCTGCATTTGATTCACTGTTAAGTATCTTCCCTTCTTGATTCTCCCCTCGAACAACCATTACAGCATCTTTGACATAATCATCTTGGCTTTTCCATTTTCGTTTTTCATGATCAAGAAAAGATGACTCCTCTTTTTCATGTTCCAAATTGTCTTGCCTGTAAAGCAAGGTTACGACACTTTCATAAGAATCAGGGACTAAGGTAAGAAGCAATAGGGTCCTATCTTTTTCCTCAATTTCATTGCCAACCTTTTGGTGATGATCCAAAATTCTATTGAACACATGCATGTGATCCATAAGATTACCACCCTTCTCCATCTTAAGCCTATAAAGTTGCCACTTCAGATGTAACTTATTGGACAAGCTTTTAGCCAGGTAAAACTTTTCCAATTTAGCCCAAAGTTCTGGTGCAGTATCTTTCTCATAAGTCACATTGTTAATAATGTTATCTGCGATGTAGAGTCATATTGTACTCACACACCTCAAATTCAATTCTTCCCAATCATTACTTTTCATGCTTTCTGGCTTTGCACTATCCCCCTCCAACGCTCTGGCCAAACCTTGTTGAACTAGAATATTTTTCACCATTATTTGCCAAAGAGTGAAACTTGTTTTTCCATTGAATTGCAAATTCCTAGACGACATGGTTGCAAATAATTCCTTAAATTTCAATAGTTAACCTCGGATGAATCCAACTCTGATACTAGTGTTGGGAATTAGTGAGCAAAAACAAACCAAGTATTGAAAAGTTTAAAATCAAAGCAATTTAATCAAATAATAAATGTAGCATGAATTATGAGCAACACATGACTTTACCATGATTCGGCTTGAATTTTAAGCCTACTCCACCTAGAAAATAGCTCTTAATTAATAAAGAAAAATAGTACAAAAATAACCTTGTATATCAAGCATAATCCCTAGGACTCTCTTTCTCACATACCAAGAACTATTTCTCTCCTTGTAAATTCTTGTATATTTGACACCCCAAACCCCCTATTTATAGTAGAAGATATTACTTGATTTCTAATTAAATAATAATATTACTAGGAAAATAACTTGGTTCCTATTCCAAACTGAAAATTGATTTAGGAATTACTACCAAAATTCAAGTTCCACAATTTCCTTTTTCTAATAAGAAAAATATCACCAATTTCCTAAGTACTTTATATCTCTTTCTGAAATTGATGTAAGATTCTTTGCACTTATCATGAACCTCAACACTAATACATTACAATTACAATTATAGATGATGTGTATGGATCTAGTTCCTAATGTTCCATCACAAATTAAAGGTTAAGTCTTTGCTTAGAGCCAAGTTGCTAGCCAAAGGCTAGGTCTTTGCGCCCCAAGGCGGGACCTTGGAGCCAAAGCCCAGACCTTAGCAACATGCAAAGTTCCAAACCTCTACGGCAACCTCAATGTCATGATCTCCACTTAGACCTGAACTCTAAGTTCAATGTCCAACAATGATAACATACTAAAATCACACCAAGTGTGTGGGACATTTGAGCCGTAGGTCACAAGGTGAGAACTCAGCAGAATCGTGCTTATCTATAAGCGCCTAACTATAGGTTATAATTGTGGAACAAACATTGCGACGTGCAATTAGTGGTTGTAACTATAATCCACATATAAATCCACAACATCAAATCCCACAAATGACGGGATAAGGTACATAAGACCAGGGCAGACAACCAAGTAAGGAGGCATTCTCTGATAATTGAAAAACACTACACTCCGACTAAAGTTCTGACTGAGGTATTGGAGAATTTACCCTGGGAAACCACTCCGAGATCTGTTTTGCAGGAATAATCATCAATCTGGAAGACGAAAAATCTTGGATCGAGACCATCTTATCAAATCTTAGTCGGGTTGTGGGTTTAGCCTCCATCAATAGAAGGTAAAATATAATCAGCAATTGTCATTAATATATATGTCAAAATTTAAAACTCCTAATTGCAAAAATAAATAAAAAATACAAACAAAGTTCATAAATAAACAAAAAAACAATAATGACAATAATAGTTCAAGAATTTAATTTTTTTTTAAAAAAATTAGATAGTGAAAAAATTGTTTCTTTTCACATTCTTTCAACTCTAAGAAAGAAAGCAGTGGGCCAAAAAAAGGAACCTTTAGATTCTCTCTTCTTTTTTTTTTTTGGTAGAAAAAAAAATTAAGAAGAAAAGGTTCTCAGTTGATACTTGAAACACTCTTTTGAATGTTTTTGTTATCAGTTGGATGTCAAATTTCTCCTTCTTCTCTTTTTTTAAACAAACCACAAATTAAACATAAATCAAAATCAAATAGAGAGCCTCTTAAAAAGGCTGTGAGATGTGAAGAGACAAAATTTCCAGTATGTCATTTAATTTAGAACAATCAATTATAGAATAGTCATGTTGGACTTTGTGAAGGTTAGAGAGAAAAAATAAAAGCTGGAGATAGATTGAATAAACAAAATAATCAAATAGAATGATTAAAAGATGTTTAAATAAAATACCACATTTCTTGTTGTAAGGAATTAAATACTAGTTTTATTGAGGTAAAAGAATCTTGCAAAATTACATATACTTTCCTTGTTTTGAAAATTATTTTTACTTAAACTCTTAAATTTGAAAGAAACATAAAAATTTAAAAGTAAAGAAAATGAATAATTTCCAATCTAAAATCCTTATTAACGAAACAGGCCCTAACTTTTTTTTATCATTCTTGTTTTAATGGAAAAAAAATTAAAATAATATCCAAAACATAATTTCATCCATGGCATTCATAACTCTAGTCTGATAAACTCCCTTTTTACGGCCTCCTTGACCTCTATCACCTCTTGAGTTCTCTCTATTTCAAGTCAAAAGATGACACGTTTGGGTCATCTACTTGCATAATGAATTGATTTCTCAACACTGTATAGTTCTACACGTTGAATTTTTTCCCCTTTTGATTAAGTATTGTTTATTGGGGTCTTCCAATTAGGGCTTCTTTTTCTTTTTCTTTTTAACCCCTTTTTTGGATGAGAGGGGAGATGAGATTGAAGGTTGTGCTGAGGGTAAAGGTTGTGGCACTAATAGGTTAGTAATTATGGACAAGTGAATAGTTACACTCGATTGGAATTCATAGGAGAAAGGAAGCGATGGTTTTTAACTTTGTATACATTCAAGTCTATCTTAACAACACTACAAAAGGGAAAAAATGAAAACACATATGTGCCAGTATATGGCTGAGTGCTTAAAATAGTCTTTATTAGGATGATTCTAATAAATATTACACTCATAGTTTTAGATGTTTTTATTCTTATGTTCAAATTAGTTTGTACTTGGGCTACAATCAAGTGATATCTAATCCATGGGCTACAATCTATAATGAATTTGTGTTCGAATAAGTAACGGAGTTTGTTGTCAGGATTTACCCTTGACTGAATATTTTTTAAGTAACTTTGCAAACAAGAAAAAGGATTTTAGAAGAGAGGAAGAGTGATTCAAAGAGAAAACAGAAAGGAAATAAGGGAGAAGAGATTTCAGAAGAATTTGGGATAGAACCCAGTTCCAATCATCATAATAGAATTCACAATCCGAAAGCAATCACATCTTTTATAGATGCTTTTGTACTAGCTTTTACAACTAACTTGTTGCAGCTTCTGCAACCTTCTTACTTGCAACTAACTAGTAACTAACTTGCTATAGCTTAACTAACTACTGCTACTAACTATCACAATGATCATGACAATATCACCCCCTTGAAAATAGCTTTGTCCTCAAGGCTGAAAATCAGGAAACTGGTGTTTGAATGAATCTCCTATTGCCAAAGTTCTTTTTGTCCTGTGGCGGTCTGCAAAGTATTTATCCTCCTTTGAGTCCTATGCAAGTGTTTCTTTGCTGTGTCAAATCAGTAGTGGCAAGGATTTTTGAATTTTGGAATGGTCCTAAAGAAAGGAAAATTGGTTTATGGCCATACAATGCTTCAAAAGGTGTTATGCCTAAGCTAGTGTGAGCATAAGTATTATACCACCCTTTTGCAAGTAATATTGAAGTACTCCAACTAGCTAGCTTTTCATAAGTAAAACATCTCATTTTAAGTGTTTGCAGTGTGACTGTTTGTCCAGAGTGACCACTTACTAGTGTGGCATGCATTTCCTTCAAAGAGTTGTTTGTTTCAACTATAGCATTGAGTTGCAAAGTATTAGTTAGCCTCATCTTTTCTGAAACAAAAGGCTTGGTGCCTTTCCTTTTTATCAGCTGCCTTTGAGGATTTTCCACATAACCTTGTAATAGCATCTCTTCATCTTCATGTTGCAACTGGATGTTGAGTTGCTTGAAATCGAATGTGATAGGGCTGTAATGAGACATCCAATCTACTCCAAGAATTACATCCCAACCACCTAACTCCATGATTCTGAGATCAAACTTAAATTTGTATCCTTGAACCACCCATGCTTGTTGAGGGCAACTAGCTGTATTAGTAAGTGAACTCCCATCAGCCATTGTTACTGTGAATGGGGTAGTTTCTTGGTAAGGAATAGATAAATTTTGGACCACTCTATAGTTGATGTAACTATGAGTATTGCCTGTGTCTACAAGAATATGAATAGGAGCCTCCTGAATTAGACCCTCTAGTGTAGTGGTCTTCCTTATGATATTGTTTGATAGGGCATGAAGGGAAACATTTACAATTTGATTTCTTTGATCAGCCATTGTCTTTTGAAACTCCATTTCTTCTTTATCCCCATACTCCCCCTCCTCTATATCTGAGACCATGAAGTTGATTTGTTTCATCTTACATTCATGCCCAAATCCATACTTTTCTCCCCATTTGAAACACAACCCCAAATTCATTCTCATTTGGATTTCTTGAGAAGAGATTTTTTGTATTCATCCTGATTTTGACCATGTCCTTTATGGAATGTGGCTGGAGGTATAGTATATTGACTTGAGGCTTCAGTTTTTTTTTTTTTTAACAAAGCTGAAGGTAGAATTTGTCTCTTGTTTATAATTGTTCTTATTTCTCTTTGCACCACTTTATAGAACTTGTTCTTATCCTTTACTAACTCAAAACACATCCAAAAGGGTTTCCGGTTTGTGCATCCTCACTACTGGTTTGATTTCCTCCTTCAGGCCGTTGATAAAGGAGGATATGAAATAGGATTTAGATAATCTGTGGTCTTTTAATGGCATTAAGGTATTCAGTTCCTCAAAAAGTTCTTAATATTCAAGAACTAAATTCTTCCGCTGTAGCTTGTTGAAAGCTTCAACATCATCTACTTTCCCTTTTTCAGCAAATCTCTTGATTAGGAACATTCTGAACTCAGCCTAATGTAGACCTTCTCTCGTCATTTTTATACCTTGATACCAAATATCAGCTTTCCCCTCTAGGTACAACTCAACAACATCTAACTTCTGGCTTTCATCAACTTGATTTACATGAAAGAACTTCTCTGATTTCCGAAGCTATTCCCTAGGATTTTCATCATAAAAGATAGGCAGCTCTACTCTAGGGAATAAGGAGGCGTGTGTGTGGGTAGATCTTCCCCACAGTTCTTTAGTGCCATTTTGCAACTTATCTTCCTTATATGTTCTGATTTCGATTTCTGGAGTGGGTAGTAATGGAGTGCTCTCCCCATGTATAGATTCACCTTCTGTATACGTTTTATCTTTCTTCAGGAATTGCATCAGATTGTCAATCTTGGAGTCGTTCTTCTGCATCTGCACTTGCATATTTGCCATTTGTCACTGAAGCTCCAGCATCTGTTTCTAGAACTCAGCATTTTGCCTAGCCATAACCTCCCCAAGCTCCGTCGTTCTGCTTTCATGCTTCTTGATTTGGTCTTCTAAGGTTTTGTACCTTGTGTTTTCGGCCATTTCTATCACCAATGCCCCAGATGATGCCTTCTCAGATACCAATTGTTGGGTTTTACGCCTGACTGAATATTTATTCAAGTAACTTTGCGAATAAGAAAAAGGATTTCAGAAGAGAGGAAGAGTGATTTAGAGAGAAAACAAAAAGGAAATATGGGAGAAGAGATTTCAGAAAAATTTGGGATAGAACCTAGTTCCAATCATCATGATAGTCTCCACAATCTAGAAGCAATCACATCTTTTATAGATGTTTCTATATCAGCTTTTACAATCGACTTGTTGCAACTTCTGCAACCTTCTTACTTGCAATTAACTAGTAACTAACTTGCTGCAGCTTAACTAACTAATTGCTACTAACTATCACAATGATCATGAAATTTTTTTTTCTAATTTGATTCAATAGAATTTGATAATTCTTCGTAACTTATTAGTCATGTTCCTATGATTTTGGACTTCATCTATATGTAGGGTTATGCATTGTTGGCTAAAATATTCTAACAATCTAATACTTCATTATTGACTTAACGGTTGGAGAGTCTACCACAAAACCAATTCTGGTATCTGTCTTGCAGTAAAAGTATAGGGAAGAACTCAAAGCTTGGTGTTCAATGCTTCAAGCCATAGACAAGTGGCGAATCACTAAGAAAGCTTCATGAATGCTGTAAGATCCTACTTTAACGAAGGGGCTAGTGATGAGATGAAACAATTTTATCTCAGATGAGACTTAAGAAAGTGTTTAACTAATAAAGAATAAAGTTACTCCACCCATGTGATGCAACTTTTAAGGACAAAAGCCAAATATCGTGCATGAGCGCATAATCAATCCTTGCCTTCTAATATCGGATTATTTCACGTCATTACCAACCTTCAGTTAAGATAGAGTTTTCAGGATTATTTCACGTCATCACCTATCCGTGAATTAAGCTAGGATCTTTTATATTCATAAAGTTTTCCTGATACAACGCTAATTGATGGGTAAAAATTGGTCTATTTGCTCATATGAGTTATTGTTTGTTGCCATGTGAGTTTTTCAATTTTATCCTTAAAAAGAGCCCTGCATGAGTGGGGTAAGCCCTTTCTTAATAATTTATACATTTTCTTAATAAGTTAGAGTCTTCTTTAACTCTCATATAAGATGAGATTATTTCACCTCATCGAGTATCATATCCCCCTCCATGTAATCATTCATTTTAATATTAATAAATTATGAAGAGTTTATGCGAAACCCCTCTTCTCTCGCCCCCTCTAATTTCTAGATATATTTTTTTTTCTAAAAAGAATAAAAAAACCAATGGATAAAGTTTTAAAGAAATAGTTTTTTTTTTTCAAAATTTTTAACTAAATTTCATATCATTGTTAATTGGTGCAATTTAAAAGTTAAAAATTAATAAATTTGAGGTGAAATTTAAGTTGTGAACATTCATAAAAAATTTCATAAATTTTGTGTGGGTGGCATTGTAGTTTCGAATATGATTTGCATTAAAAATTATTTTGTCCCCATCTCCTGACACGGGAGATTTCGTTCTGCTACATTGTGTAGAAAGGCAGCAACTTAGTATGCAATTTCTTTCATTGACCAATTTTAATATACATTCAAATATTTGAATAACACGAACTCTTGAATACAAAATATATAATTGCTATCCATTACTTATAAAGATCCCAACTGTTTGTTAGGAAAAGCAGCAATTTTCTCTTTTCTTCTTTTTTTTTTTCATTTAATCTCACATTAATTCCCACTCGAATTTGAACTTTAGCTATGGAAACTTTAGTCCATTAATTATTTAAACTAATAGCGAATAATTATTTCGTATTTTCAACTCATTTAAAAATAAAAGTTTGAAGATATGTATTCAAATATATATAGTATACTTGTATATAAATTATTATTGATACACGGGTTCTAGGTTTATGACATAGTCTAAGGATAGTCAAAAAAATAAAAATAAAATAATAATTTGTTAAAATTTTAACAAGAATTAAATATGAAAAATCAAGTAGACACATGGAGAGTATAACTAAAGTGGCACGATAAGTTGTAAGAGCTCAATTTGAAATTAAAAGTCTAAGCCGAAGGATTTTGGATCATTTTAGTTTATTAAATACTCTAGTTCCCTTTTTAACATGAGATATTATTTATGAGTATAACAAATCTCCTTCTTCATGAAATACATTACCATGTCAACAATTTCCATTCGAGCAAGTCTATTTCTTCACTGTAGATTTATTTAGTATTCATACAAGTCAAGGCCCACTTGTCCACAAGTCTCCACTAAGCCTTTATCCAACTGGAGCAAGAATCACTTTACAAAATAGTCAACTTTAATACCACTTTGTTTGGGGAGAATAACACACGAAGAGCCAAACTAAAGTAGTCAAATAAGTAGTAGGAGCTCAAGTTGACGTCCAAAACTTACCTCAATGGGTTTTGGATCATTATAATTAATTAAGTATTCTAGTTTTTCTTTTTCTTCTAAGATGAGATAGTATTCATAAACACAACTGTTATATAACAAAATAAGATAATAAATAAAAAGGGGAAAACGTTAAGAAAAATTAAAAGAGCAAACATCTAGGCATTTGAATTGTTTTCGTCTCCTCCATATCTTTGTCTCTTTAATTAACTTGAATATGTACACCGCAAAACTATCAAGAAAATAGAAGAAGAAAATACAAAAGTAAAATAATGAACGAAATGTGGAGGCAGTCAAGGACTAACTCTTGCACACTGGTGATTACGAGAAACTCCCTTAAAAAAGAGTTCCTCCATTCCTTCAAACCCTTTTTTATCCTTTTTTGTGAATAAAACTATTCTTAGCCCTTTTTTCGTTGGGATTAAATGTCTAATATAACATTTTTATTCACCTGTTTTTGTACAATAAATTAATTATAAGAAAATTCTATAATTTCGTCTTTATTTTTGACTGGATGGTTCTGTCATGTTTTAACCAATAAGAAAGTGACATGTAATATATTTAGGTAGACATTGTTATACCCTAACAAAATTCTAATGAATGGTTACCTGCAAGTTATGAGCATTTTTTAAGACTAATTACTTAATTACTTATTAAATAAATTAATTTTACTACCTATTACTTTTTTCATATTAAATCACATAAAATCTAAATAATTATTTTTGAAAATAAATTTAATAGAAAGTAAAGTTAATCCTAATAATATCAAAGGAATTAAATTAAAAAATTAATCAAAGTGTAGAAAAATTAATTGTAATTATTATAATTGACACCCCAATAAAAATATTATAACATTATGAAAATTATTGTATTACACAATTGAAAGTACATTAATTGTTATAAAAACTTATAGTACCATTATT
Organism: Gynochthodes officinalis; assembly: GCA_020080225.1. Classification (NCBI taxonomy): domain Eukaryota; kingdom Viridiplantae; phylum Streptophyta; class Magnoliopsida; order Gentianales; family Rubiaceae; genus Gynochthodes; species Gynochthodes officinalis. The sequence continues at coordinate 30,120,131 of CM034615.1, read as the reverse complement.
AATTGAAAAAGACAACAATCTCTAATTTTTTATTGTTTGCACTACAAAGTGACTGAAAAATGTATTGCATCATTATTAATTAAAATTGTACTTTTTAAATATTCACATTATACCTTCAAACATTTAAATATTGTACCACTCGAGAAAAAATGAATCATACCACAATGAAAATTAAGAAATTAATACATAAATTTAGTTTTGGACATATGTAGATTAACAATTACACTTGCACAAAGATAAGTGTCAGAAAATCCTAATTGATGATTGTACTCCAAAGAGGTTGAAAAATGCATTATACCATCATTAACAAACAATGTACTTTGTAAATATTCACATTGTACCTTTAAATACTTAACATTGTACCACCTGAGCAAAACGCATCTTACCACCACGACAATTAATAAAATAATTCGTAAATTTAATTTTGGAAAAATATAAATGATCAATTACACTAAATATCAGAAAATGCATTGTACCGTTATTAAATAAGAATGTACCTTTTAAGTACTCATATTGTACCTCCAAATATTTAACATTGTACCACTTGAGAAAAATAAATTGTACTACTACAACAATCAATAAATGAATACATAAATTTAGTTTTGGACATACGTAGATTAACAATTACACTTGCACAAATACAAACATTAGAAAATCCTAATTGATGATTGCACTCCAAAGTGGTTGGAAAATACATTGTAGTATCATTAATGAATATTGTACTTTGTAAATATTCACACTATATGTTCAAATATTGTACCACCTAAGCAAAAAGCATTGTACCACCACTACAATTAATAAAATAATTTGTAAATTTTGTTTTAAATGTATGTAAATGAACAATTACACTCAGCACCAATAAATTCTAATAGGTGATTGTATTCCAAAGTTACTAGAAAATGCATTGTACCGGCATTAAATAAAATTGTACTCTTTAAATATTCACATTGTACTTTCAAATATTTAACATTATATCACTCAATAAAAATGAATAGTACCACCACGATAATTAATAAATTAATACATAAATTCAGTTTTGGACGCATGTATATTAACAATTACATTTGCACAAATAAAAACGCAGAAAGTTTTCATTGGAAACTGCACTCAAAAGTAATTGAAAAATAAAGTGCACCATCATTAATGAAAGTTGTACTTTGTAAATATTTAAATTGTACTGTCAAACACTTAACATGGTAGTAGAGCAATTCGGTTTACCTTGAATTCTTCATATACTTATTGTTATTTTTATTTTTATTTTTGTTTCTTTTTTCATAGGTTGTTGCTAGTTTTTGTGTTCTTCTCGTGCCATCTTTTCTGTCTTGTTCTTGAATTCTTTTGTGATACTTGCCTTTTATTCTCTAGTCCTTGATTTTCTATCCGTGCGTCTATGGTTTAAAATAAAATTTTGCTACCAGAATTACATTTTTTTTGGCCTAATTCTTTTATAACCCGATTGCCTTTGTCCAATTTTGTTCTGCCCGTATTGTCACTTATTTGATTTTCTGACTAAAATCCTTGGCTATCGAATTGAACTCATCAATTGTGTAGAACCGTTTGTTGAAATAATTTTGGCCAAAATCAGTAATTGTCCCTTCAGTTGTGATCAAATTTACATCATTACTACCCCTGCTTGAATTCGTTTCTGCTCAAACTTTCGTACTTGAATTGTGTTCAATTATAATTCTGTCCAGAAAATTCTTCCTGCCGAACCATTATTCATTACCCAATTCTTATTCTGGCAGTATCTACTCCTGTTCGCCTAAGGTCCAGGACAATTTTACTCCCCCTAAAATTCTATTATATGTTCAATTGATTCTTGTTGCTTTGCCCGTTTGCCTCTCCTATCCCATTATTTTCCATATTATTCGTTTAATTATAGTTTAGAGTGTTAAGTAGTTACTATTGTGCCTAACTTGCTAGCTTGAAACAAAACCGAGCATGCGGTTCTACCGGATCAGGTGATCTAGTTTAATTCTTGGTAAGTTTTAGACTGGTGGAATTTAGTTATATTAGGAGGTTTTTGTTGATCTTCAAGTGCATATCAGTTTTGTGGGAGGTCCTTGTGGAACTTGTTTTTTGTGCCATAAGTGTGATAATTCTTTGTCCAGAAAAATTTTTTCTGCTCAAATTTTGTTGGTACCTAAATTTATCCCTTAAATTTTGGTACTTTCATCACCCTTCAGAAAAGAAAAAAAAACAGACATGAAAAAAAATCAAGAAGTGCATGGTTAAAGTGTAGTCCAATCAAGTATTGCCTAAACCATTCTTTCATGATTGTTCTTGAAAATTCTTGGTCATTCTTGAATTGCACAAAATTCTAGCCACACATACCTTAGTTTTCTACAAAAAGAAATTGTACTCCCAGTCCAATTCAGGTTTTAATTTAATCTTTAATTGTAATTAAGTTCTTACTACTTAGCCGGATTCCAGTTAGTCTCCAATTTGATTCTTTGAATCCAAGTGAGAAAAAGAGTGGAACTTATATTTTTTCTCAGCCAATTCGGCCACTAAACAATAAATAATTGGCCAATTGTTTTTAATTTTTCTAGTTTGAATTTTTCTTACTTTAATTCAGAAATTTTGGCCATCCCGAAAACCCTAACTCCTAAAAGTGTTTGTTGAGTTTTTTTTTAGTCTTGTTTATTTACTTTGGCCTCTTGTACATAAATTTTTGTGCTTAATTTTATTTGGGATTCTATAAGTTAATTAGTGTCATTCAGTCTAACCAAGTGTAGCTCTTGAATTAAGTTTGAATAAGAACTTTTGATTGTGAATCCGAGGAGAAAAAGGCAAGAGTATTATTCATCATTGAAAAAGCCAATTTTTAGTGATATGCGGGTCAGAGTAGAGTAGGTTTGGGATAGTGAGGATATTTTGTCTTCTTTTTTGTGCTGCCACAATTAATCTACTATGGCCGAAGCACTAAAGGAATATCCTGAGCAAAAAAACCTTAAGAGAATATATAGTACAAATGAGTTTTATAATGGAATCCATCAATGAAAGACTCACTACTTTAGAATCAAGCGTCAAGGGAGGCTTGAAAGGAGCTTGTGAATCTCAAGAAACACACCAAAACCCTGTGTTTGAAGAGGAAAAATAAGAGTTTGATACCTCAAATAGGGAAATCCAAAGAGAAAGGGTACTCAAAACCAAGACTGAGACTTGGGTAGCATCAAAATAAAAATACCACTCTTCTATGAGAAAAGTGATCTCGAGGTATATCTTGAGTAGGAAAAGAAGGTTAAGGCGGAGCATGTCTTTGCCTACTACATCTACTCTGAAGAAAAGAAAGTAAATTTGATAGTTGTAGAGTTTGCTGACTACACCTTGGTGTGGTGGGATCAACTTGTATGATGAAGGATAAGATATGGAGATCCACCAATCACCACATGATAAGAAATGAAGAGAAGATTCGTTCCCACACATTATTATAGGGAACTATATTGGAAGTTGCAAGGGGATTTGACAAGGCTCAAAAGCTATAGATGAATACTATAAGGAGATGGAGATGGCTGTGATTAGAGCCAATGTTTAAGAGGATTGTGAAGCAACAATGGTCCTATTTTTGCAAGGGCTAAACCCAGATATTGCCAATGTGGTGGATTTTCAGCATTACCTCAACACTGAAGAAATGGTACATACAGTGAAAAAAGTGAAAAGACAATTGAAGAGAAAAGGATTGACAAAAGAGTATGTGATCAATACTTCATCAATTTGGAAGTCTAGTTGGAGCCAAAAGGAGCATAAAGGTGATACCAAGAAATCTGAGGGTTCAAAGCCAACCAAGCCAGCTAAGAAGTCAAAGGAGAACAAAAAATCGATTAGAAACTGAGACATCGCATGCTTCAAGTGTCTTGGCAAGGGCCCTATTGTCTCTCAATGTCCTAATAACCCTATGAGATGATGGGACCTATGAGATCGTGGAAAAATCATATTGTGAGGGGTGCCTGCCATGGCCGAAGATGATAGTGATTCTGAACAAGAGCCTGAGTTGATTAATGATACTTTGACTATTCGAGCCCTAAGCATGCAAGTCAAAGATGAGGATGAGCAACAAAGCAGCAACATCTTTCACACTAGATGTTGGGTGAATGACAAAGTATGCATGCTTATTGTCATTGGATGATCCTATACAAATGTTGCAAGCATTTATCTTGTCGAGCTGTTGAACTTGCCATTGAATAAGCACCCTTCACCTTACCAATTACAATAATTAAATGACAATGTGGAGGTGAAAGTGAACTGAAAAGTAAGATTGCCATTCTCCATTAACAAATACAAGGACGAGGTCCTTTGGGATGAGGCTTCAATATAAGTCGGTCATCTATTGCTAGGAAGGCCACAGCCATTTGACCAAACGACTAACCATGATGGCTTTCCAAGCAATTACTCATTTGTAATGAATGGTAAAGCTATTGTACTTGTTCCTTTTCACCTCAAGAAGTTTGTAGTTAATAAAAAAGAATGATGAGTGAGCTTGACAAAAGGCAAAAAGAGAGAGAACAAAAGTCAAAAGAGAGTGAGAGACAAGAAAAGAGTGAACCCATTAGCTTGAGTGGTAAAAATGGAAAGGAAACTGAGGATAAAACAAAAGGGTTCAGAAGAAAAAGTATTAAAAAAAGTATTCCCGAGGGCAATTTTCAATTGCAAGCTTCTCATTATACTTGTGACTAAGGAGATTTGCTTAGCGACTAACGACCTTTACCCTTCTTTTCCTAGTGTTGATTCTTTCCTTTTGCGGAGGCTCCAAAATGTAAATCTTGGATGCCTCAACAACCCATCTTTAGAGTTGGGACACATTGCAAGGAATTTGAAGAGTTTAGACTTTATTCCAAAAGTTATAAGCCCATATCTACTTGCATATCGAGCTAACCTTGAAGAGAAGAAGAAGCTTCAAAGGTGTGTTGATATACCTCTAGTGAAGGAAGAAATTCGAAAAAGGTCAAGACCATGTGTTGTATCAGGTTTTCTCACTTTGAACCCAGAGATTGGGTTTGGGTGCATATGCGAAAGAGGCAATTTTCGATGCAACACATAACTAAATTGTATCTAAGAAGATTTTTAAATTCGAGGACGAACCTTTTGAGGAGAGAGGAATGATGAGAAGTCAAGTGCACAAGGTCAAATAGGAAATGACTAGGCTAACCATGCTAAGGAGTTGGAATTGAAAAGACCTAAGATTGAGTCTCAAAGTGGTTCGAGTTCAATATCTAAGGGTCCATTAAGCAATGTCCAAGGTCCAACGATTAGACTTAGAGACAAAGAAATAAAAAGAAGCTTTAAAAAGTTTAATTCAAGAGGTCCAAGTAAAGGAGGTTGCCAAACTTGACAACTACGAACCAATTGTTGATTATGGGCAACATTGAAGCCTTCTATGAAATTTAATAGTTGTATTTTAAATTATAAACATTGGAACACCCTAGGATTTATGTTAGTGTTTCCTGGGGTTTTTTAGGGTTTAGGGTTTCACCCAACCCTATCTCAAAAATTCTAAATTTATTTCATTTATTTTAGTATTTTATTTTTCATCATTTTAATACACTTTTAATAGGTTTGGCTGCCCCCAGTAGCTAGAATTTAGGATACTACAAATTATATTAGTGTTAGGATTTTTGTCTTTCAATTTTAGTCCAAGTACATTAGGGTTTGGTTGCCATATCCTTGAGGCTTCAAACAACTTATTTTAGTGTAATTGTAAGACCTAAAGGGGCTGCTACTACTACCATAAATACACCCCTTTGTGGCTGAAAATTTAGAAGTTATGAGATTAATAAAATTTTGTGAGGTTTTTTTTCCCCCTCATAATGTAAGTTCTTCTTTTTGAATTTAGTTTTGAACTTTTCAAGATTCACCTTTTGGCGCTCTTTGTCTTATCACCTTGTTCATTGGTCCAACAAGTTTTGGCATCTTCTACCTCATTATTTTCCAGATTGTTCACTTGATTATAGTCTAGAGTATTAAGCAACTACTATTGTACCTAGCTTGCTAGCCTTAACCAAAACCGGGTGTGTAGTTCCACCGAATCACGTGATCTAGTTCAATTCTTGATGAGTCCTGGGCTTGTGGAACTTGTTCGTATTGGGAGGTCCTTAGTAGTCTTACTTATGCATATTTTCCTAATGCTATTCGCAAGAAGTTGGATGGCAAAGAAGAGAAATGTGTGTTTATTAGATATAATTGAGAAACAAAAAGCTACAAATTGTATAATCCTAGTACTGAAAAAATGATTATTGGTAGAGATGTTAATTTTGATGAGCAAGGAGCTTGGAATTGGAAGAGAAAACATGAACCAAAATCATCACAACCTTATAAACTACATTTGTGATGAAAGTGAATCTAGTGAGCAACAAATGGAGTCAATTCAGCAACTCGCTCAAGATCCTTCTTCAAGTGTACAACATATAACTACATAATCAGGACATTCACAAAGGCAATGATGTTTACCAATTTGCTTATAGAATTATGTCATTGGAAATGATATTAATAATTTATCTGATGAAGATATAGTAAATTTTGTTAAAAATTGTTTGCAGCTTGTGATTATGTAGAATTCAAAGATATAGTCAATGATAATCATTGGGTAAAAGCAATGGATGAAGAAATTCATGTTATTAAGAAAAACAAAACTTGGGAGCTTACAAACCATCCAAACAAAAATAAAAATATTGGTGTAAATTGGGTGTACAAGACAATATACAAATCAAATGGCGAAGTTAAGTCAAGATTAGTTGCAAAAAGCTATAAGCAAAAACTAGAAATTAATTATTTTGAAGTTTTTACAGTTGTTGCTAGACTAGACACTGTCCATTTCATAATTTTTTTGGCTACCCAAAAAGGTTAGAAAATTTATCAAATGGATGTCAAGGGATGTGAACCCTTAGATAACTTGTCCTAAAAACCCACAATGTGAATAGATAACTCCAAGAACAACCCACAGAAAATTTGAATTTTGTTCTAAGATGGGAAAAACCTTGACCCCACCCCAATAATGTAAATTGAAACCTCGATATTAGTATGAATCGAAACAACCCCACAAGTTAACGGAACAAGTCTTCATTTTGATAAGTCGCAGGAGTAGCACAAGGACAAACTTAATGCATTAAAAAAAGTTCTCAAAAGAACTTGAAATGTGAATTCCTCAAAAAAAAAAAATTCTTCATCGATTGATTAATATAGCTGCCCATCTTTTCCCTTTAGAAGGTAAGAGTTATTCTAATCTTTACAAGAATAGGAACATATCCTATAATTGATTGGATTAGATGTTTTATATGAACCCAACCTTGGAACCTAATCCTAAACTAATACTAAATGAAAGTTTGGTCTCAATATAACTAGGAAATCTTTTAGGAAGACTTCTAAAATTTGGCCATAGCTAAATGTTTTAGACTAGGATAAAATAAAACAAAAATACTAGTGGGATTAGGGTTAAACTCTAAATTTCAACCCCAAATTGGACTTAATATCATCCATACCCTTCATGGTTCTAATTTGGCTTCTAATTAGTTAAGGGTTTTAATACAAAGCTATTGGTAATTACATTTAAAATATTAATTATCTTGGGCCTGTAATCACCAATCTTGGGTCATTCTTTAATTTGAGCTTCTTGAATGAGCTGATTAAGAGCCTTAATTCTTGTAACTCTAACTCTAGTCATTGGCCTACGAGCACTTTAGAGTGGATCTTTGAATAGTTTTTGAGCCCAAATACAAACTCGTAATGATGCACCACAAATGATGACTGCCATGGACTAAGGTTTGCATCATTCCCCCTTATCGAAAAAATTTATCCTCGAATCTTTAAGAATGCCCTTGGACTAAAATCAACATTTTTGATTACCTTAGAGAATGGAAGGAATAGTTTGGTTAGGGGAATGGATGTCTTGTTGATCCAACTCTCCTTAATCCACTCTTGTAGTAGCTTTTTATTAGAAAACATTGAAAGCTTTGAGTTTTTGTTGGACCATGTAAAATTGTCTTTTTCAAAATGCAAAGTTGATGTGTGGAACCTCTGAAACTTTAGGAAATTTGATGGTTATGGGAAATTCAAACCAAAAAAATTATAAAAAGACAAATCTAACAAAACAAAGTTAGTAGACAAACCTCTTCCTATCAACTCATTGCCTTTTTCATTTTCTTTTAGTAATGACTTTTCTCTCAAAGTTTCTCTTACTCTTTGTACTACCATTACTTCTTTCCCCTTAAATTTTACTTCGTGCTCACCCTTAGTTGTTAACTCAACTATCTCACTCTTTGTGCTACCATTATTTCGTTTCCTTTCGATTTTACCTCTTGCTTACCCTTAGTTGTTAACTCAACTATCTCTCTTTTATTTTCTCTCTCTTTAGCCTTTCTTGAGATCTCTAACCCTTTTTACCTTTTCTCACTCTCATTTTTCATTCTTAGTTGCTTATTATATAATTGTTGAGGTGACAAAGGTACAAGAGTTACTTTCTTGCCATTCATTACAAAAGAGTATTTATTCATATATCTATCATGAACGGCTCTTTATCATACTCACAAAGATGGCCAAGAAGTAAATAGCTGTATTCGTACCACATCACAAAGAAATTCATCTTGGTATTTACTAATTGAGAATGAAACTAGTAATTACTTTGTTACCCAAACTTCTCCACATTCATTCAACCACTATAGATGATAAGGATATGGATGCTTAGTTACAAGCAATTTCAACTTCTTTATAAGCATAGTGCTAGTCACATTAGTGCAATTACCACGATCAATAATCATCGCACATTTTTTATTTTGGAGGTGGCAACGAGTATGGAAGATGTTGGTTCTTTGCTCATCATTGTCTACTTTTATTTGAACATTAAATGCTCTCATTATCACCAATGCTTCACTTTCAATTGGTAGTTCGTCACTTTCTCCTTCTAATGGCAGCATTCTCTCATAATCTGACTCCCAATCGCTTTTATTCTCATATTTACCATCTTCTCGAAATGTCATTATGCATTTTTTAGGGCATTGAGAAGCAATATATCATTTACCCAAACATTTGAAGCAAGTGACCCCACGAGAGGATTTAAGACCTGCAAGGGATACTTTCAACTTTTAAGCGGTAGTACTAGTCTTTATTGTGTTGGGAGTGCTTTAAGTAATAGCTTTCTTAGCTTCCACTTTGTATCCTTCTTAGGCCAAGAACCTCGGCAACCTGATGAAGGATATCAGAGACTCTGCCTAGAAGAACCTCAGCTTCATAATTGCCTTTAAAACTTATAAGCCATGTGCACCATCTCTTCAATAGTCAAGTAGTGATGTAATTCTATTCTATTGGCAATTTCTCAGTTCAATCCTACTTGGAATTGAGCTATGGTTACTAGATCTTTTAGCTTTGATCATGGATACCACCATCTTTTTGTAGTACTCAAAAATGGTTTTAGACCCTTGGGTGATTCCTTTAAACCGCTTATAAAACTCTCAGTAGTAATAAAGTGGCATAAATCTTTTGCACATGATTGCCTTCATTTCCTCCCAAATATTGATGGGTTTTTTTCTAAATTTCTTCTTCTAGAAACAATAAATTGGTCTCACCATACAATGGTATAATCTGTGAATTTGACAAATTCCTATTAGTTGTGTATGTCAAAGACAAGCTCTACTTTCTTTTCCTATTCCACTTCGGCTTTCGAATCACTCATCTTAGAAGGGTAGAATATTCAATTTAATGCTTCTAAGGTCTTTATCAATCTTTGGAATGTCCCCTCTCCTTTGGATTCTATGGGATGTCTCCGATTTATCTTTTCCATAAGCATCATCCTCCTCTTAAACAAGGGACTATAATGTATTCATTGAGATTGTGAAACTTCCTTTGATCCTCTTTTGCTGCTAGATTCAAGGGGTAATAGCCTTTCAATCATTATCTCCATCATAAGAGTTAATCTTGCTAGATGTTCCCATAAAACTTTTTGATCTAGGGTCTCATTCGATGCCTCCACCATGGTTGTTTTAAATTTTGGAGAAAAGATAAGGAAAATAACCTCACAAAACCGTTTTTCCCCGCCCAAACCTAAACTCACAACCTTAGTGTTTCACTCTTTTATTTGACTATGGAACTTTTGATCAAATCAGTCAAAGATTTTACATCTCAATTCACAAGTTAAAGTTTTTAGTTGAACTTCCAAAAGTGCATGAAAATTATCGATGTATAACACTTGAGACCTAAAGAAAGAACAACAAAAAGAAACAAGGAAAAGCAAAGATGATTTGGAGAATAAGAGATTTACAATCAGAAAAATATATTCCAAATCATAGTGGGATTAGGATTTAGAATTCTAGTTGGGGTAGGATTCCTAGTTGGATTAGGATTCCTGATCGAAATAGGATTTCTCATTGGAGTAGGACTCCTAGTTAGAATAGAAATCCTAGTTGGGGATAGAACTCCTGTTCAAATAAGATTCGTAGTTGAACTAGGACTCCCAGTTGGAGTGGGATCCCAAGTTCTTATCAAGGTAGGACAATGAATCCAAGTTGAAATAGGATTCGAATTCTAGTTGGGTTAGGACAACAAGTCTTAGTTGAAATAAAATAATAAATCCTGATTGAAGTAGGATTTTCGAAGCCAATTAGGAATTGAACAACTCAATCCAAGTTTTATTACAAAAGAGAAAGAATAAATTCAATTGTTACTTGGATTAGAGAAGAAAAACCAGTCCAATTTACAAAAGAATACACAACCTATTTACAAGTAGAATTGGTTTTTAAGATGCAATCCACTTAGGAAAATAATTTAGAATTAGAATTAGATCGCAATTTAAGGCAATTTAGGGCAAAAAACAAGCCGGCAGTTAGAATTTGGATTCAAGAACCAAATTAGACTTGAAGAAGGATAGCAACAAAAATTTAAGGGAGAAATTAATTCAAGGTTCGTAGATATCCATACAACTTTCTTCAAGAATTTGCTCAAAAATAATTTAAGAATTCAAGATCCTTCAACAAAAAATTCAACAATAATCAAGGAATATTTACAAAAAAATTCAAGAATTTCAAGAAATATTTACAATAACGGTGACCAAAACATAAGAAAAAGAATTACAAAATGATGAATACTGTCGTGAATAGTAACCGTTAACAGTACTGATGAACAATAACTATGAACAGTATAGATAAATACTAGCCATTAAAGTACCTGTGAACAATGCAATTTTTTTTTCTTTTTCACAATCAAAAATTAATTTCTTGAGAATCAAGAAATCTAGATAGTAACAACAACAACAAGAATTCAAAAAAAAAATTGGTCTGGTTTGCTAGGCCGGCAAAAATTGCTTTAATAGGGGCGATTAAGTGTGCGATCTCAATGTGATTTGCACCTTTTTTTTTTAGGTGTTTTGCTATGACTTTGGTTGTCAAGTTATTCAACGTATGCAGTTTTGCGAAACCATCATGAAAGGCATAGGGCGAGAGCTAGGAACGTTGAGTTGAGTTTCTTTCACCGTATGTATTTTGCGGTGGCTAGTCAAGACAACACCTTAGTTGGTAATTTTTTGTAGGTTAGTTGACCCTAGCTAGGCTAGTGGTCACTTTTGTAAGCCCTTGTGGCCGCTATTGTAGGTCCTTGTAACCTTTTTTGTAAACCCTTTTTATGGTCGTTTTTCCTTCGTGGTTCAGATCAAATACCACAAAGATTATTTAGCCTTTTTGGCTATGTACATTTTTCCATTGCAATGCAATATATCTATCCTTTGTTAAAAAATTAAAAAAAACAACAACAACAAGAATTCGAGCAGTGAGAAAAACAATAATTGAACAAAGATTGACAACTTAAAAATAATTTATAAAAAATAAAAACAAAAATAGAAGGAAAAAAGATGGATCATGGGTAGGAAGGAATGAAAAAGGATCACAAGAAACAATAAGAACAAGAAAAAAACAAATGACAACCCAAGGATATATAAAACAAGAAAGATATGAACAATTCTAAAGGGTTATCCAATTTGCTCTGATACTAAATTGATGTGCACTCTTAGGGAACTTGTTCTAAAAACCCATAATTTGAATAGATGGCCTTAAGAATCCACCGAAGAATTAAACTTTATTCCATGGTAGGAAAAGCCTTGACCCCAACCCAACAATATGGATTTAAACCTTGGTATCAATATAGATCAAAATAATGCCACAAGTTAAGGGAACAAGTCTTAATTTGATTAATCACAACAATAGCACAAGGCCAACTTTAATACACCTAAAAATGTTGTAAAAAAACTTGAATTGTGAATTCCTCACAAAAATAAAAATTAAATCTTCAATTGATTGAAATGTGGCCACCCATCTTTTCCTTTTATAGGATAAAATTTGGTCTAATCCTTACAAATATCAAGTCCTAAATTGTAGTTAAAGACATCCTAAAATTGGTTAGATTAAATGTTTTATAAGAACCCAACCTTGAAAAGTAATCTTAAACTAATACTAAATAAAAAGTTTGGCCACAGCTAGTTGTTTAGATTATGATAAAATAAAACAAAGAATACAAGTGAGATTTGGGTTAAACCCTAAATTTCGAATGCGCTTCTAATTTGGGCTTCTAATTAGTCAAGGATTTAAATACAAGGTCCATTGGTAATTACATTTAAAATATTAATTAACTTGGGCTTATAATAACTAATATTGGAATTTTCTTTAATCTGAGCTTGTTAAATAAGCCCATTACAAGGTTCTTTATGTCTTTTAGCTCTAATTTTATGTCATTGGCTGATGAACACCTTCAAATTGATATTTGAATAGTTTTTTCGCCCAAATACAAATTCATAATGATGTACCAAAAATGATGACCGCTAGGAACTAGGGTTTGTATAATTAAGTCTACCTTTTTAAATGGAGTTCTAGAAGAAGAATTACATATTGAGTAACTAGTAGGTTATGCTAAAAAATGTCAAGAAGATAAAGTACACAAATTAAAGATAGTTTTATATGGCATGTAACAAACTCCAAGGGCGTAGTACACACACATTGACACTGTCTTTATAACTCATGCTTTTCAAAAGTGTCCACATATATAACCACACTCTCTATACGTAAAATCTTCCTACAGCTAGAGACATTACTTATGCGTGCTCATTGATGATTTGATATTTATAGGAAATAATTAAAAGATGCTTGTAGAATTTAGGAAGGTTATGATCAAGTAATTTGAAACGACAAATATGGGCATGATCTACTCTCATGGAGTTGAAGTTCTCCAATCTGATCGAGGAATCTTCATTTCCCAAATAAAGTTTGCAGGTGACATACTGAAGAAATTCCAAATGGATAAAGCTAAATCAATCCTAACAGTGGTTAAACTAGTGGTGTTGTAGATCCAACATATTTTAAAAATTTAATAGGAAGTTTAAGATATTTATCTATTACATGACCAAATAATACCTTTTGCTTATCATTATTCTCATTTAGAATTAGTAAAGAGGATTTTAAGGTATATCAAGATGTGACCAAATTGAAGTAGTTAGTTACACAGATAATGATTTGGCTGGTGAATAATTGAAAGGAAAAGTACTTAGGAGCCGTTTGGTACATGGGTTTAGAGAGAGAATGGAATGGAATGGAATAGAATAGAAATAGTTGTTTAGTTAGGGGTGTTGGGTTTAGGGAAAGTGTTGGGGGTAGGTTTTGTTGAAACCCAACCCCACTCCCCCCCTCCCCCCACCTCACCCCCCCTCCTGGGTTTGGGAGGAAAGGTTTCAAGAAGGGTTCAAAACGATGTCGTTTTGAGTAAGATTTAAAAAAATAAATAAAATTTTGCAACTGACAGGCGCGTCACATGTCATGGTGGTTGCAAACCCATCAATGGTTTGCAACCACCATTTTACCTATTTTTTTCTTTTTTAAAAAACAAATTTCACTAACTTGTGGAAAAATATTTTTCTCTACAAATTGACATGCACTTTGACTATTTTTGGAACAAGATATGATTTTCTTAAATATAATATAATGAAAAATAACAATATCTTTACTATCATATTAATATTAATATTAAATTTTAATTTTAATATAAAATCTATTCCATTCCATTACAAAATAATACCAAACAACATAATTACTATCATTCCATTCTATTCCAAACCTTTCATTCTATCAAATCTATTCCATTCCTAAACCCACCGTTTATACCAAGCGCTACCTTAATGTTATGCATTTTTCATTGAATTAGGCATGGTTCTAGGAGTTTAAAGAAATAGCCAGTTAAAGCATTATAAACAGTAGGGACAGAATATATTGCAGTAGCAAATTGTACTATTGAAGCATTATGGTTGAAAAAGATGTTTGGTTTTCTGCAAAACATGCAGAAAGGTCTAACAACGAGATTTTGTAACAATAAGGGGGCGTTTGGTAAAAACGGTAGATTTAGAAATGGAATGAATTTAATAAAAGGAAAGGTTTGGAATAGGATAGAATGATAGTAATTATGTTGTTTGGTATTATTTTGTAGTGGAATGAAATAGATTTTATGTTAAAATTAAAATTTAATATTAATATTAATAAATTTTATATTAAAATTTAATATTAATATTATAATAAAGATATTATTATTTTACATTATATGATATTTAAGAAAATCATATCTTGTTCAAAAAATAGTCAAAGTGCATGTCAATTTGTAGAGAAAAATATTTTCTATAAGTTAGTGAAATTTGTTAAAAACAAAAAAAAAAGGTAAAATGGGGGTTGCAAACCATTGAGGGGTTTGCAACCCCCAAGAAATGTGACGCACGTTGCAAATATTTTTTTTTAAATTATGCTTAAAACGACGTTGTTTGGAGCCCATTTTGATTCCATTCCCCTCAAACCCCAAGGGGGGGGGGGGTATTGGGTTTACATAAAAGCCACCCCCAAGGGTTTAAAAAACCCCAATCCCTTATACCAAACAACCTTTTTTATTCTAATCATTTCCCAAACTTTTGTACCAAACACCACCTAAATCCCCCATCAAATCATCAAAAAACCGAGTTGTTCATGGACGCAATAAGCATATCGATATCAAATATTATTTCCTTTGAGATTTGGTTTGAGATGAATCAAGATAGATTATTGTAGAACGGAAAACCAAGTAGCGAATATTTTCTAAGAAGGATTAAAATTGGTGACATTCATGAAATGAAAGCAATTAATTGGCATGCCCAAGTATGAACGCTTTGGTTTGAGAGAGTTAAAATAGTTGAAAGATGACTAAACCAAAGCCACTATTTTGTTTTTATTTTTGTGAAAAAAAAAAGAAAATGAAGAAGTCAGTTGTTAGTCGACTGATGGAGTCAGCTTTTTTTTTTACTGGCTCAATATGATCATTTCCTGTAAATAAGTGTGGGTTGTGGGTATTAATTAGTGGGATTTGAGAAAATAGCAGGTTGACCAAAGACATTTGCAAAAATAGCAGGTTGACCAAATCATTTGCAACAATAGCAGGATGATTAATATAGCAGGTTGACCAAATCATTTGCAACAATAGCAGGATGATTAATATAGCAGGTTGACCAAATCATTTGCAAAAATAGCAGGTTGACCAAATCATTTTTAAACCTTGATAAACATATTACATCTTATTGTGAATCACATCTTATTGTTACCTTAAAATTTATGTAAATTTAACTGTAAATTAGCCTATGACAATTAAATTGGTAGGTAAGATAGTACAAACAGTTATTCAACCACTCTCACAATTTATTTATGAATCCTATTTGATAAACCAAGGTGTGCTATTTTATTTGATATTGAAATAAAAGAAATAATATAAGTCCATTAACATCTACTAGTAGAAAAAAATAAGGTTTTCTACTGTTTTGATTTGTGTGTTTTGTAATACAATGAGTAAGAGAAAAGGACCAAAAAAACCAACAAGAGTCATAATATTTTGGAGCTTTCCTTCATATAGAGCTTCATGCATTTCGTTAAACAGTTTATAGTTTTTGAATACAAGCACAAATTAAGAGGGTTTAGCACAGTTTCTTGTTATTTCCATGTGTTTTGTTTGCAATTTTTTACATTTCTATCATATATTTCTCGATGGTGTACAGAATATCATGTTCGAAACGAGTGGATTTTAACACTTAAACATGTCGACAGAAAGTACTGAAATTTCGAAAGAGTATGTGTTTTATTGATAAAACATAATATGGATAATGAATTGTAACTATTCATTACATCAAAACACATAGTGTCAACAATTTTTGTCCCTACAAACTAATTGATTTGAGCAAATTTGCTGGTTGTGTCCACGCTGTCCACAACGACCACAGTTCTTTTCAACTTTTTTCTCGCCGGTTGAAGGAATTCTCTTTTTCTTGAGCCGATCACTCTTAGCCCTTGGTTCTGGTGGCGATAGTTGAATAGATAAAATTTCTGCTGACACAATCCAATCCTTAGGATCACCAACGGGCATAATAGGCTCTGCATAAGTGCCTATAATTGCAGCGGTGTGATAAATTGGTGAGCATAAGTTGTAATAGTCAATTTGACGACGTTAAGCTGCAGCTAGTGCACACACATGGGAGTTGATCCATATCAAACACTCGACATGTAAATGTCTTTTCAAGCAAATTCACTATAGCTGTACGATTTGCAATATCCCGTACACACCATCTATTCATATCGACCGGATCAACAACATAGGATTGTGCTTCTCTCATCCTAGATCCGATTAAGTCTTCACAGTATGGGGTGGTCATTGTTTTGATTTCACAAGAAGCTATATGCCTATCGTGAAACCATCTTTGGAGTGTGTTACTGATGTAATCCACCAAGGAATGAATAGGTAATTCGCAAGCATCTTTCAACAGTGCATTTAGACATTCTGTAATGCTGGATGTCATTATTGTATAGCGTCTCCCACCAAAATGTGCCCTTAACCAATGTTCAACCCCCACCTCTCTTAAATACTCACCAACCCGTGAATTTTGCAGTGAAATAATTCCAAACAACTCATTGAATTCAGCAATAGTGTAAGCCTTTGCAGCCTTAAAGTAGAATGGGATCAGGGCTTCTTGTTTGAATTTGGATTTGAGGTTGTTGCTTAGATGATAAATACAGGCTCCATGGAAGGAATTAGGGAAAATATTCGCAATATCTTTTGCGATGCTCCTATGTCGGTCAGATACAAACACCAACCCATCCATATCGGAGCCAATTGCAGTCTTCAAATTTCCTCTAACTTCCTCCAAAGCAGCTTCCCTTGCGCGCCATGCCTTGTTGTACGTTATGTTAACACCCAACTCTGACCGAATATCTGAAATAATTTTCTTCGGCCTATACAGCCGACATATATCTGTGTACTTACATTGGATCCACGAGCCAAGTGCATCGCGGTTGGTCTGCTTATGATCACTTTGGACCAATGATGATTGGCAGGTATGGTTGTTAGCATATTTTGTGATCTTCCAGGCTGAAGAATTCCCAAAGGCAGCTGCATTCAATATCCACTTGCAATTTTTGTCCTTACATCTCAGGTACCAGAACTACCTATTAGCCCTAACAACCTTCCACTCGAAGAAATGCTTCACAGCCAACATGGACATTCTCATGAACAAATGCCGCCTAATTTCAAACGCATCCTTCACTGCAACATCCACCACTGCAGCTAATCTATCAGAAGACGTACCACAATCCGCATGTGATGACTACGTCGCGGTAATGCAATTCATTTTTTCTGCGACCATCCTATTTGTTTCCTTCTACCTTGTTCTCACGAGAACTCTATGTTCATTCTCCGAGATCAACATTTCTGAAACGCGACCATCCTTCTCATCACTGGCCTGAGGATCTTCATCCGATATGCAAAGGATGTTGTCATCGATTTGTCGTGTATGTATGACACCGTCCGTCCGGACCGGACAAACAGAGTTGTAACGATTTATTGGTGAGTTGCTAGCACCGAATTCATCTTTCGTAAGTCCACCATGATATGAATCCAACCAGTATTGAAGAGACTTCGAGCCTGGAGCATGATGATCATAGCGTGAGAGGGAAAAGGCGAGAAGAGCAAGGTTCGAAGAGCAAGGTCTTGGATCCACTTCAAGGTCTTGGTGGACCAATGACAAGGGCGAGAACAAAGAAAATGAAGGAAGCCTTGAATGGACTCATCCAAACGGCCCAAAAGGATGGGGAGAAGACCCGGATTGACAAGACCATGTTTATTAATGTACTAAGTATAATTGGGTCTTGTTAATTAGACTTTGGAGCCAAATTCCAAGTTGTAACCATAATGGGTTTGGCTTGACTACTATTTTCCTTAGAACCTTAAGATCATTGGGCTTAGTTTTTTTTATTATTATTATTTTTTTTGGTAATTAGAGTCATGTAGCCCAAGAGCCCACTTGGCCCTAAACTTGTGAAACCCTAATTGGTGAAACCCTAGCTTGTACTCCTTAAGGAGCCGTCGGCCATCTTGGGAGGGACAGATTTTGATGAATGAAATTTGGTTCTTGACATTACAAGCTTGAGAGGATTGCTCTCTAGTTTCTGTAATTACTTGCAAATTACACGAATTCGGAATTTGTGTGTTTGTTGTTTCTT
Source organism: Gynochthodes officinalis (assembly GCA_020080225.1). Lineage (NCBI taxonomy): Eukaryota > Viridiplantae > Streptophyta > Magnoliopsida > Gentianales > Rubiaceae > Gynochthodes > Gynochthodes officinalis. The sequence goes on along the minus strand of CM034615.1, from coordinate 30,101,616 downwards.
GATTTCCTAGATTTGTTCCCTAGGAAATTCGGATTTCTTCCATCTATTGATTCCAAGGTTTCTTGATACGGGTTATCAAGGGGTTGAGGAGCTATTCCACCTTCAAGGAACATACCATCTCTAATGAAAGATTCCAGTTGGGTTGATCCAAGGGGTAGAACGTGTGTGGTGAGTTTTTGGAACAAGTTATCCAAGGGTTCACGCCACACCATCTCGAATGGTGACACATAATGGTATCCTTGCGTCACCCTGTTTAATAATCTCATTCAAAAAACATTGGACATAGTGATCATTTTTTATAGGCAATACCGATATATTTGATAGGTACTTTAATAGGTATTCGATCACCAGTTTAGGTGTAATCTCCGAATCTAAATCCATTATACCTAAGATTTGATTCATCATTTCCAAGAAGCTTGAGTCTTCCTTTAACAAAATGGCTTTAATCCTGTTATAGCTCACGAATCTATGTTCATTCGTGGTGGGGTCAACACTCCATTCTCCGCCGAAAAGCACATGAACAACCCATTTATCATTGTGCGCTATTCCTTCACCTATGTCACGTGTAAATCATTCGATATGCATATAATCAGTTAAGGCGTCAATAATGGAAATAACCCTTTAACAAACAATCTCGTCGTCAATTTTTATCATCCAAGGGAATGACAAATCATATTAGGGAGTCATTGAGGAGCGTACCTGATACTTAGAGATTGTCTGGAGGGAACTGCATTTTCCTTTTACACAGTGGAAGATCGGTTCGGTGCCCTGGATGTCCGAAATGTGCATGTGAATTGTATAGTTAGGTCGATTGAGTACAGAATGTTTCCTAATCTTTTCTCACTCCATAGGCTTAGTTTTTTTACTGGAGAATTTTGAAAAATTCATTTCCTGCGCCTGCCACGCGCTAACACCGTTCTGTGGACGAATAAGTCTAGAGTGTCACTCCCTCGCGTAAATGTCGACTAAATGTCGATTAAAGTGTCGATTAAACCATCGACAAAATGTCGACTAAATTCTTGAAGAAAAGCTCGAATAATTGTCGACTAAAGTTTCGAATAAAACCTCGAATACATTAGACTAAATTCTCGAATTAAACCTCGAATAAATGTCGACTAACTTCTTTGTCTTCTTTTTTTGGTTTCATAAAATTGATTTTTACCCAACGTAAACTGAGATTAAAATTCAACATTTTCTTTTGTGAAATTTATTATACATATATACAAAAAGAAAACCGTATCTGTTCTCTCACATCTTACCACATGTATTAATTCTGTAATCATGATTTATATAATTATAATTACATCACATGTTATTTTATAGACAAGTTTTTTACTCTTTACAATCATGACAGTGACAAATGAAATTGAGGTGGCTCAGTTATTAAGTTACTGAACTGTACGCCAAAAGAAATAGAAAGAGAAATATTAAAAAGTAGAATAATGTAATAATCAATTGAAATTTTAGGGGGAAAAAAGGTCAAACGGATAAGTTATATGGATAAGAAAGATGACTAATATGACTGAAAATGATATAAATATGTAGATTTCTTACTTAATATAAATTTTGTACATAAGTTTTTTGTTAATATTGTTTCAAATTATGAAGCAAAGAGAAAGTAATTACAAATTTACATACCATACATTAAAAGAAGTTACAACATTACACGCTAGTCCTAAATTATGTGCAACGAATGATTCCTAGCTAAAGTATATGCACCGAATGATTCCTAACTAAAGCATATGCAACTATTGGGCTATTTTTGGCTCCCTTTCTCAACCTTAGCTTCCCTTCTTGCTTTCCTTCCTTTATGCCCTTTGCTCTCCTTCCCTTGTTTCTTTTCTTCCCTTCTACCTTTCTTTCTTTGCTCTGGATGGAATTTATCCTCCTCAACTGCGTGGACGTAAAGTGCATACGCCATCTGTTTACGTAGAGCAGTAGCGTTCGTCTGTGAAATGGTATTTAGTGGGAGGCCATGGATTATGCATTCTGCACTCTTCAGTACGTAAATACCACAGTCGCCACTACTGCAAGGACAATGAAATACAAATTTATCAGATTATTATATTCTATGTGATCGAACATTACATAAACAAAAAAAGAGATACTAACCTCGATTCTTGGTGCTCCTCAATGTGCTCGACCAGAACTTCCCATGTATCCCCAACTGGATGTTGTTTGCGATAGTATGTGTTAAACTTGCACGCCTTGATTATCTTGGGCATTATTGTAGTGAGATATTCTAATTTCGCCACCACAACTATGCCCTGCGGTGATGGGTTGTAAAAACAAAATTTATACTCATTTATATCCATCTTCAGTGCTTCACAAGCATCCATTGGTGGCCATCTACGTGACATAGGAATAAGAGGAAGTCCAACTTCCTAAGGTCGTGTGGAAACGAACCATCACCAACAAATTGCTTCATCGCCATGTCATCCACGTTTGCATCCCTCTTGTCATTATGAATCATCTTCAAGCCAGTTTAATACAAATAAGAATACGCAGCTCATTAAATAAAAATATAAAATACGTATGGGTGGAATGGTGAACAAACTTACATCGAAGGTAGACTCCATAATGGATAAATCCTCGCGGCCCATGTTAATGATCCATTTGCTTAGCATTGAGGTATACAAATCAATTTACTGAAATAAAAAGGATTCAAGCATAGGAGATAAGCATCACTAATAAAGGTTTTAATTGAAGAAAGAAAAACCCAGTCTTACTAGATCATTGAGCCAATATCCTTTTGTCCACATAGTCTTTAGCAAATCAAAGCCCAAAGAAATCCCTATTTGCGTCCACAAATAGAGTGTTGGTTTGTGCCTCATCCATTCCTTCATTGCGTTATCCTGTGCTTCTGTTGGAAGCAAATTAGCTAGACTAAAACTCACTTCCCCACTCACTTTAGATCTTTCTGTGCCGTGGCGTCCGCTGCGAGGCCGAGAATCCGGCCCAAATTTTTGCCCCACCGTTTCCTCCACTGGGGATTTGGTACCTTTTTCCTTCATCGGCGGTGGTGGAGCACTCTCTGCAGGTACGGGGACATTAGGCGAAGGAGTTATGTGTTCAAGACTGAGATGATGGACAATCTCCAACACATCCGACTCTTCCTTAGTCCTTTGCTCTACTTGTTCCCCCGCGACCGGCCCTAAGGTCTCTCCTGACGTGTGCCGTTCATCATCGACCGGCCCAGTCCCTTCTTCAATCTCGGCCGACCCAGTCCCTTCTTGAAGGACTTTGTTGTCATCGGCAGGGGAAGAACCCTCTTCGGCTGCAGCAATGACCTGTGCCCCCAGAGTTTTATTTACGTCAAGGCTGTAGCTAGGGGAAGTACCTTGCAAGGGACTGGATTCAAGGGACGGTCGTCACGTAGCTTTACGCAACATATGGATGTGCACATACTCTTCCAACATATAAACCTTAGCGGTCATCACATCGAGGTCCTCTTTAAGGGTCTTCACTCTATCATCCGTCTTCAACTTTAGAAACTTGAGCTCATCTTTACACTTTGATAATTCTTCATCGGTCTTACTTTGTCGTTCAAGTAGCTGATGGATGAATTCATTTGTTCACTCTGCTTCATCCTCGACCTCATAGCGGACTTTCTGTCGCTTTTCACGGTCTGAGACGACTTCTTGTCTGCTCCTCTTCCTATACGACACAAAAAAATCAGTAGAATCGGCATTCTTTGCCCCCAACTTCGCATCGTCCTCCTCTGCCTCCTCTACCTCTTGTTCTCATTGCAAAAATTTTTCTCGTTCTTCTGGAGTTAGCTTCATTCAAGTTATTTTCACCTTCTGCATGAAATGAAACAATAAATTTCGGTGTATGAAGAAAGTTATATTGCACGTCGAACTATACAAATCATGAACATTATCTCATGTCATACCTCGCCATCGGCTGTTCGTTTTCCCCACACCTACTTCCTCTTTTGTTCTCTACACTGACAACTCACACCTTTCCATCTAAACATCCTTGGCTTGTCCCCAGAGGATTCGACACTTTGCACCATCTTCAAACACTCAAGATGTGGCATTATCTCATATGCGAGCACCTGAGAAAGCGGAAAAAATTAGGATCAACGTATTTATATTACGCATGTACTTATAGAACTTAAAACACAGGTTAATGGTATTCTTACCTCAAATGCCACTGGGAATCCCCTAAGAGTGTATGTCCTGTTTTCGGGGTGACTAGTTTGCTTCGAGGCATTAATCATACTCTTTCTAGCACTATCTACTGTCGCCCTGGAGGAGAGTTCACCCCACGGGATTTCATCAAAGCTCTTCCAATCACAGTCCAAATGAAGAAACTTGTCTTCAATTTTAGTTCTCTTTGCCATGCCGTTGAATGATATGTAAAGAAGTAATAGTGTCAGGCTCACGACATCAATGTCTGAATAACTTGAGTTTATCCGATCGTAAGCCTTTAACACTTCATCATATGTCGCTTCCTTCGTTGAACTAAGGTGTTTAATGAACTTCGATATTGATGAAGGACCATTTGGTGCGCGGTATTTGGCATTTGTAGTATCAAAATCACCTATCTTTAGGCTCGTGATGATGGCAAACTCCCTTTTGCCAAATTTCACCTTCTTACCCGCAACGTTGAAGTATATGCTATTCTCCCGCTTGGATTTCTCGTTGGGTTTGAGTTGCCTCAACAGTAGGGAATGTATGATCTGTTTGCACCAGAATGTATGCTCGTGGTCAAGAGCAATTTCAGCAAGACAACTCTCTCTTCGAAGTATTTCCTTTTGCGTCTTGGCCAATTTCGATCGGATCATCTTCATATTCGCTTCATAATAGCAGTATTGGAAAACCTGAGCATTGAAAAACTCTCCCTGAATGGCCATTTGCGCTTTCAGATGTCCCTGCACATAACAATATCAAATATGTAAAATATTTGCACACCCTTACTCTCACCTTTTACTCTGAAACATGTCAAATATATGCATTCAATGTTATTTGGCAAACTATAAATTTTACAACTTTTGGGAAACTTTTACAATTATATACTTGTTTGATTTGGAAAATTGGGACATATTATCTTTATGATTTCTGTCAACACTTAGCAAAAATAATTGTAAGAAGTTGGTATTTATAATCAATCTATTTGAAGGCCATTCATAAACTAAATACAATTATACACTTAGATTTGTTGCATCACCGTTTCTAGTGTTGGTTTGTTTGTATGATATTATTCATATAAGATCAAACAATGGTGTGAAAGTAACCAAATGAAAGTTTAGAAAAAATATCTCAGATTACAAAGAAAAGACAGATAGTTTGAACTTGTATTTTAAGCATTTTGTCCAATTTTATCATGATCGAGGCTTTGTATCGACGCTTTGATCGACACTTGCTCGAGACATATTGGCATATAGTCAACACATTTGTTCGACACTTGGTCGAGATATATTGGGCATTTAGTCGACACTTGTTCTCGCCCAAGTGTTAATCATTAACATGGTTCTCGAGTGTTTTGTCGACAATTTTTGTGTGTTTAAAGTTATAAAAAAACAGTATTTCAATAGTATGAAAGGGTTTAAACATGTGCAAAACCCTACCTACTATAACAGCTTCTAAACGAAATGCGCGGCAAATACACGAAAATGAGTAACCAAGCACTATGATTTCTAAATGTAACAAACATGAAGCAACATGTGAACTAACCTTCTTCTTGTCCTTAGTCGTCTTCTCTGATTTCTGCTCCATTGCGTCAGCTGCCAGACGTCCACCTCGCGTACGTGCCATTTAAATTGCAATGATTGAATATGGTGTAAATGGTGTGAATGGTGGATGTAAATGGGTTCTCAAGATCAGAGAGTGTCAATCGGTTGAAAAATATTGCTTCCGTGTTCTTTGGCAACTTAAGTGATGGTGAGAGAACGAACAGTAGTAAGAATACTATTGGGCGCGATTTTCAAATAATATTTTCGTAATTTTTTATATCGACGAAACGTCGACTAAAACGTTGATTATAATCTCGACCAAACGTCGACTAAACGTCGACTAAAGAGTCGATTAAAGTCTCGAATAAGAGTCGACTAAAACGTCGATTAAACCCTCGACCAAGTGTCGATTAAACTTTCGAATAAACTCGTTTATTCGTCCAACAAATGCCGTCTTCATTCCTTATTTGTCTCTTGAACCTTAATAAGTTTTCAGCCATCTTCAAACATCCAATTGCTAGTTTGAGACAAGTGGATTTTGTTTGTTCGTCGGTCGGGATGTACTTTACATTTTTAATTATTACCTACGAAATAACCTGTATGGGACATTCAAACTAGTTGTTTGATTTCATGTACGCACCGTGGAAATGAGATGTTCAATCCATGAAGAATGAAAGAATGTAGAAGAAAGGTGAAATGAAGTTAAACAATGAAGTTCATAAGCATCAGGGGTTTTTCGGTATTTTCTCGTGGCTTAAACGGTCAACCTGTTATTGTTGCAAATGATTTGGTCAACCTGCTATATTTGCAAATGCTTTGGTGGAGCTACTATTTTCTCAATTCCTTCTATTAATTAGGTGTGCGTGAGGGGATAGTTTGTCTCGTGCAGAGCCATTCGGGTCTTTTTTTTAGAAAAAAAGTGTACTTGAAAGTATTCCGTTGTATTTTCAAAGACATTTGACTTGTATAGTTTTGTGTATCAAATATATATTTTGTTTTTTCTACACAAATCCCTCGTTATCGTACACACTCCATCATTATATGAACCGTAAAAATAAAAAAAAAAAGAAGTGCAAAAAAGAAATTTTTTTCTCTTTTTTTTTTTTGAAAAAAACCGAGAATATACGAAATCTTGAAATTTAAATCAAGATCTGACTTTGATTCATTCATATCCCTAAATAAAAAGACAAAAAATGAAGCACTCAATTCATAAGAATAAATCGGAACAATTTTGTGCAAAGAAAAGAAGATTATTCATTAACAGGACGAATACGCTTGAATACGCATGGATGTTGAATTCTATACATTATATTTCATGCATGCATATGCACGTATCAATTCTCCTGCAAAATAAATCATCATCTGAAAAACACGGTAAAAGAGTCAAGAATCTTGGGGTTTGGACATGTGAGAGAGCCTGCTCGGCGGTAGCTTGATCTTCAGGAAGCGACGATTCTGTTGAGGTAAAGGTTGGCTCAGAACTTCCAGAGCTTTCTCTGCGTAAATCTTCCAGGCAATTTCCTTTTTCACGATCGAATTCATAATCGCCATCCGCATCAATCTATCTGAGGTCTGCCCTTTCACAGCATTCTTGTTAGTATTCTTGAAATGAGTTGGCGGCTTCATCTGGATGCAATTAGGGACAACGACAATGGTGGAGGAGGAGCGAGCCCCATAAGGACGGTAAGAGAAATTAGATGGGGAATATGATAATGGTTCCTCCGGATAAGAACAACGGAATGTTGCTGATGTGGGAGGAGGCAACGGTAGTCGTCTAGTCAGAGTTGTGGGAGCAGCCATAGTTGCGTTGATGACAGGTGAAGGAGGAGAAAAATCACAGCACGATATTTGTAACTTGTTCCCTAAAGGGTTATGTTTACGTGCCTATTTTCGGGTCTGTGCATATGTATTTATAAAGGATTTCGGAGGGGTTGAAGAACGTAAATAATTAGGAATTGGTTTTCCAGTCAGGGAAGAAGTCGGAATCCAATGCCATACCGGAAACAAAATTAATTATCACATCTTTCTTTTATCTTTTAAGTGAAAAATGAAAATTACATAATTTTATTCCTTGCTAATATGATTATAAGATTTACACTTAAGTATATACTTTGGAGATTTAATTATTTGTCTTCTGGCCAAGAAAGAGACCACGAAAAGGCAAAACAAAATAAAATGGGATATTTATTTATATAATAAAGAAGAAAAATATTTTTGTTGTCTTTTATGAAATATTTCGAAAGATTGGAGACCCTTATTCAGTTTTTGCTGGTTTAACTGCGAATTAACTTTTACTTAGTTACTGGCAAAATTTATCTTCAATATGGATAAGACTTCTATCAAGTTTGTGTCCGTATAAAAACTTGGCTAGGTCACTCACGTTTCCAATCTACGCAAATAAAATTTATGCTCACTTTCATTCTGGTTCCTTTGTAGTCTATGAGTAGCCTTCTAGAAGTCTCAACACACAGCACAGAAAGCTTTCAACAGCTTTTGATTATTCAGCCTTCTGCTCCTTTCTTCTTTCAAATTAATTCAACTTTTCTCCTCCTTGTTTTTGGTTGCTTATATTAATTAGTAGTCTTTTGCTGTTCCTGCTCCCTTTTTATAGCACGACTCAGGTTACCATTGTTGTTCCGCTTTTCCAACAATATTCTAGAACATAACACAACCTTTAATACTACTTAGCCATCCAAACTAGAGGTGTTCATTGGTCGGTTTGTTCGGTTTTAAGTTAATTTGGTTCTATTTATTCGATTCGAAAAATTTCAAAACCCAAACTGAAAACCGAGTTGAATTCGGTCAAATTCGAGTTCAAATCAACCAAATTCGAAATTCGGTTTTCGGTTCGAATTCAAGTTTGACTGAATTAACGAAATTTCAAATTCGGTTGAATTCAGCTAAACCAAATTAATTCGGCCACAATTTTTTCCCCTTCTCTAAGACAATTTTTTCAGTAATAAAATTAATTTTCCAATGTTCAAATTAATGTAACATTTTATATTAATATAATTAATTAGTAAAATAGTCGTGATCAATTAGAATTTCTAAATGAAGATCGAATAATTTTTAATTTATCATAATCAACTTTTCCCCCATTAATTTTTTTCTCAAAAATCTTCAAATTCAAACTTCAAAATTTAACTTACTGTTGAACTAAAATTATTAAGTTAATTAATATTGTCATTCATTTAATACTCTCTTATAAGTTAATAATAATCAATATCTAATTAATATTCAATAATTACTTTGTGGTGATTAATTATAAAGTTACACAATCAAATGTCATTATATTGCAATTATTAAATTAGACTTATTAGTTATAAATTTTTTACTTATTTAATAGTTCAATAAAACTAAAATCATCAGAATTATATATATATATATATTTACTATATAGCAATTAGCATATATGTATATATATTGTAATGTAAACCAAAGAGTTATATAAAGAAGTAAATAGTTACATTATCTACATGCACCTTATTTGTATATGGTTTAAAAATAAATATATGTTCTATACAATAATTGTAAATTCAAAAGTAAATAAAACCACACATTGATTATTTAGCAATTTTTTTATATTTCAAACTTTCGAGTTTTGAATTATTAGTAATTAGCTGAAATTACAAGTAAAAATTACTAAATAAATAAAACTTTATAATTATTAAGTTAATAATAAAAAATATCTAATTATTACTCACTAATCACTTTATGCCTTTGTGGTTATTATTTTCAAATTACAAAGTTATACGCTCAAATGATACATGAATAAATTATTGAGGAAGAGAATTGCACTCTCGTATTTGTATACTATATAAGTTATTTTTTCTCTTTTTTTCATTTATTTATCCATTTTTTTTCATAATCTTTACACTTTTTAAATAAATTTACATTTAACCTTCTCCACTATTTAATATTTTCCAATTTACTACACTAATGACATTCTAACACTAGAAAGATAAAAGGAAGACAATCAATCTTCACAAAGAAAACAAATTTCAGAGAATTTGGGGAAATTTTTGTTGAATAAAGTTGAATAATAATCTGAACGAACGAAAATGAGTCCTTACGTGAATATTTATAAGCCAAACAAACCATAAACACAACTAAAAAAGAATCGTAAACTAACAAGAAAATAGAAAAAAAAAGCCAGACAGTGGTCAAAATGAATTTTTTTTGGGCCAAACACCCTGGGCTAATGGGGCTATGCCATTAGTCGTAAATGCCTTTGAAACGATATATAATATGCACGATTCTAACTTCATAATTGAAAGTTATGGCTGTTTAAAGTAAATTGTGCATTTTCGCAAGTTTTCCCTTCCTGGACTAGTCCTGCACTTCCAAATACTCTTCTGCGGCCTGTTCCACATCACATTCATACAATTTTAATATTAAAATTACTATATTAATGTCATTCATTATATTAAAATTATTAAATTTGACTTATGAAATATATTTTTTTTAACATATTCAATAATTGAATAAAACTAAAATCATAATATTAATAATTTTGTCTACTGTACATATATATTATTGTAAACCATTTAGTTTTATAAGTAAATAAATAATTACATATTATATATGCATATTATTTGTATATAATTTATAAATATGTATTCTATACAATAAAATGCAAATTTAAAAGTTAAAAATCACACCTTGATAATTTTACAAATTATTTTAATTTTTAAAGTTTAACACACACACACATATGTAATACATCAAATCTAATCTAGCATCTTTTGATATTATATAATATAGTATTTATTTTTCCATATACATTATGGAGTTATACATATAAATAATATATATATTATGGAGTTATACATATAGCATATATTCATATAAATAATACATGTATATAGATTCAAAATTTTTGAATTCAGTTAGTTAATTCGGTTTCAAATTGAAAATTGGATTGTAATTCGAACTTGGTTTTCGGTTCAATTTCAAACCAAAAACCAAAAATTCAGGTTGAAACTGAATTAAATCTGCCAACTGAAAAACTAAATCAAAAACCGAATTCAAAATTCGATTTAAACTGAAAACTAAATCAAAAACCAAAAATCCTAATTCGTTTTGAAAAATTCGAATACGGTTCGGTTAGATATTCAAGTTAATTCGAAAATTGCACACCTCCAATCCCTATGCCAAATTGCCACTGTACTGGGCTCGACAATTGTTCTAGTTATGCTATCCTTTGCCTAACCCAAGTAGATGACTTTGATATCAAATTAGTACAAGGAAACAACAATAAGAAGCATGGAAATAAGCCTCAAAATTATAACCAAAACTTCTAACTTCGACAAAAATAAATAAAAGTTCTTATTTTGTGTTCAAAAAACAAGGTCATTATGCACCTCAATTCTGGAAGAAAGTGAGAAATTACAAAGGAAATATTAAGCCTCCTAAAAATTTTTGGTAAACGAGATGATATTATTGTTTCTATTATTTTTTATGTGAATATTGCAACAAATGTTAACAAATAGGTGCATGGTATACTTTGGGTCAACTCAATATAGTTGTACAAATTGAGAAACATTTATCTCCTATGAATCAATAGGAAATGATGATGAAACGGCAACTCAAGAATGTGAAAAGTTTGGGATATGGACAATGTGCTTTTGAAAACTCACTAAAAGAAATGACTTAAACTATGGGACAAAGTGCTTTGACTATTAGAGTAAACTTAGTTTCTTTAGCCTTACTATGCAAAGCTGATCAATATTTAGAGTTCTTAGCCTTTCATGCATGGAGCATTAATATACTTGGACTTCGTGAAGATAAATGAATTCGAACAAGGAGACTTTGTGATACGAAAAAACGAAACTAGTTGAGCTGAAAAGCAATGCAAGTAGGAAGCGAACTAGGAAGGATTGTGCAAGGCTATAGATGCCTCCAAGTTGAAAAGTTATAGATTTTTCACCATGCAAGGAGAATTATTGCCTTGCATGTGGCATGTTAGCAACTTGAAAAGGTTTTATATGTAAGATATATTTTATGATTGATTACTAAAACTTTAGTTGTTCTAATACATTCTTTGTTTCATTGTTTATCAAATAAATCAAGGTAAGAGGCCTTAGAGTCCTAGAGCTTAGTTTAGTGTGACTCAAAGTCATGTTGTGCTTTAATAAATCGGGGAATTTAGGTGTAACCCTGGTTCATCTTATGTAAAGCTGTTATTCCATGAAATATCCTAAAGGGTGGTGAGACTCGAAATATCCTACGAGGAGACAGAATTAATTTATTAAAGAAAAACACCCTACGAGGTGAAAATTTTATTAAAGATTAAATGCATATAAAGCATAATTTTTATTCATATATTCAAGCATATTTCATACATTTACATGTATAATCACTGTTTATCTTTTCTTTTAATTTCTACATACCTAACTCTATCCTGTGTAAACATATTTAATATTGCTTCCTTTATTTTATATGGATCGATGTGTTGTTCACCTTGTTGGGCTAATGAATTTAGTTCAAAAATCATCTTGTCTACGAGGTCTTTAAGTTCCAAAGTCAATTTTAACCCTCGACCCTACAATTTCATCTCTGCGTTCTCTAGCTTTTCTTTCAATGTTATACACTCGAACTCTAGTTCAAAGGTGAGACTTGAAAAGTAAGTTCTTCGAGTTCCACCGTAAGACCCGAAAAGTAAGTTTTGAAATCTTCTTCTTATATATTTGTGCTAGTAAGTAGAGACTATCATCTTGTTACTTTAGAGTGTTTATCATATATTTTTTTTCTCTCCTTTCTCTTCTTCAATTAACCATATTAATACCTTATAGGATATAGTCAAGGCCCTAAGCTTGTGAGTGGTCACATGACGTTTATCTACAGTCTCCTGCAAAGTTTTGATTTTAGACTTCAGAGACGTCACTTTGTCATCCTTACTTAGAAATGTGGATGTTCAAGGAAATGTAGACTTTTGAAAGAGATTGACACAAAAATAAGAAACATATTCTATTAACAAGTTGGGTTTGACTATATTAAAAGAAGAAGAGAACACACAACAAAGAGTTTAAGCACTAGCCTTTTTTCTACTTCTCTAGTCTGAGGAGAGACCTCGAACTTGATGTTTCTCTTAAAACGTTCTTCATCCACTTAGCACTCTTACAACTCGTCTACTGTCATGGGGATTCTTGAGTCACTAGATGCTCCAATAAGGTGAAGAATCATTGTCTCTGCATACACTTGATTGGCCTTATCTTCTACTTCGAGGTTGTATCCAGACAAATCTTCTAGTTTTTAATTTGAGAAATTTTTCCTCGACCTAGACGATGGCCTCATGTTTTATAATCTCCTTAGTTACCTTGCTAAAATGTATAACAAAAGTGCCAAAATTGTTAGTATGAAATATCTTATTTGATAGCATCTTATCATATCCCCCCTCCCCGATTGACTTCCTTCAGCTTCTTCTTCTCAGCTTGAAGGGACTTATTCTCTTCGCGCATCCTCTCAACCTAAGATTAAAGTTGCTTTTTGTTTTCCTACTTTGATAGCAATGACCTATGACATGAGGCCTCAAATTCTTTCAATTTTTTCATCTCGACCTCATTTTTCTCTAATTCCCAATCAAGTGGAAGGCTCTTGAAATGAACTCATTTGAAATCGCCAAAACCTACAATTTATTTACGTTATATTAGTTTTTTTTTTTTCAAATGTACCCTATATAAGAAAAGATGATAGGTATTTTAGCATAGTTCAAGGATGACAGACGCTGCTCTTGAGGTCATTTATGAGATGGGAATATCATCGTTCATTTCCTATTTCTCATCCATGCACTACATTTATACAAGGGGTGAGGGTTTTCCTGGAGGGGAGGAAAAGCAAAAAGTCTTTGTAGTGCTGCCAACCTCGACAAATTTCTTGCTCAATTTTCTTTTATTTCTAGGCAATTCTTTCCTTTTTCCTTTTGGCCTACCTCTTGAACTTGGGGGTCCCTATTGGGCACCTTCCCAGTCTATTTGTCACCTCTCTAAGTGGAGGACTCCAGTCCGAGATCCTTGTGACTAGGCAGCTTCTTGGAGGAAATTGTTGGTGTTTCACCGCTGAGTGCACTAGTGAACTTGAGCAATGCATAAGGGACATCAAATGATTAGGTGCCCTATACATAAGAAAATAAAAAACATTATGTAGATAAAAGACACAAGAACCCTACAATTTGTTATATTATTTTCTTACTTTGATGGCCATGAGACTTGATGTCTGACTTTAATTATAATCAAACTCAACTTATACCTTACCAATTCTTTTTTAGTGAACTTCCCAATTCTTTTCCAACTAGGCTTTATGAACTGTTGACCTAGAGGCTATGTCTCTTCCAATATTTATAAAGGCCATTTGCCTTCCTATAGTGCTATTTTATCTCTAACCTAATGGAGTCAGCTTTAAAAAAGAAGAATTTCTATTTTTAGCCTTGGTGGGTTGTCAGTTTCTACATTTCGCTTCCGAACCTCGAAAGAAGGTGAAGTACCCCACTGTGTTCGCTAACTTTTCCATGTAGTAAAAATACCTAAATAGGTTCTCAAAAGTTTGGATTTTCCCTTCTTGGTATAACACCTTATACCCAATAATTGTCCTTATGGAGTTCAACACCAACTGTGCAAGAGATATTTGGTAGTAGATCAAGATTTTAGATAGTAAGGACAAAAAAGAAACTTCAAACTTGCTTTTAATTAGTCCTTGTATGTTATCCCGTACCCACAGGAGGTTGGCACGCTCTCTATTCTGTACCTGGGGATCTTTTTTTGTACTCCCGGGTATGTATGTCTTCTTTCAAAGTCTTGAACCTTAGATCCCCAGGACAGAGACAATGATCTCAATGGTTGAGTTGTACTTCTATGGATATGATACCAAGGACCTAGAGATTAACTTTTCATTTTCAGTTTCCATATCGTTACTCTTTGCTGATGAAAGTTCTGGCCTACTTTTCACCATTTCTGGCATTTGCCTTTGTAGCACTATCTTGACTTCAGATTTTTCCTTACTTATTCCCAAAATCAATTCTACCCCCCCCCCCCCCCAACTACTAACATGGCCTAGGAATATAAACTCTCTAGTTCATTATCCGATGCCTTATTGGAATAACCCTGAGATCCAATTCTTACTCTTGAAGAACCTTTAGACAATGAATTCGGAGAGGACATATTTAGTTGTGTCCGTTTGGTGTAGTTTTTGGGATTCTAAATGGAGTCAGTTCACTGACGATGGCTGCTCTAGTCATCTTTTGTATTCATGGATGTGTCATCCCAATTTTTTCTCTATCCTTGATGTTTTAAATTAACACATGTGCTTTTGATTTGACAAAAGCCCACATCACATCTTTTTAATTTTTGTAATGGGCTTTTGTGATTTGACAAAATCCTTAGGTTTATTTGTGATTATTAATTGTATGGTTTCAATTGACAACAAGCATGACTTTTCGTGATTTTTGTTTGGGATGTTAGATGTTTTTGTCTATTTATTGTAGAAGTTGTGAAACCTCAGTCTAACTAGTCACACTGAAGCTTAGGGGCTTATTATGAGCACTAGATCTTGGCCTAGGATATGAGGCCAAGAAGGATAAACCCATGAACGATTTCATGACTGATAATGATTATAGTATCTGAAGGTGTGCGTGTGAGTACTAGTAATTTCAAATCCCTTCCAAAACATGTTCTTATAATTTTGTATTTCAAGTATAAATACATCATGGTCATGACAACAAATAGGAAGAAACCCTAATTGTTGTATCTTAGCTTTCTGACTACCTCAAATAGCACTAACTTAAGCGTCGAAATATCTACCCCGAGAACAATCACCGAATCTGTTTTGCAGGCATAACACGGATTGAGAAAATTGATTAAAGTTCATCATAGAGTGATTTGTAGTTATTTACTTACATCAAATGGTGTCTCAATCTAACTGCATTAGACTATTAGGAGTCTAATGCATTTAATGAACTTTATAGTACATCATATTACTTGTGTTCTGCTAAATGGATATTCATATTGTCAATCATGACCATTAGTTTTAACATCGACATTAAAATGCAGTATCAAACCATTCAATTAAATGCATTATTAAATACAGTACCAAATGAAATTCAACATTTCCCAATTTTTTCGAATCTTGTGTTTTCCATTACACTCATCCAAACAACATCGACATTAAAACAAGCAATACAACACCGAAGTACACACAATAAATCAACGTACCCACATAAAATATTCATCAATATATAAAACTAACATATCCCCATAAAATACGACAGTTATAACATTTACACAACAAAAGAGTTAGGACAATGTCAACCTAATGATGTACAAAAACAGAAGCATAAGCATCCAAAGTTAATGATGCACCAAAACAAAAGCAGCATCTCTTATCCTACAAAAATACACAACTAAAGTTTCATTATCTATCATATGTTATATAGAATCAAAATGAACCCTTTGAACACCAACCAAAACAAGCATACTCCATGCGAACAGTCCAAATAGTATCCACTCCATGTTCTAAAAGATGAGTCACTACAAACATTCTATAGAAACATCAATGGAAATCAAATAAGAAAGCGCTTAAGAAAAAACACAAACAATCAAGTTAGTATTGAATTTAAGAAACACCAAATACAAAACAATATTAGAAATTATGAAGTTATTGCTAAATCAAAAATGTTTCTAGCTTCTTTGCTACATCTATAGTGGAAGCAAAGAAGCAAGAAAAATTTGCTAAAGCCAAAAGACAAATCTAAACAGTTGAAAACAAAATGAAAGTCAAAAGGAATCTTAGAGTAATACTCTCACTCGAATGGCAATATCTATAGTTATATACTAGTACTACTTAGTAATTGCAACTCATTGCATTTACTTGGGTTTGTTCCTTCCAATTTTCATCCAGTCTAAGATATGTAATGGAAACAGAAACCAAATGCATTTGAGAATTGAGATGAAATGTAATGAAGTGGGTAAACAAATATATTAAACAACATAACATCAGCAGTATTTCATTTGCCAAACTATTTCTATATGACCCTTTAGATTGGCCCATCACATTCAACATTATCAACATGAACATGAGACTAGTAAAAAACATAAACAATGAAAAAGGGGTCACATCACATTAACCAAACTCAATAACATTATTTGTGTATGAGATAACACCTAAAATAGTCCTTCACATTTTGGTGAATAATCTTTTTAGTCATTTACTTTTAAAATGGGAACAAATACTCTTTTATATTTTATAAATATTTCTTTTTAGTCCTTCGTTATATTCCGTTTGTTTTTCTATTAAATAAACCTAGGTGCGATGCACGTGACTTTTAACTTATGGGCAAAAATGGAATTAAAAAAATAACCCACCCCTCATTCTTCTTTTTCCTCCTTTTTGGATCATCCAGCTACTCCAAAAAATCACCACCGCAAGCACGGACGAGACTACTCTGTCACCACCACCAGCAGGCGAAGCAAGAATGGGAATCATCAGAGAGAGTCGAGAAAGTTAGAGAGAGATGCTCTCAACTCATCCTTTGAGTGCTTTCTTCTTCTTTAATCCATTATATGATTTGGTATCTGGACTGCTTGTCTTCAAGGATCCTGCTTGTGCTGCCGATTAATACTGCCCCCAAGCTGATATTTTCGCATCTTTCTGACTGATTGCATATGTATTCTGGAGATTGACGCTACCTTCCGAAGCTTTATTCCGCATCTTAGTCCTCTGGGTTTGCTCTGCCGAAGGTTTTGCTGGACCGAGGTAACCAAAACTAATTTCTGGGGTCTCTCGAATTTGGTTTGCTACTACACAAACTGAATTTTTTGGATTTTATGAATGGCTATTAACTGATTTCTATATGGGTTTTTCTCGGTTTGGCCGGGGTTTTCTCAGAAGATTCGAGTTGTTTTGACCCAGCTTTGTTTGGAATTTCTATACCCAGTAATTTCCATCTATTTGGTTTAATCTCTCGTCCTTTGAAGTTTGCAGATTTAACACATCTGTAACTTCGTTTGCTTTGATTTGGTATGGTTGTAGGCCTCATTTTGGGTGTGAAGAATGCTGTGATTTTTCTGGATTTTTCAGGCTTTTTGACTGATTTCTGTCTGAATTTCGTCCCTTTGATTTGGCACGGCTGAAGATTGTTGTGGGTGTGAAGATTTGCTGTGATTTTTTTGGGTTTTCTGGCTTTTTTTTTTAACGGATTTCTGTCTGTTTTTTTTTTTTTTTGGTTTGGCTGAGTTGTGGCTTGGTTTTTTTTCTAGATTTCTCCCCCAATTCTGCTCGAATCCGGGCATTTGGGTCCTGTAGATGCAGTTCTAATCCTTCTGAAGAATAGGAATCATCAGAACAATGGCAGTAACAAGAATGATGATAATAATAATAATGGTAGCAGCAAGCATCCTATGTACAGAGGGGTACGGATGCGGGCATGGTGAAAATGGGTATCCAAAATCCGCGAGCCCAAGAAGAAGTTATGGATCTGGTTAGGGACTTTTGCCACTCCGAAGATGGCTGCAGGGCTCCAATTATGGAAAGGGTGTGACTATTGGGGTGTTAGATGGTGGATTTACTCCAGGGCATCTATCATTCAATGATGAAGGCATGCCACCTCCCCTGCCAAATGGAAAGGCAAATGTGAATTGAATGGTGCAGCTTGCAACAACAAGGTTATTGGAGCAAGGAATTTTGTGACCAGAATACCCGGAGAAACACTTGTTGATGAAGATGGACATGGAACTCACGCGGCAACCACTGCAACTGGAAATTTTGTCCAAAACGCCAATTTGTTTGGAAATGCAAATGGAACAGTAGCTGGAACATTCGGTTTAGGGTCAAGGGAGGTTTTTGGGGTGGGTTATTTTTTTAATTTCATTTTTGCCCATCAGTAAAAAGTCACATGTATCGCATGTGGGTTTATTTAACAGAAAAATTAACATAATAGTGACAGAAGATTAAAAGGGAACATTTATAAAATGTGAAGGATGATTTGTTCCTGTTTTAAAAGTGAATGATTCAAAAGATTATTAGCAAAAATGTGAAGGACTATTTTGAATGTTATCTCTTTGTGTATTGATATACACACACATAAAGATATTTATTAACAATAAGGGAGTGATCATCGAGACATTGTCCAAACCCATTAAAATAAACATATGACACACGCAAGAGCTTCAATAGTAGTAACTATAATAATCAAAATCAGATTCGATTCTGCAACAATAACTATTTAAACAACACTAGAAGTGCGAGAGTCAACTGACACCCAGAAAATCAAGGGTAGCAGTAGTATAACAAAAAAATGTGAGCACATGGGGAGTTGTAACAACTTAACTTTCAAAGATATACGAGCAAATATTGCTTCTGGTGCATTTCACCATTTGAATCTAATATCATCACTAATGAAAGATCCATAAGTATTATGGTTGTTAGCAGTTGACCCCATATTCACATTGCCTTCAATCATTGAGGAATCAACCACTTGCAATTTGTTGGTACCCTTTGTAAAAGATGGCATTTCTATATTCAAATCAACAAGAAGATTAAGTTCTGGAACCTCCTCTTGATATACTTCTCCCACTTGGTCTGCACCTTGATTCTCAGGAACAGCATAACATGTGCGTGGACTAAAACTCTGTACAATATGCCATTTGTTGCCAAGTTTTATATTAAAGCTAGAAAGGATGGCCCACATCATACAGTATACACAATGGGAAAGAACAATTGGCATGTGAATATTTGATAAGATGAATGTCACTGAGAAATGAAACTCTACAGTTTTCTGAGAGAGCTCACACTTCTAAACACTGTATAAGCTTTGTAGTGACTTACAATTGGGATATCTTCTTGCTTGTTATCTAAAAAATATCCACGGATGAGATTATTTAAAGACGGATTACCCTAAAAATGATAGTTCAGAAAACGTTACAAATTATACATACGGAATATGAACATTAGATTTAACACCAGATAAGCTCACTCACTAATTCACCATATTCTAACCCAAAATCATTACACAATAACGGCTCACTTGTTGACCTATCAAGAGACTTCTCAACTATTGATAAAGTCCTTGTAGTGAATTCATGAATGGTCCAAAATTTTTCATATCAATTTGCTTCCCAGAAGGAGTGACTTTCACTTTCAAATCTCCGCAATCCATTCCCACCTCCTTATTGTTTCTGGTCATTGTATGACTTTAGCACTATTACAGAGTTCACAACTCTTGAGGTTTTCCCTCCCTATACATTGGAAACATGGGAAACATAATCATGACACAACAAGTGAATCCTAGGCATCAAAAGAAGATCCTAAATTTGTGTGCACATTACAAATCAAATTAGATAAAGAGATATCTGCTACCTTTAAATTACACTATGGGTGCAATTTTAGTAGTAACTAGCAAGTAGTAAATTGACCCACATACCTGTTCCAAATGAGGTTCAAAAGTAAGAAGTCACATATCCTCCACTGCCACAAGAAAGTTCCTAACATTTTCAAAGTACTGGTATCTTGAAAGAGCAGCCCCATCAAGAAGAATAATAGAATCACAAGGCATTTCAACAACCTAAAGTTAAAAACATAGAAGCATAAGTTTTCCTCAATATATTGAGACAATTACATAAAACAGTAACCTAATCAGGATGTCTAGTTGCAATTTTGGGAAGCCCACTATTCAGTAGCCATGGCTGAAAAAAGGAGGTGCGATAAAAAATAGCCATGGCCAGAAGAAGCTTTGACCATGGCCAAATGAGAGAACACCAAAAAAGAGGGCACGACGCAACCCTAAAACACCATTGGCAGCCACAAATCTTCTATCTGCTTTAAGATTCAGGGAAAACTACGTCGCTAGCCAGATCCAAACCACAAAAAAAAAAAAGGTAGAAGGAGAATTGCATGGCCAAGCCAATCCTAGCCGTGCAATTCCACCCAAAAGACCAACCATAGCAAAAAAAAAAATCTTGCCATGCCCAGAGGACAAAAAAGAAATAAATAAATAAAGGAGGCGGGGTAAAGAGTAGCCATGGCTAGAAGAATTGAAGCTTTGACCATGGCCAAAGGAGAGAACACCAAAAAAATGAAGGAAAGGGAAAGAGGTCACGGCGCAACCCTAAAACACCATCAACTGCTGCAAGATCGGTACATGTTTGGCCGCTTCAAGATTCAGGAAAAACTTTGCCGCTAGAAGGATCCAAACCACAAAATAATAATAATAATAATATTTGTAGAAGGAGAATTGCACGGCCAAGCCAACCCTAGCCATGTGATTCCACCCAAAAGACTAGCCATAGCAGAAAAAATTCTTGCCATGTTCAGAGGACTGAGGAAAAAAAAAAAGTGGAAGGAGGCGCAGCATAACCACACTAGAGAACCCAACCGTCCAATCAAAACAAATAACCTAATCAGTTGGAACAACGGCACCAGAGAAAACCAAAAGGGACAAAGAGCGATTTTTGCCCAGGGAATAACATAAGAGACAAACAAAAAATAGGGTTGGAGAGAAAGGGAGGGGAAAATAAGGTCATTGGGGTTCAAAGTGAAAAGAGTGTGGTGGCGGTAAGAGCAAATTGAAATGAAAAAGTGAAAAGAATAGAGTTGGGAGAGACGGCAATAGGGCAGAGAAGAACATCCCGTTTAAGTGAAATTTTGCTTAAGTGTTTGCCAAAGAAAAAAAAAACGAATACAATCATGGAGCGACATTCATTTTTTAATATCCGCTTTTTCCTTTAAATCAAATTCGTTTTTGTTCTATGTATTCTTAATCATCCAAAATTTTAATTCAATTATTCATAATAAAAACATCTTTAATTTTTCTTTTCAAACAAAATTCAATGTTTCACTTGATTTACGATGCTATGTTAGTTTAAAAAAATTCTAAGTTAAAATATTTTTAAAATTTTAAATTTTTTAATGCTAATTAGTTATTAAATGGATAGAGTAAAATTGTTTTAAAATAATTGATATTTTCTTCTTGACATTGAAAAAATTATGTATACTATATATTTAAATTTATATGGATTATATATATTTAAAATTATATATTGCTTACTTCAAAGATGAACAAATAGACGAATAATTAGCATGTATGTGCATAAAACTATGTATATATATGCACTAAATTACTTATGTTATATAATAGTTACTTTTATTATAACTTCATTGTTTACTAACTACTATATATATGTATTAACTACTTATGCTATTGGTTTTAGTTCTAACTATATATATATATATATATATATATCACTCCCTTCATCTCAAAAGGGAAAAAAAAAAAAAAGAGTTTAGTTACTAAACAAGTTTTTGTTCCATTTAGTTGACCAAAAATAAAAAGTTGTATATTGGTGGAACCAAACTCTTTTTTTGGGGCAAAGGGAGTATAACTATATACTACTTTTATTACACATTGTACGTCTAACTATATATATACATGTATTCATCACTACTTATGTTATAATATTACATTAGTGACTGTAACTACTTTGAAATTATATATTTTTTATTCCTAATTTTCTTGTAAAGAAATATAGTTCGTAATAAATGTTAAAACTTTTAATTACCGTTAATCAATAGTGTATTTTAATACAAACAAAATTATGTGCTTAAATTAATTAAACTTATGTGCACAAGTTCTTAAATCTCAAGGTGTTCTAATATAATTATTTCAAATTATGAATCATAGCATAAATAAGCCAATGAAGAATACACTTAGTCCAATTGTTATTCTTAACCAAAGAAAGTTAATTAGTACTAATCAATAGTATATTGTAATACTAAAAAAAATTGTGTAATTAAATTACTGTGTAATTAAATTACAATTAGATGAGCACACAAAAATGTTAGGGTGTCCTAGTACAATTATTAGAAATTAAGAGTTATAATATAAATAAGCTAAGTTTGGCATAAGGAAGAATATACTTAGTCCAATCATTAAAGAAATCAAATTACAAGTGATAGTGTATTTAAAAAAAGACTCTATGTTTGAAGTAAACAAATGTAGGAAAATTCATATATAATCGGGTGTTTTAGTGCAATTATTAGAAATTAAGAACTATAAATTTAAAAAGTTAACTTTGGCCTAATTAATAAATTACATAGCTCAATTATTATCCTCAACCAATCAAATTCAATCATAATTATATGTTGTGGCCCAATCAATTTAGTCTAAAATATTTTGTTTAATACATCCCAAATTATATAGCCCAATACATATTTTGTTATTAAAATTTACAATATTCAGTTTCATTATACACTAAAGAAAATATTTTATATTTTCATATTTAATAATATTATACACTAAAATTGTATATATATATATATAATTAAAAGATTATAACTATTTTCATTTTTATTAGGACTATTTTACTAATTAAATTTTCTTTTAAACCAGAGAATTCAATTTTATAATGCACTAACAAAAACATTTTCTATATTTGAATTAATAATATTTCACATATATCCATATAATTAAGAATTTAATTGATAATCAGATATAAATAGTATAAGTTACATATATAATAAGAACTTTTGTCGTCACTAAAGGGCATTCAAATTGGTGACGAAAAACATTTCGTCACTAATGAATAAACTCTACGATTTTAGTGATGAGAGTAAATGTCGTCTCCAATTTCTCTTTACTAATTGTGTCCAATTGGCACAAAATCTTCCCACCATACTCTTCTATGACGACTTCCGGTGACTCGTCATTAAGTTGGGGAGTAGATGAAAACTTGGTGACAACAAATTTTTTGGTCACTAATAGGGATATTTGGTGATGAGATTTTGTTTTGTCACCATTGTTTCTGTCACTAAAAGTCACTTTTCTTGTAGTGATATTACTGATTATGTGTGCTACTTTTTTGATGGCACATTAGCCTAGAAATCAACTTGGCAAATGACCATTGCTAGATCAACTATAAGATCAAGATTTGTAGCATTGAGTTTCTAAAGTCAATTGGATGAGAAATTTCTTAGCCAGTTTTCCTTTAACCAACGAATTAATGTCTCTATTTTCTATATACTATAATTGTCAAGTATCAATTACTATTACTTTAAAATAAATCTCATAATTGTAAAAATCTACATGTAAAATTTAGACATCTAGTTGCTAAATGATTGAATAATTTTAATTGAACCATCTATTGACTAAACTTGAGGGTAAGAAATTAATGGAGACATGGAATTAAGGCCAACAAGTTGTCAATATATATAGTAATCAACTTATATAATTAGAGATCACAAGAAATTGGTTGATATTAAAAATAGCGACTCAATATTCACCCAGAAGTACTTGAGTTCAAGTACCTTATATGGTTTGTACTTTTGACTATTTCAAACTATGAGGTTGAACTAAACTCTTCGTGAATTCATATTTTTTATAGATCGTGTATTTTTTGTAGTATGCACTTGATAAAGTCACTTATATAAGAATGGAATGGAACCACTCCTATGAGATTTTGGCTAGTTATTTAGAGCTCTCACAAAGGACTAGAAGCATGCATGGCCTTTTTGCTCAAAATGCATTCAACAACGAATTGTAGAGGTTGCATTCTGATTAATAAAGTCTCTATCCTATATAAGGATTTATGGGTTTAGAAAAATTTTACATTTCACCACTGAACCTGTAAGTTATATGTTATCCATCTAAATTTATTGCATGGTGCAAAAGACATCAAATTGGCTATACTTGCACTACTACAATCTTGTTAAATTTCAGTGTTCTTATTTGAATCTTCATATAAATCTAGTTAAATTTGAATGTTCTTATTTGAATGTTTTGAAATATGTCAGAGAATATTTTCTTTTACAGAATATTTGAATTGATTCTAATATGACGTCCAATATATTTTGTGGGTTTATTTGCATATTCATTTTTTACTTGTATTACTGACAGAATTTATTTCCGATGTAAATAGGACTATTACCATGTCAGTCTAGATAAAAGGTTGGCTAGCCCTTCAATGTTCGAGTCCATGTAGAAAACATTTATGCCCACAGTCTAATTAGTTAATAAAATTTTAACTACTCCTAATGTGAATTCAATGATCTATTTCTTTGGGAGACTATGGATACTAGCTCTTCTCAAAGTCACAACATACAACACACAAATCTTTCAATAGCTTTAATTATTCCGTTTTCTGGTCCTTCCTTTATTTTAATGTATTTAAAAAAAATTTCCTTGTTATAAGTTGTTCTTAATAATTATTCTTGATATTTTTACTTCCTTTTGATAAAAAAGAAAGGTTTCGCAATTATACAACAACTCAAGTCAAAATTATTGTTCCAATTTTCAACATTTCTTGCATTGAGCTATATCTAGTTCTAACATTTGAAAGAAATGGAAATTTTTTTCGCAAAACATTGCTTTTTCTAGAGGTATCAATTAATGATCGATTGGTGGAGATATTTTCGGTTTTGAGTGAGACATGGGTTCAAAAAACCACACTTGCAGATACCTAAAATTAAAAGACGTGTAATATAAAATCTGCTAAAGGTTTTTTGTTTAATCTAACTTTTGAACTATGTAATATATGATCTTATTTTCATTGTAATTTTCATGAGCTAGTGAGACAAAACAAATTATTAGAACAACTTGGGCAAAATTCATCCCAAAATAAAGAAGAAAAGTTTTACCTACTTTGAGATAGCCATGGCCACGATTTCGAAATTACCAGTTCCAGCTTTGCTGGATAGGAAAAGTGCAAACAAATTGAGATGCAACTTGTTTTGATCCCATTCTAAAACTGGCATTTCTAATTTCGCTTCATGTTCTAGTTTCAATCCTGATTAATTTCTATTCAAGATTTGTTCTGATTTGAATTTTTTTAGTATATAAGATCATTATTTAAGTAATTTAACTTGAAACTTAGAAGCTGATATTTGAGAAAATAAATAGAAGAAAATAGTAAATGAACAAAGTGTAATTTTATTTATATGTGAATTCTACACTTTAATGTTAAAAAATGAATACAATAACAAAATATTAATATCAAATTTTGTCAAAAAATGAATACGTTAGTAAATGTTATTAATTGAAATAAAGTAAAGAAATTTCCATTAAAAAATGTTATATCAAATTTATAAAACTTAAAAAAATATAATTGTAACAAATTCTCAATGATCTAATAGTGCAATAGAGATTATTGTTATTGTCTTCTTTTCTTCAACATTAGTGTGGAGGGACAATCTAATAGTGTAATAGAGATTATTATTATTGTCTTCTTTTCAGCATTATTATTGGACGGGGGGTGGGAGTTGGCAGTTGAATTTCTTCTAGTACGGCACCAGTTATGTATTGGGGCCAATAAATTTTCAACAGTACTGGCATGTTTTGGGGGCCAATTGAATTTCAAGTAGTACAAGCATCAAATGTAAATAGATTAAGGTTGGGGTATTAAACCAAACTTATTTAGGAAGTTATAATTTGATTAAGATTTGATAATTATTAGCCTAGTTAGTTTCTAATTCTTATAGAAAAGTTGATTTTGTATGGTATTTGATTATCAAATTCTAGTTCTTTTTGAGTTATAAGAGGTTTTATATAAAGGACCCAAGGCTATTAGTTTTTGTGAGACTTCAAGAAAAATAAAAGAAATGCTCTAAGAAAATTATAATTTTGTTGAGTAGGAGTTTCTTCCTATTGTTTGTAATTTTTGAGGTGTAGGCTTTTCTTTTTCCTACTGTATTATTAATCTCCACACAAAGTTGTTTTTTCCTGTTAATATAAAATGTTTTTCCACTGTATGATTTATATACATAGGACTTTTTATTCTACATGTAGTATCAAAACCAATAATATTAAATTGTTAGTTTTCTGATCTTGGAGATTTTTATTTTTATTGTTTAGCCAAGGAAGGCTTAGAAATTGTTCGTTTGCCATGGAGAATTGGAATATTGTATATGTTGTTCCAAAACTCATAGGAAAGCAAAATTATAATTTTTGGAGGACTTAGATGGAAACCCATCTTCTAGTGTTTGATTTACTACAATTCATTCAAAAGAAGGTACAAGATTCTAATGATTCTGAAATCGAAAAAAAGTTATATTTGACATTAGCTCAAATTCATCAAGCAATTGAAATTTCAATTGTTCATAAAATTTGCACTACTAAAACTTCCAAACAAGCATGGGATAGTTTGGAAAAAAATATATATTGGTATAGATCAAGTTTGAAAAGATAATCTATTATTATTGAAGAGAAATTTTGAATTGTGTGCTATGGTGAAATTTGAAATGATTGAAAACTGTTTTTTTTTTTTTTTGTTGGATATCAAGAATGAGATGAAACTGAATGGGTATATTTCTAATAATGAAATCTTTGTGGAAAAAGTTTTTAATTTGCTATCTATGAAATTTGAACATATTGTAGGGATTATGCTTGAGGCTAAGGATTTATCAACCTTGACTATTGAAGAATTGTGAGGTTCATCAATTTTTCATGAACAAAGAATTAATGGGAAGCTTATATTAAAGAACAAACTAGTAGAACAAAAATTAAAAACTCAAGTTGGTACAGTAATTGAGGAAGGAAATGATTCCAATGTGGAGTGTACTGATCAAGATTAGAATTTTGAAGAGATGGATTGTGAAAACTACCAAAATCATGGTAGAAGTAATTGTTCTTCTCAAGAGCAAAATAGTTACAAAAACTCAAATTATTATTCTCATCCCATGAACACTTTTGAAATTAATACTTTCTTTGAATTGTTTTGGGAATGGGGAAGTTGTAAAAGAAATAGAAGAAAAAGTTGATTTTGGAACGGAAAAAGAAAAGATAGTTGGTTCGATTGAGAAAAAAAAAATTAAAGAGCCAACTAGAATTGGGTTAATATTGATGATTTTTTTAACAAAAATAAAGAGCCAACTAGAATTTTTTTGAAGTATAAATTTTCTCCCATATCAAGTTTGAAGGTGTTGATATAGATTAGCTACAAATTGGTATTACACGTAGTCTATGCTCGAGATGGAGTTGGAGTTACAACAATGGCAAGTTTGGTTAAAGGAGGCAATGTTGGTATACTAAACCAAACTTATTTAGGAAATTATAACATGATTATGATTTGTTAGTTATTAGCCTCGTTAGTTTCTAATTGTTTTAGAAAAGTAGTTTTTGTGTGGGATTTAATTATCAAATTCTTGTCATTTTTGATAAAAAAAAAAAAGTTTTATATAAAGGATTCAAAGCTATTACTTTTAGCAAGGCTTCAAGAAAAACAAAAGATGGACTTCAAGAAAAATGGGATTTTGATGAGTTAGAGTTTGTGCTGATTATTTGTAATTTTGAGGTATAGGTTTCCTATATCACTATTATATAAAAGGGAAATGTTTGTTAGTCGTTTTCAATAAAATTATTATAAATATTAGGGATTAAATTGTCTTTTTACTCTCACATGATTTTAATATTAATATCAACATTTAGTAATTACAATATGGCTAAAGTTTTAAATTTTACAAACTTTTAAAAAGATTATCTATTTACTATTTATTTTTAGTAATTTGAAGATGTTCAATTTCTTATTCCTTTTAGTACTTTTATTTTCATTTGTATATTTTTTTTATAATTAATTAATCATTTTACATAATTAATTAATCATTTTACTCTTTTCTTAGTAGTTAGAGAAGAATTTTGAGGGTAATATCTATATTCTTAATTAAAATATTATTACTTTTTCTTTCTTCTTTTATGACCTTATCTACTCCATCTCTTTCCTCCCCTCCTCCCCACCCCCCCCCCCCCCCCCCCCTCCCTCTTTCTTCCCACAACTCCCCACCAACCCCCTTAATTTGACTTGTCTTTTTGTGTTTTAAGTTTTGGGGTACTATGAATTGTAATTTTGTAAGATCATTCCACATTTATTTATAAGAGTTTTAGTCTCTTGTTAGTGGTTTTATTTTAAAATACTTTTCTTACCATAGCATATGAATTCATTATTTGTACTTTTATTCAATAAATATTATTTTGTACTTTTATTAATTTTGATTTTTATTCAACAAACATTTTTTAATTTTTGTCTTCTCTAAACTTTTACCAATATATATTGAACAAATTATCAACAAGATTATTGGACATCACATGCCTTGCTTGGAAACCCTACACTAGTGTATATATATATATATGTATTGTATTGTATTGTAAGCCATTAAACAAAATTGTTTTGTTGCGTTAATATAAAATATTTTTCTGCTATGTGATTTATATACATAGAATTTTTATCCTACAATTAATATCATCTTCCATTTGGATTTTTTGGTCTTTATAAGCTGCCTTTACCAAATTATTTACACCTAAAGATTGATTTTCTAATGACTAGTGGGTCAAAAAACTTGTTATCTAATAAGAAAACGGTGTGCCTGCTTGGTGGAAATACAAATTCAAAACAATCAAACACATGTAGGTTATGTGCGGAGGGGAGCCTAAATCGAATGGCCAGAACAAACCCTTCGTGTCTTGGTTACCGCGAGGCAGGATAAAAAAAATCATGATCCAACCAAAATGAAAGTAAATCTTTATTTCCACTTTATTACTCTATAGATAAAATATTTATACTAATAAAACGAATGGAAAACAGAAATTGAAGAATCTTCATCTTGAGCATTAAACGTAACCAAAAACCACCCCGCAGCCTCTTGAAATTCCCAAGGGAGGATTTTTATTTCAAGATAATCCCTTCTGGATTATTCATTTTGATTCGAGTTCTCAATGCTTTCATTAGGTTTCTATGCTTTTTGACCTCTGACTCTCAATCACATTAGGCTTGTACGAATCCCCACAAATCTATTGAGTGAAAATCAGGATCTTGATAACGAATAATGGGCTTTAATATGGCAGACCGATTTGATAACTTCGTTTCAGAGATTATAATCTCACAAATCTCCCCTTGGGGAAAAATTAGAACATTTTTATATGGGTCTTTTTAGGCGTTCAATCACGAGATGGCACTTTGTATCATTTGAGTCCCTCATTATCGTTCACACTCCATCATCAAATGAACCTTAAAAATAGAAAAAGGAAAAAATGATAGAGCTAAAAAAGAAGTTTTTTCTCCCTTATTTTTTAACTGAGAATATCGCAAATCTTGAAATTTAAATCAAGATCTGAATTTGATTCATTCATGTCCCTAAATAAAAAGACAACAAATAAATCGGAACAATTTTGTACCAAGAAAAGAAGATTATTTCATTAACAAGACGAATAAGCTTGAATACACATGGATTTTGAGTTCTATACATATATTTCATGCATGCATATGTGCAAATCTGTCTAATCTATATATCAATTCTCCCGAAAAATAAATCAACATCTGAAAAAACGGCTAAAGAATCAAGAATCTTGGGATTTGGACATGGGAGAGAGCCTGCTCGGCGGTAGCTTGATCTTCCGGAAGCGACGATTCTGTTGAGGTAAAGGTTGGCTCAGAACTTCCAGAGCTTTCTCCGCGTAAATCTTCCAGGCAATTTCCTTTTTCACGATCGAATTCATAATCGCCATCCGCATCAATCGATCTGAGGTCTGCCCTTTCACAGCATTCTTGTTAGTATTCTTGAAATGAGTTGGCGGCTTCATCTGGATGCTACTAGGGACAACGACAATGGTGGAGGAGGAGCGAGCCCCATAAGGACGGTAAGAGAAACAAGATGGGGAATATGACAATGGTTCCTCCGGATAAGAACAACGGAATGTTGCTGATGTGGGAGGAGGCAATGGTAGTCGTCTAGTCAGAGTTGTGGGAGCAGCCATAGTTGTGTTGATGACAGTTGAAGGAGGCGAAAAATCACAGCACGATATTTATAACTTGTTTCCTAAAGGGTTATTTTTACGTGCCTATTTTTGGGTCTGTGCATATGTATTTATAAAGGATTTCGGAGGGGTTGAAGAACGTAAATAATTAGGAATTGGTTTTCCAGTCAGGGAATGAGTCGGAATCCAATGCCATACAGGCAACAAAATTAATTAACACATCTTTCTTTTATCTTTTAAGTGAAAAATGAAAATTACATAATTTTATTCCTTGCTAATATGATTATAAGATTTACACTTAAGTATTTAATTTGGAGATTTAATTATTTGTCTTTCTGGCTAAGAAAGAGACCACGAAAAGGCGAAACATAATAAAATGGGATATTTATTTATATAATAAAGAAGAAAAATTTTTTTGTTGTCTTTTATGAAATATTTCGAAAGATTGGAGACCCTTGTCATATTTTGCTGGTTTAACTGCAAATTAACTTTTTACTTAGTTACTGGCAAAATTTATCTTCAATATGGATAAGACTTCTATCAGGTTTGTGTCCGTATAAAAACTTGGCTAGGTCACTCACGTTTCCAATCTACGCAAATAAAATTTATGCTCACTTTCATTCTGGTTCCTTTGTAGTCTATGAGTAGCCTTCTAGAAGTCTCAACACACAACACAGAAAGCTTTCAACAGCTTTTAATCATTCAGCCTTCTGCTCCTTTCTTCATTCAAATTAATTCAACTTTTCTCCTCCTTGTTTTTCGTTGCTTGTATTAATTAGTAGTCTTTTTCTGTTCCTGCTCCCTTTTTACTTATTTAATAGTTCAATAAAACTAAAATCATTAGAATTATACATCTATATATATATATATATATATATATATATATATATATATATATATATATATATATAGATAGATAGATAGATAGATAGATAGATATTGTAATGTAAACCAAAGAGTTATGTAAATAAGTAAATAGTTATGATGAAGGTGAAATCCGCAACCCAGTCACGATCCGATTTTGTTGTTGATGAAGGTGAAATCCACAACCCGGTCGAGATCCGATTTAATTGTCACGATCTAAGATTCTTTGACTGTTGTTGCTAACAATTCGATCATCTTGTCACGACCCGAGAGCTTCTAAATGGATAACAATGGTGGTTTCTGCAAAACAGATCCCGGAGTAGTTTTCCGGGATAAACGCTCCGATGATTAAGTTAGTTTTGTTATCGGGATATAGTATATTTTTAGTGATCAGAGAATAGATCCCATACCTCGTCGTTTTCCCCTATATAAATAACCTCCTTCCTAATAAAGAAAGATGGATTATTATCCATATTTTCCTTCTTGATAAAAGGGATTAGTTATTACCCTTATTCTCTTATCTTTATCATCTTACTTGATTAGGGGAATTAGTTATTATCTTTATCCTCTTATCTTTATCCTCTTGCTTGATAAGGGGAATTAGTTATTATTCTTATCCTCTTCCTTTATGCAGGTAGCGTGAAAGTCCTGGCTGTTGACTCCCAGGTCCAGAACTTTGTTGCCTTACAAGTCCGAGATTTCGCTGCCTCGCAGGTCCGGGACTTTGCTGCCTTACAGGTCCGGAACTTTGCTGCTTCACAGGTCCAGAACTGTGCGGGTTTAGCGAACCTAACCCATACACATCATAAAGCCCCCCAGACCATGGTCTGATAACGTCAGACGAAGGTCTTATCAAGAGTAGGCTCTTTTTTTTTTTTTTTTGGGTGTCTCCATGGTGCACTGAAATCGTACAAGCAACAGATTCTGGAGTTGCAATGTGAGATCCCAAATCGCTGAGATGGGACCTGTTTAAAAGGGTAGAGATCCTGCAAGAGAGGACTAAGAAATGACAAATGAAAAGATTAGCATTTTCTATTCACATTATAAAATAGTTCGATATTCAGGACATTTGATGCGTAGGTCCCCAACCCTTAGAGTGTTTGGAACCTGTGAGTCCAATACAATTTGGGATCTATGCATCCAATGTAGTTTGGAACCTGTGCAGTTTCGAACAGATCCAGACAGTCGCAACTCTGGATCTTCATAAAGGCGCCCAATTCCAGACATGTAAGTTAAGGGCACGGAATTCCTCACCCCTTAGGATGTTTGAGAACTTTGAGACGAAATTCCTCACCCTTTAGGATGTTCTGGAATTGTGAGGTGAAGTTCCCCACCTGTGAGTAGGTGTTCAGGAACTGTGAAGCAAGGCTCCCCACCTGTGAGTGGGTGTTCGAGAACTGTGAATAATAAAATTTTATTTTTTGGACATTCGCATGGAAGTCGTATCCCTTCACCCCTTTGGGATGTTATGGAGTTCACAGCTAAACTCAGCTAAACCAATGTTACACGTGATCCTGGATTTAAAATTTAGCAAGGTAGTTTCACCACCTTGAACCGAATTCAGGGAAGTCATAATTCCTTTATTCGATTTATGAAAAGCAAAATGATATTTATTCAAAAAAGAAAAATAATTAAATACAGAAGCGTTTTAAATTGTTAACTTGCCAGATTCGGGATATTAAATTTTCCTTCATCGTGGCTAGTCGATAGCTGCCATAACTAGATGTGTAAATGACCCAGATCGGAGTTGGGTTTCTGAATGCCATTGCTGGACATATTGACCCAGCATTCCATTGCGGATGCAATCTTCTATTTCTTTCTCGAGGTCCTTGCAATCTTTAGTGTCATGCCCGTGATCGTTGTGAAAGTTGCACCACAGATGTTGGGGTCTTTTGTGTTACGCTGTAGTTAACGGGACTGGAGGTCGGAGAAGATCTTTCTGTATGGCTAAGATCTCAGTTCGACTCTTAGTCAATGGCGTTGAGCTTCTTTCCTGAAACTGAGGTTCTGCCATTCCTTTATTATAATTCAGCCGATCAAAGGCACCTTTCGGGCGATTTTTTCCCTGAGTGTCATCCTAATGTCTTTTTTCATGTTTCTCATTTTCTTTCTTCTTTTTATTGGCTTCTTCTCCTTTGGTGTAGCTTTCCACCATCTGCCAAAGTGCTTGAGTATTGACTGTTGTGTCCCGAGCCAACTTTGTATAGAATGGTCCTGGGTTGAGACCATTCATGAAGGCTGAGATTACCAATTGGTCTGTTCTATCAGCTACTTGTAAGCTTTCATCAGTGAATCTCTCCACATATGACTTGAGGGATTCATCCTTTGCTTGTTTTACATTCAACAGATCTGCTACAGTCTTGTGGAATTTCTTTCTCTTGAAAAAGCGGGTATGAAAAAGTAGAGCCAACCTCCTAAATGAAGAAATGCTGTTACGGGGTAGGCCGTCAATCCACACCCGTGCCTTCTCGCTCAAATAGATGGGAAATGCTTTGCACATGATCTCCATCGGAGCGTTCTTGAAGTTCATCGCGTATTTAAATCGTGACAAGAAATCTAGGGGATCAGTATCCCCCTCATAAGATAGGATTCTATCTGGCATCTTAAATTCGGCTGGAGTTGGATATTGCATGATACTTGGCGTGAATAGCGAGAGAATGTCTCCTTCGTCATCTGACCCCAACAAGCCATATATGTCCTTGGTGACCTGGTTGCTGATCGGAGGTAAATCCTTACGTCGAGGCTATTTAGGGTACCTTGTTGGCTTAACCCTAGAGCGCTTATTTTCATAGTTGTTATCAGTACGAGAAGCATGAGCTTCACTCTTGTCATCGTTCTTTTTCTGTCTACTCTTTTGGTGATTGCTGTGTTGGAGTTCATCATCAGAGAGGCGTGAACAACGCCTAGTTCTGCAGAATTCTTCAAACTACGCACGGTGTAACTCTGCAAAAGCTCTTTCATCATCTTTTTGTTGTTTTTGTGCCAGTGACTTGTTTTGATTTGGAGGCGTTTGTTGAGAGCGTTCGCCTTCATTATCAGATTGGTGTTCTGAACGTTCAGGAATTCCCCCTAGGCACAGAGGATCATCCGCCCTAGGTCCCAAACGGCTATGTCGTGCTCCTTCAGCTGCTCTTCGACCTCCAGATCTAGTGTCCACCATCTTAACACGAATCGGAATCGAGAGAAAGATTGCGAATACGCCTTCAGAAATCAAGAAATTTTTTCGTTTCCACAGACAGCGCCACTTGATAAAGGTGAAATTCGCAACCCGGTTGAGATCTAATTTAATTGTCACGATCTAAGATTCTTTGACTGTTGTTGTTAACAATCCGATCCTCTTGTCACGACCCGAGAGCTTCTAAATAACAATTGTGGTTTCTGCAAAATAGATCCCGGAGTGGTTCTCCGGGGCAAACACTCCGACAATCAAGTTAGTTTTGTTATCGGAGTATAGTATATTTTTAGTGATCAAAGAATGGATCTCATACCTCGTCGTTTTCCCATGTATAAATAACCTCCTTCCTGATAAAGAAAGATGGATTATTATCCATATTTTCTTCCCTGATAAAAGGGATTAGTTATTTCCTTTATCCTCTTATCCTTATCATCTTGTTTGATAAGGGGGATTAGTTATTATCCTTATCCTCTTATCCTTATCCTCTTGCTTGATAAGGGGGATTAGTTATTATCCTTATCCTCTTCCTTTATGCAGGTAGCGTGAAGGTCCTGGCTGTTGACTCCCAGGTCTGGAACTTCGCTGTCTCACAGGTCCGGAACTTTGCTGCCTTACAAGTCCGGGACTTCGCTGCCTCGCAGGTCGGGAACTTTACTGCCTTACAGGTCCAGAACTTTGCTGCTTCACAGGTCCAAAACTGTGTGGGCTTAGTGAACCTAACCCATACACATTAGTTGTCACGATCCAGGAGCTTCCAAGTGTTTAACAATGGTGATTCTGCAAAATAAATCCCGGAGTGGTTCTCCGGGGTAAACTCTCCGACGCTCAAGTTAGTTTTGTTACCGGAGTATAGTATATTTTCAGTGATAAGAGAATGGATCCCCTTACCTCGTGGTTTTCCCCTGTATAAATAACCTCCTTCCTGATAAAGAAAGATGGATTATTATCCATATTTTCCTCCCTAATAAAAGGGAATTAGTTATTACCCTTATCCTCTTATCTTTATCATCTTGCTTGATAAGGGGGATTAGTTATTATCCTTATCTCCTTCCCTTATGCAGGTAGCGTGAAGGTCCTAACCTTTGACTCGCAGGTCCGAGACTTCACTGCTTCACAGGTCCAGAACTTTGCTGGCTTAGGGAACCGAATCCATACACATCATAAGCCCTCCAGACCTTAGTCTGATAACGTCAAACGAAGGTCTTATCACGAGTAGGGCATTTTTTTTTTGGGTGTCTCCATGGTGCACCAAACTTGTACAAGCAGCAGATCTGGAGTTGTAATGTGGGACATGGAAGTCCCAAATCGCTGAGATGTGACCTGTTTAAAAGGGTAGAGATCCTGCAAGAGAGGACTAAGAAAAAGCAAAAGAAAATATTAGCGTTTTCTATTCGCATTTTATTATGTAATAAAATAGGTCGATGTTCAGGACATTTGATGCGCAAATCCCCACCCCTTAGGGTGTTTGGGGACTTTGAGATAAAATTCCCTACCCCTTAGGATGTTCGGGAATTTTGAGGCGAAGTTTCCCACCCCTTAAGATGTTCGGAAACTTTGAAGCAAAGTTCCTCATCCCTTAGGATGTTCTGGGAACTCGGAGTTGAAGTTCCCCGCTTATAAGGGCATTTTTAGGAATTGTGATCCGAAATTCCCCACCTGTGAGTGGGTGTTCGGGAACTGTGAGGCGAAATTCCTCACCCTTTAGGATGTTTAGGAATTTTGAAAAAATAATAAAATTTTATTTTTTGACATTCGTATGGATGCTTGTATCCCCTCACCCCCTTGGGATGTTACGGAGTTCGCAGCTAAACTCAGCTGAACCGAGGTTACACGTGATACTCGATTTAAAATTTAGCAAGACAGTTTCACCACGTTAAACCGAATTCAGGGAAATCATAATTCTTCTATTCGATTTATAAAAAGCAAAATGATATTTATTCAAAAAGAAAAATAATGAAATACAAAAGCGTTTTAAATTGTTAACTTGCCAAATTCGGGGTATTAAATTTCCTTCCATCGTGGCTAGCCGGTAGCTTCTAAATCTTGATGTGTAGATGACCCAGATCGGAGTTGGGTTTTTGAATGCCATTGCTGGACATATTGACCCAGCATTCTATTGTGGATGCAATCTTCTATTTCTTTCTTGAGGTCTTTGCAATCTTTAGTGCCATGCCCGTGATCGTTGTGAAAATTACACCAGAGATGTTGGGGTCAGATGACGGAGGAAACATTCCCTTGCCATTCACGTCAAGCATCATGCAATATCCAACTTCGCCCGGATTTAAGATGCCAGATGGAATCCCATCTTATGAGGGGGATACTGATCCCCTAGATTTCTTGTTGCGATTTAAATACGCGATGAACTTCAAGAACGCTCCGATGGAGATCATGTGCAAAGCATTTCCTATCTATTTGAGCGGGAAGGCACAGGTGTGGATTGACGGTCTACCCCGTAACAGTATTTCTTCATTTAGGAGGTTGGCTCTACTTTTTCATACTGGCTTTTTCCAAAGGAAGAAATTCCACAAGACTGCAGCATATCTGTTGAACCTAAAACAAGCAAAGGATGAATCCCTTAAGTCATATGTGGAGAGATTCACTGATGAAAGCTTACAGGTAGCTAACAGAACAGACCAATTGGTAATCTCAGCCTTCATGAATGATCTCAACCCAGGATCATTCTATACAAAGTTAGCTCGGGACACTCCAGTCAACACTCAAGAACTTTGGCAGATGGTGGAAAACTATACCAAAGAAGAAGAAGCCAATAGAAAGAAGAAAGAAAACAAGAAACATCAGGACAACACTCAGGGAAAAAATCGCCGGAAAAGTACCTTTGATCGTTTGAATAGGGGAAGTGCAGAACCTCAATTTCAGGAAAGAAGCTTAACGCCATTAACTAAGAGTCGAACTGAGATCTTAGCCATACATAAAGATCTTCTCCGACTTGATGAAGGTGAAATCTGTAACCCGGTCACGATCTGATTTTGTTATCACGATCCAGGAGCTTCCAAGTGTTTAACAATGGTGATTCTGCAAAACAGATCCTAGAGTGGTTCTCCGGGGTAAACTCTCTGACGCTCAAGTTAGTTTTGTTACCGGAATATAGTATATTTTCAGTGATCAGAGAATGGATCCCCTTACCTCGTGGTTTTTCCCTGTATAAATAACCTCCTTCCTGATAAAGAAAAATAGATTATTATCCATATTTTCCTCCCTGATAAAAGGGGATTAGTTATTACCCTTATCCTCTTATCCTTATCATCTTACTTGATAAGGGGGATTAGTTATTATCTTTATCCTCGTGTCCTTATCCTCTTGCTTGATAAGTGGGATAAGTTATTATCCTTATCCTCTTTCCTTATGCAGGTAGCGTGAAGGTCTTAGCTGTTGACTCCCAGGTCCGGAACTTCGCTGCCTCACAGGTCTGGGACTTTGCTGCCTTACAGGTCCGGAACTTCGATGCCTCACAGGTCCAGAACTTCGCTGTTGCACAGGTCCGGAACTTCGTTGCCTCACAGGTCCGGAACTTTGTTGTCTTACAGGTCCGGAACTTCGCTGTTGCACAGGTCCGAGACTTTGCGGGCTTAGAGAACCTAATCCATACACATCATAAGCCCCCCAGACCTTGGTTTGATAACGTCAGATGAAGGTCTTCTCAAGAGTAGGCTCTCTTTTTTTTGGTGTCTCTATGGTGCACTGAAATTGTACAATCAACAGATTCTGGAGTTGTAATATGGGATGTGAAGATCCTAAATTGTTGAGATGGGACCTGTTTAAAAGGGTAGAGATCCTACAAGAGAGGAGTAAGAAAAGGCAAACGAAAAGATTAGCATTTTCTATTCACATTATAAAATAGTTCGATATTTAGGACATTTGAGGCGTAGGTCCCCACCCCTTAGGGTGTTTTGAACCTGTGAGTCAAATACAATTCGGGACCTGTGCAGTTCTGAACAGATCCAGACAATTGCAACTCCGGATCTTCAGGAAGGCGCCCAATTCCAGACTTGTAAGTCAAGGGCACGAAATTCCTCACCCCTTAGAATGTTCGGAAATTTTTAAACGAAGTTCCTCACCTCTTAAGATGTTCAGGAACTATGAGGTGAAGTTCCCCACCTGTGAGTAGGTGTTCGGAAACTGTGAGTCAACGCTCCCCACCTGTGAGTGGGTGTTCAAAAACTATGAATAATAAAATTTTATTTTTTGACATTCGTATGGATGTCTGTATCCCCTCACCCCCTTGGAATGTTATGGAGTTCGCAGCTAAACTCAGTAGAATCGAGGTTACACGTGATCCTCGATTTAAAATTTAGCAAGGCAGTTTCACCACCTTGAACCGAATTCAGGGAAGTCGTAATTCTTCTATTCGATTTATGAAAAGTAAAATGATATTTATTCAAAAAGAAAAATAATTAAGTACAGAAGCGTTTTAAATTGTTAACTTGCCAGATTCGGGGTATTAAATTTCCCTCCATCGTGGCTAGCCGGTAGCTTCCCAATCTTGATGTGTAGATGACCCAGGTCGGAGTTGGGTTTCTGAATGCCATTGCTGGACATATTGACCCAACATTCCATAGCAGATGCAATCTTCTATTTCTTTCTTAAGGTCTTTGCAATCTTTAGTGTCATGCCCATGATTGTTGTGAAAGTTGCACCAGAGATGTTAGGGTCTTTTATGTGACACTGTAGTTAATGGAACTGGAGGTCGGAAAAGATCTTTATGTATGGCTAAGATCTCAGTATGACTCTTAGTCAATGGCGTTAAGCTTCTTTCCTGAAACTGAGGTTCTGCCCTCCCACTATTATAATTCAGTCAATCAAAGGCACTTTTCGGGCGATTTTTTCCCCGAGTGTCATCCTAATGTCTTTTTTCATGTTTCTCATTTTCTTTCTTCTTCCTATTGGCTTCTTCTCCTTTGGTGTAGCTTTTCACCATCTGCCAAAGTGCTTGAATATTGACTGGACTGTCCCGAGCCAACATTGTATAGAATGGTCCTGGGTTGAGACCGATCATGAAGGCTGAGATTACCAATTGGTCTGTTTTGTCAGCTACTTGTAAGCTTTCATCAGTGAATCTCTCCACATATGACTTGAGGAATTCATCATTTGCTTGTTTTAGATTCAACAGATCTGCTGCAGTCTTATGGAATTTCTTTCTCTGGAAAAAGCGGGTATGAAAAAGTAGAGCCAACCTCCTAAATGAAGAAATGCTGTTACGGGATAAGCTGTCAATCCACACTCGTGCCTTCTCGCTCAAATAGATGGGAAATGCTTTGCACATGATCTCCATCGGAGCGTTCTTGAAGCTCATCGCGTATTTAAATTGCGACAAGAAATCTAGGGGATCAGTATCCCTCTCATAAGATGGGATTCCATCTGGCATCTTAAATCCGGTTAGAGTTGGATATTGCATGATACTTGGCGTGAATGGTGAGGGAATGTCTCCTTCGTCATCTGACCCCAGCAAGCCATATATGTCCTTGGCGACCTGATTGCTGATCGGAGGTAAATCCTCACGTCGAGGCTGTTTAGGGTATCTTGTTGGCTTAACCCTAGAGTACTTATTCTCATAGTTGCTATCAGTACGAGAAGTATGAACTTTACTCTTGTCATTGTTCTTTTTCTGTCTACTCTTTTCGTGATTGCTGTGTTGGAGTTCATCATCAAAGAGGCGTGAATGACGCCTAGTTCTGCAGAATTCTTCAAACTGCGCACGGTGTAACTCTGCAAAAGCTCTTTCATCGTCTTCTTGTTGTTTTTGTGCTAGTGACTTGTTTTGATTTGGAGGCGTCTGTTGAGAGCGTCTGCCTTCATTATCAATTTGGTGTTCTGAACGTTCAGGAATTCCCCCTAGGCGTAGAGGATCATCCGCCCTAGGTCCAAAACGGCTATGTCGTGCTCTTTCGGCGGCTCATCGACTTCCAGATCTAGTGTCCACTATTTTAACACGAATCGAAATCGAGAGAAAGATTACGAATATGCCTTCAGAAATCAAGAAATTTTTTCGTTCCCACAGACGGCGCACTTGATGAAGGTGAAATCCGTAACCCGGTCACGATCCGATTTTGTTGTCACGATCTAGGAGCTTCCAAGTGTTTAACAATGGTGATTCTACAAAACAAATCCCGGAGTGGTTCTCCGGGGTAAACTCTCCGACGCTCAAGTTAGTTTTGTTACCGGAGTATAGTATATTTTCAGTGATCAGAGAATAGATCCCCTTACCTCGTGGTTTTCCCCTGTATAAATAACCTTCTTCTTGATAAAGAAAAATGGATTATTATCCATATTTTCCTCCCTGATAAAAGGGGATTAGTTATTACCCTTATCCTCTTATTCTTATCATCTTGCTTGATAAGGGAGATTAGTTATTATCCTTATCCTCTTCCCTTATGCAGGTAGCGCGAAGGTCCTGGCTGTTGACTCCCAGGTCCAGAATTTCGCTGCCTCACAGGTCCGGGACTTTGCTGCCTTACAGGTCCGAAACTTCGATGCCTCACAGGTTCGGGATTTTGCGGGCTTAGAGAACCTAATCTATACACATCAAGTTACATTATCTACATGCACCTTATTTGTATATGGTTTAAAAATAAATATGTGTTCTATACCGTAATTGTAAATTCGAAAGTAAATAAAACCACATATTGATTATTTAGCAATTTTTTGATACTTCAAACTTTCGAGTTTTGAATTATTAGGAATTAGCGGAAATTACAAGTAA
This sequence comes from Gynochthodes officinalis, assembly GCA_020080225.1. Classification (NCBI taxonomy): domain Eukaryota; kingdom Viridiplantae; phylum Streptophyta; class Magnoliopsida; order Gentianales; family Rubiaceae; genus Gynochthodes; species Gynochthodes officinalis. The sequence continues at coordinate 30,060,458 of CM034615.1, read as the reverse complement.
AACTTACTAAATAAATAAAACTTTGTAATTATTAAGTTAATAATAAAAAATATCTAATTATTACTCACTAATCACTTTGTGTCTTTGTGGTTATTATTTTCAAATTACAAAGTTATACGCTCAAATGATACATGGATAAGTTATTGAGGAAGAGAATTGCACTCTCGTATTTGTATACTATATACGTTATTTTTTCTCATTTTTTTCTTTTATTTGTTTTTTTATAATCTTTACAAATTTTTAATAAATTTACATTTAACCTTCTCCACTATTTAATATTTTCCAATTTACTATAATAATGACATTCTAACACAAGAAAGATAAAAGGAAGACAATCAATCTTCACAAAGAAAACAAATTTCATAGAATTTGGGGAAATTTTTGTTGGATAAAGTTGAATAATAATCTGAACGAACGAAACTGAGTCCTTACATGCATATTTATAAGCCAAACAAACCATAAACACAACTAAAAAACAATCATAAACTGACTATAAAATAGAAAAAAAGCCGGACAATGGTCAAAATAAAAAATATTTAGCCTAAACACCCTGGGCTAATGGGGCTATGCCCTTAGTCATCGATGCATTCGAAACGATATATAATATACATGATTCTAACGCCGTAATTGAAAGTTATGGATGTTTAAAGTAAATTGTGAGTTTTCACACGTTTTCCCATCTTGGATTAGTCCTGCACTTCCAAGTACCTTTTTGTGGCCTGTTCCACATCACATTCATACAATTTTAATATTTAAATTACTATATTAATGTCATTCATTATATTACAATTATTAAATTTGACTTATGAAATATAATTTTTTTTAACATATTCAATAATTGAATAGAACCAAAATCATAATATTAATAATTTTGTTTACTGTACATATATATTATTGCAAACCATTCAGTTTTATAAGTAAATAAATAATTACATATTATATATGCACATTATTTGTATATAATTTATAAATATGTAAACATATTTAATATCGCCTCCTTTATTTTATATTGATTGATGTGTTGTTCACCTTGTTGGGCTAATGAATTTAGTTCAAAAATCATCTTGTCTATGGGGTATTCGAGCTCGAAAGTCAATTTTAACCTTCGACCCTACAGCTTCGTCTCCGCGTTCTCTAGCCTTTCTTTCAATGTTATACACTCGAACTTTAGTGCAAAGGTTTACTTCTTTAGATTATTCACATATTCCTAGAGGTTTCAGATCTCGCTTCTCTTTTCCTCCAATTCCTTGGTGAAAGGTTGGATGATCTTGTCTCTACCTGTGATCTTCGAGTTTCACCGTGAGACCTGAAAAGTAAGTTCAGAAATTTTCTTCTTATATATTTGTGCTGATAAGTAGAGACTATCATCTTGTTACTTTAGAATTTTTATCATATTTTTTTTCTCTCATTTCTTTTCTTCAAGTAACCATATTAATTCCTTATAGGATATAGTCAGGGTCCTAAGTTTGTGAGTGGTCACATGATGTTTATCTATAGTCTCCTACAAAGTTTTGATTTTAGACTTCAAAGACGTCACCTTGTCATCCTTACTTAGAAACGTTCAAGGAAATGTAGACTTCTAAAAGAGATTGACATAAAAATAAGAAACATATTCTATTAACAATTTGGGTTTAACTACATTAAAAGAAGAAGAGAACACACAACAAAGAGCTTAAGCACTAGACTTTTATCTGCTTCTCTAGTCTGAGGAGAGACCTCGAACTTGATGTTTCTCTTAAAACGTTCTTCATCCGCCTAGCACTCTCACAACTCATCTACTGTCATGGGATTCTTAAGTCGCTAGATGCTCAAATAAGGTGAAGATTCCTGCATAATTCTTCATTGTCTCTGCATACACCTGATTGGCCTTATCTTCTACTTTGAGGTTGTATCCAGACAAATCTTCCAGTTTTTAATTTGAGAAATTTTTCCTCGACCTAGACAATGGCCTCATGTTTTCTAATCTCCATAATTACCATGCTAAAATGTATAACAAAAGTGCCAAAATTGTTAGTGTGGAATTTCTTATTCACTAGCATTTTCTCAGATCCTCTCTGACTGACTTCCTTCAGCTTCTCCTTCTCAGCTTGAAAGGACTTATTCTCTTTGTGCAACCTCTCAACCTAAGATCGAAGTTGCATTTTGTTTTCCTACTTTGATAGAAATGACCTATGACATGAGGCCTCAAATTCTTTCAACTTTTTTTTATCTCGGCCTCATTTTTCTCTAATTCCCAATCAAGTGGAAGACTCTTGAAATGAACTCATTTGAAATCGCCAAAACCTACAATTTATTTACCTCATATTAGTTTTTGTTTAAACATACCCTATATAAGAAAAAATGATAGGCCTTTTAAAATAGCTTAAGGAAGACAGACGTTACTCTTGAGGTCATTTATGAGATGGACATATCCTTGATCATTTCCTGTTCCTCATCCATGCACATTTATACAAGGGGTGAGGACTTTCTTGAAGGAGAGGAAAAGTAGAAAGTCTTTATAGTGCTACTAACCTCGACAGTTTTCTTGCTCACTTTTCCTTTATTTCCAGTCACTTTTTTCCTTTTTCCTTTTGGCCTACCTCTTGAACCTGGGGGTCACTATTGGGTGCCTTCCCAGTCTGTTTGTCACCTCTCTAAGTGAAGGTCTCTAGTCCGAGATCCTTGTGACTAGGCAGCTTCTTGGAGGAAGTTGTTAGTGCTTCACTGCTAAGCGCACTAGTGAACTTGAGCAATGCATAAGGGACATCAAATGATTAGGTGCCCTATACATAAGATATTAAAAAACATTATGCAGATAAAAGACACAAGAACCCTACCATTTGTCATCTTCTTTTCTTACGTAGATGCCCATGAGACTTGATGCCCAACTTTAATTATAGTCGCACTCAACTTATACCTTACTAATTCTTTTTCAGTGAACTTTCCAATTCTTTTCCAACTAGGCTTTATGAACTGTTGGCCTAGAAGGTGAAGTACCCGACTGTGTTCTCTAACTTTTCCATGTAGTAAAAAAATACCTAAATAGGTTCTCTGAAGTTTGGATTTTCCCTTCTTGGTATAACACCTTATACTCAATAATTGTCCTTATGGAGTTCAACGCCAACTGTGCAAGAGATATTTGGTAGTAGATCAAGATTTCAGATAGTTGAGACAAAAGGGAAACCTCAAACTTGCTTTTAACTAGTCGTTGTATATTATCCCGTACCCATAGAAGGTTGGCACGCTCTCCATTTTGTCATTGGGGATCTTTTTTTGTATACCTTGGGTATGTGTGTCTTCTTTCGAGGTCTTGAACCTTAGATTCCCCTAGGACAGAGACAATGGTCTGAATGGTTGAGTTTTGTGACTGATAATGATTATAGTATCTGAAGGTGTGCTTGTGAGTACTAGTAACTTCAGATCCCTTCCAAAACATGTTCTTATAATTTCGTATTTCAACTATAAATACATCATGGTCATGCCAACAAATAGGAAGAAACTCTAATTCTTGTATCTTAAGCTTTCGACTACCTCAAATAGCACTAACTTAAGCATCAAAATATCTACCCCAAGAACAATCTCTGGATCTGTTTTGCAAGCATAACACGGATTGAGAAATTTGATAAAAGTTCATCATAGAGTGATTTGTAGATATTTACTTCATCAAATGGTGCCTCAATCTAATTGCATCAGACTATTAGGAGTTTAATGCATTTAATGAACTTTACAGTACATCATATTACTTGTGTTCCGCTAAATGGATATTCATATTGTCAATCATGACCATTAATTTTCTTAAACAAGACCAATGAAATATTTGAAAGGTATTATTAACTACGATATCTTATATCAAATATTTTCCACTTTATTAAAAGGGCATAATGATATTAACTAAATTTCTCATTCAAAAGAAACTAGATATACACTACAAGAAAATCGACATTTAGTCACATAGTCAAAGTGGTCAATAAAAATATAATAGTCCTCACAAATAGGATTCAGTGACCAAAACCCTGTCGTCATATGGTGGTGAAAAAAGTTTCGTCACTAATACATGTTCATCACCAAGGTGGTCACAAATTGTTATAGTTGGTCACCAGAAGCTGTCGTCACACTCTTGGCAACGACATAAAGTGGTTACTAAAACATGACATTTTCGGTCACCTTTAGTACATGATGGTCACAAAAAAATAGTGATTGGTGACCACTTTTGGTTACGACATATGGTGGTCAAGGTACGTAAGAAGATAAACACCATTTATGATCACCTAAATTCGTCAACAAATTGTGAATCACTGAACATAGTTACTGACGAAATATTGTTGTCAAATATTGTCATATGGACAACCATTAGTTACCACATTATTTTTTCACCAATTTATTACTAAATTTATTATTTGGGACTAATGTCATTATTATTCAACTAGCATATAATCTCTTGATTGTTGATGATGATTTTTTGTAGTTAATAAAAATGTGTTAGTGAAAAAATTCAAGTCGTCACTAATCTCTCAAATGCAGTATCAAACTATCCAAACAATATTGACATTAAAATACAGCATTTCCCATTGTTTTCCAATCCAAACAACATCGACATTAAAATGCAGTGTCAAACCATCCAATCTCTTATATGCATTATTAAATGCAGAACCAAATGAAATTCAACATTTTCCAATTTTTTCGAATCTTGTGTTTTTCAATACACCTATCCAAACAACGTCGACATTAAAACTAGCAATACAATACCAAAGTACGCACAACAAATCAACATACCCACATAAAGTATTCATCAATATATAAAACTAAAATATCCCCACAAAATACGATAGTCATATCATTTACATGAAAAAATAGTTAGGACAATGTCAGCCTAATGATGTACAAAAATAGAAGCATAAGCATCCAAAGTTAATGATGCACCAAAACAAAAGCAGCATTTCTTATCCTACAAGAGTATACAACTAAAGTTTCATTATCTATCAAATGTCATATAGAAACGAAAGGAACCCTTTGAACACAAACCAAAACAAACATACTCCATGCAAATAGTCCAAATAGCATCCACTCCATGTTGTGGAAGATGAGTTACTGCAAACATTCCATAGAAACATCAATGAAAATCAAATAAGTAAGCACTTAAGAAAAAACACAAACAATCAAGTGAGTATTGCATTTAAGAAACACCAAATACAAAACAATATTAGAAATTATGAAGTTACTGTTGAATAAAAAATGTTACTAGCTTCTTTGCTACATTTATAGTGGAAGCAAAGAAGCTAAAAAAATTTGCAAAAGCCAAAAGACAAATCTAGACTGATGAAAACAAAATGAAAAGTCAAAAGGAATCTTAGAGTAATACTCTCACTCGAAGGGCAATATCTATAGTTTATATACTAGTGCTACTTAGTAATTGCAACTCATTGCATTTACTTGGGTTTGTTCCATCTAATTTTCATCTAGTCTAAGATATGTAATGGAAAAAGAAACCAAATGCATTTGAGAATTGAGATGAAATGTAATGAAGTGGGTAAACAAATATATTAACCAACATAATATCAGCAGAGTTTCATTTGCCAAACTATTTCTACATAACCCGAAAGATTGGCCTTGGCCCATCATGTTCATGAACATTATCAACATGAACTTGAGATTAGTAAAAAAACATAAACAATGAAGAAGGGGTCACATCACATTAACCAAACCCAATAACATTATTTGTGTATTGATATACATACACACATAAAGATATTTATTAACAATAAGGGAGTGATCATCAAGACATTGTCCAAACCCATTAAAATAAACATATGACACTCACAAGAGCTTCAATAACAGCAACTATAATAATCAAAATCAAATTCAATTCAGCAACAAAAAATATTTAAACAATACTAGAAGTGTGGGAGTCAACTGACACTCAGAAAATCAAGAATAGCAGTAGTATAACAAAAAATGTGAGCACATGGGGAGCTATAACAACTTAATTTTCAAAGATATACGAGCAAATATTGTTTCTAGTGTATATCACCCTTTGAATCTAATATCATCACTAATGAAAGATCCATAAGTATTATGATTGTTAGCAGTTGACCCCATATTCACATTGCCTTCAATCATTGAGGAATCAACCACTTGCAATTTGTTTGTACCCCTTGTAAAAGATGGCATGTCCATATTCAAATCAACAAAAAGAGTAAGTTCTGGAACCTCCTCTTGATATACTTCTCCCACTTGATCTACACCTTGATTCTCAGGAATATCATAACACGTGTGTGGACTAAAACTCTGTACAATATGCCATTTGTTGCCAAGTTTTATATTAAAGCTAAATGGGATGACCCATATCATACAATATACACAATGGGAAAGAACAATTGGCATGTGAATAATTGATAAGATGAATGCCACTGAGAAATGAAACTCTACAATTTTCTAAGAGAGCTCACACTTCTAGACAATGTATAAGCTTTGTAGTGACTTACAATTGGGGTATCTTCTTGCTTGTTATCTAAAAGAAGTCCATAGATGAGATTATTTAAAGACGGATTACCTTGAAAATGAAAGTTCAGAAAACTTTACAAATTATACATACATAATATGAACATTAGATTTAACACCAGATAAGCTCACTAACTGATTCACCATATTCTAGCCCAAAATCATTGCATAATAACGGCTCACTTACTGACCTATCATGCAACTTCTCAAATGTTGATAAAGTCCTTGATAGTGAATTCATGAATGGTTCAAAATTTTTCATATCAATTTGCTTCCCAAAAGGAGTGACATTGACACTTTCAAATCTCCGCAATCCATTCCCACCTCCTTGTTGTTTTTGGTCATTGTATGACTTTAGCACTACTACATAATTCACTACTCTTGAGGTTTTCGGTCCCTATACATTGGAAACTTGGGAAACATAGTCATGAAACAACAAGTGAATCCTAGACTTCAAAAGAAGATCCTAAATTTGTGTGCACATTACAAATCAAATTAGATGAAGAGATATCTGCTACCTTTAAATTACACTATGGGTGCAATTTTAGTAGTAACTAGCAAGTAGTGAATTGATCCACATACCTGTTCCAAATGAGAATTCAAAAGTAGGAAGCCATATATCCTCCACTACTACAAGAAAGTTCTTAACATTTTCAAAGTACTAGTATGTTGAAAGAGTAGCCGCATCAGGAAGAATAACAAAATTACAAGGCATTTCGACAACCTAAAATCAAAAACATAGAAGCATAAGTTTTCCTTAACATATTGAGACAATTACATAAAGCAGTAAACTAATCAGGATGCCTAGTTGCAATTTTGGGAAGCCCACTTTTAAGCAACCATGGCCGGAAGAAGGATGCGCGGTAAAAAGTAGCCATGGCCAGAAGAAGCTTTGACCATAACCAAAGGAGAGAACACCAAAAAAAGGACGAAAAGGGAAAGGGGGCATGGCGCAACCCCAAAACACCGTCATTCAACGCAAATTTGGTACACTTCTAGCTGCTTCAAGATTCAAGGAAATCTACTTTGCTAGTCAAATCCAAACCACAAAAAAAAAAAGGGCAGAAGGAGATTTGCATGGCTGAGCCAACCATAGCCATGCGATTCCACCCAAAAGACCAACGATTGCAGAGAAAATTCTTGCCATGGCCAGAGGACAAAAAAATAAATAAATAAAGGAAGGAGGCGCGGTAAAGAGCAACCATGGCCAGAAGAATTGAAGCTTTGACCATGGCCAAAAGAAAGAATACCAAAAAAAGGAAGGAAAAGAAAAGGGGGCACGGCGCAACCCTGAAACACCATCAACCGCCACAAGATTCGTACACGTTTGGCTACTTTAAGATTCAGAGAAAACTTCGCAGCTAGTAGGATCCAAACCACAAAAAAAAAATGTAGAAGAAGAGTTGCACGGCTAAGCCGACCCTAGCTGTACGATTCCACCCAAAAGACTAGCCATAGCAGAAAAAATCTGGCCATGCCCAGAGGATCGAGGAAAAAAAAGATGAAAGAGGTGCGGCATAACCACACTAGAGAACGCAACTATCCAATCAAAACAAATAACCTAATCGGTCAGAACAACAGAACCAGAGAAAACCAAAGGGCCAAAGAGCGACTGTTGCCCAGGGAATAACATAAAAGACAAACAAAGATAGGGTTGGAGAGAAAGGGAGGGGAAAATAAGGTCTTGGGGTTCAAAGTTGAAAGAAATCGGGAAATTTGCAAAAATAGCACCCTTTGGACACAAGTTTGCAAATATAGCAGCTCCCAAAATTTGTTTGCACATATAGAAGGTCAAGACAATTTGACCTAGTGAAAAGACCCAAATGCCCCTCTTTTTGAAAACGCAAAAAAATAGCGCACCTGAAGCAAGTATAAGAGATTGTTCATTCGCAGGAGTTTACCTTCGCCTTCATTCCCTTACTACACTTCATCGTGCAAGAACAGATTTCTTAGAACCCATTCGTCTTTCTAATTCATCAATTCAACATCCCACTTCACACACCCCACTGTCGTCTTCTTCAATGGCACGTATGCGAGGAGGACCATCATCTTCAAATAAGAAGGCCTCTCTGTTTTTTGTTTACATTTAAACTGGGTTTGAATGAGAAATTGGTTGAGCATAAGTCGAGCCCTAGGTCGAGTTCTAGGTTGAGTTATAGGTTGAGCTATAGGTTGAGTAATAGGTCGAGTAATTGGTCAAATACTAGGTCGAGTACTATAGTGGTCGAGTTGACAATCGAGCACTCATAACGGGTCTCAATATGAAGGTGAATATGCCATATTTTTTTTTGCACGTGATGGTTTGTGTGTGATAACAAAGTACCTAAAGCCCCAAGGTTGGATGGATGAAACCACATACAATGATGATATTGTTTTGTGTAATGTAATGTTGTTATTGATTGCGTAATTTGTTAAAATTGCACATACATCATCAAGCACATCAGATAATACAATGGTCTTATGAAATTCAATAAAGAAAAATAGACAATAAAGAAAAATACAAATTAACATCACTTTTCGCCCTACACACACAAGTTTGAAGGTTGTGTCCACTTGCCGTGCAACGACTATATTTCTTTGCAACTTTCTCCTCACCTGTTTAAGGAATTCTCTTTTTCTTGCACCTACCACTTTTAGACCTTAGTTCTGGAGGAGCTAGCGGAATAGATAAAACTTCTTTAGGCACAATCCAATCTTTAGGTTTTCCAACCGGCATAATAGGATCTGCATAAGCATATAAAAGTGCATCATAGTGATAAAATGATGAGCATAAGGTGTAATGGTCAATTTGTCAGCAACGAGCTACAGCTAATGCATGAACACAAGGGAGTTGATCCATATCAAACACTCAACACATGCATATTTTTCGCTCTAAATCGACTGTAACAGTACGGTTTATAATATCGCGCATAGACCATCAGTGTATATCGACCAGGTCAACAACATAGGGTTGTATGTCTATCATCCAAGAGGAAATTATTCCTTCAATCCATGCAGTTGTCAGTGTTTTCATTTCACTAGCAACTGTACACCTTTTGTAAAATAATCTCTAGAGTGTGTTCTGAATGTACTCGACCAAAGAATGAATTCGTAATTCCCATGCATCCTTCAACAATGTGTTGATACATTCTGCAATGTTTGTGGTCATTATAGTATACCTTCTTCATCAGAATGTGTCATTGACCATAGTTCAATGTCGAGTTCTATTGAATATTCACACACCCTTGAATTTTGCAGTGAAAGAATTCCAAACATCTCATTCAATTCAGCAAGAGTGTAAGCTTTTATAGCCTTAAAGTATAATGAAAGCATGTCTTTGTGTTTGAAGTTTGCTCTCTGCTTGTTGCTTAGATGATAAATACACGCTCCATAGAAGGAATTTGGGAAAACATTTGCTATACATTTTGCAATGCTCTTATGTCTGTCAGACACAAACACCAATCCATCGATATCATCACCTATTGCAGCCTTTAGCTTTTGTAAAAATCACTTCCATGAGGTATCATTTTCTGAATCAGCCATTTCCCAGCCAATAGACTTGGTTGTTACCATCCATGCAAATGGCAACAAGTAATGACCCAGGGTATTTTTCTTTAAAGAAACAAGCATCAATAGCAATAACTGGTCACATATGCATACAAAATCTACGCAATGATGCTCCAAATGAGAAAAAAAGATACTTGAAACTTCCATCTTCTTCCTTTTCAAGTTTAGTAAAAGTACCCGGGTTTTGATGTCTTCAGCATATGCAAATAAAGTAAAAGTATTCTATATGAATCCTCAAATCCACCTCTCACTTTGTCTAATGTAGATTCCCTTGATCACCAAGCCTTGTTGTGCGTTATGTTCACACCCAGCTCTTAACAAATATCTGACATGATTTCGCTAGGTCTATATGGCTGACATACATCCTGGTACTTACACTTGATCCACAAACAAATTACTTTACTATTTGCCTGTCGATTATCACACTGAACCAAAGATGACTGACATGTACGGGTGTTTTCATATTTAGTGACCTTCCAAGCACTCAAATTTCCAATGGCAAATGCATTCAATTTCCATTTGCAATTATTATCCTTGCATCGTAGGTACCATAACTTGCTATTTACCCTAACAACCTCCTACTTGTAGAAATGCTTCACAGCTAGTATACTTATCCTCATATGCAAATGCTCTCTCGTTTCAAATATATCCTTTACCGCAATATCTACCAAAACACATAATCTATCAAAAGAAATACCACTTTTCGCATGCGATGACCTCGTCATTATATTGTATTGTACAACTGCTCGTTCATGTTGGTCGTCCTATGTTCGAATGTTTTCTTGAACTGTATTAACAAGCACACCTGTCCCTGATTGCCAACAGCTATATTTACATCTTCCACAATTATGATATCGTCAATCGAAACGCCATCCTCATCACTTGCTCCACAATCATCATCCTTATCGTTAAATTCGTTCTTATCCAAATTGTTTGAAGGAATAACACCGTTAGTCCATATCAGACTGTCAGAACTCAATCGCTTTATTGATGAATTGCTAGCACTATTTTCAGCATGTGATGCTTCACTCCCTCGAACGGTAACACATATTGGGATCCTGGCATCTTAGAACTGTCTAATAATCTCATTCAAAAAACACTGAACATGGTAATCGTTCTTGATGGGGAGAGTAGAGATTCTAGACAAGTAATTGGGTGGGTATTCGATAACCAGTCAATTTTTTATCTCCATATCTAATTCCATGACAGAAATGATGAGATTCAGTAGTTCTGTGAAACTTGTGTCTTCTTTTAATAAAAGAGGTTCAATCATTTTGTAATTAATGAAGCTTCGATCATTTGTTAGGGGATCAACAATCCATTCTCCCTTATAAATAACATGTACATACCACATAATAGTGTATAACATCCCTACATATCCAACCAAATCCCTCAATAAACAACGATATTAATCCATAAAAACCATTCTATATGCCCAATAGTCAATGTAAGTTACCCATGAATAAACAACTAAATTAGCCCATAAACAAGAATTTAAATTAAATTCATCAATAAGCAATGAAGTGTAAGCATAAATAACCCATGAATTGCCTAATAGTCAATCTCATACATGGGTATGTTGCGTGCGGGTTCATAAATAAAAAGAAAACTAAATAGGTACTCGAATGCGTGGAGAACATTGCAATGTATACACTGTAGGCTAATTGACGTTTATTGTGCTTGCCACGCAATATTTCTAATGTTGGTCCATCGCAACTAACAGAGGGTTTGGTTAGTTTTTTTATTTTGATGAAGGAGATAAGAAAATTGACAGGAAATCGAAGTATAATTTGCCGCTCTATAACGCAATAGGATCGTGGCACGAATGTAAATATCGAAGGATTTGGTCCAATTTAGTCGAGCCTGATTTGAGTACTAGGTCGAGTCTACGTCGACTATTAGTCAATCATCACCCTATCATTAGTCGAGAATTGGTCGATCATCACCCTATCATTGGTCGAGTATTAGTCGATCATCACCCTATCATTGGTCAAATATTAGTCGAGCATCACCTTATTATTGATCGAGTATTAGTTGAGCATCACCCTATCATTGGTCAAGAATTGGTCAAGCATCACCAGACGCCATGTTAACATAATATTGGCCTGTTTAAATGCATTAGAAATTTTATAATTACAGAACTACACGTATATATCCCTTGAATGTATAATTATACAACTAAATGGATATATCAAAAGAATGTATATTTACATAACTAAAAGGTATATATCCAAAAGAATGTAAATATTATACAAATCTAAATGCCCATACAAAATGAAAGTGTACTTACACAACCAAAGGTATATATGCAAATGAATGTAAATATACACACCTAAAGGTGTATATGCAAAAGAATGTAAATATACACACATAAACATACATATCAAACGAATGTATATTTACACAATGAAAAAATAATAAATTCCTCATTTATTATCAGGGTTTATGTATGTTTTTGGCCTTATTTTCTCTAAATCTAGAGTCTTCCTGTCTTGTATCAATGAATAGTGCCACTGCCAGCTGTTTACGGGCCTCCATTTCATTTTTGGAGGTAATCGTATTAAGTGGCACCCCATGAATAATGAATTCAGCCAATTTTAACACGAAGACACCGCAATTTTCAGTTCTGAAATAGCTAAAGCAGTGCGTTGTTAGTCATTGCAACAAGTAAGTGACACAAACATAGTATGAGTCTCTTAGATATTAACCCCTTTCCTTGAAGCACCAAATCTTCCTCAATGACGACTTGCTAATTGTCCCTACTTGGAGATGCTTTGGCAAAGTAGGTGTGAAATTCACGTGCTTGGAATATCTTGAGCATTGTTCTAACAAGGTAGTCCAATTTTGTCCCTATCCCCTGTTGTTCTTTTGGGTTATACACATGGAATGTTTGTTTCTGAATATCTATCTTGACCAATATCTAATGGTTGCCATCTATATGATAGGGCAACAAAACAAATTCCACTCTACAGTAGTCAATTTCATATGGACAGGAACCAAAAAATTGTTTCATTTTCATATGGACAGGAACCAAAAAATTGTTTCATGGCCAAATCATCAAATGTTGGATCCCGCATGGTTGCATCTAGCTGCCTTCATACCAGTCTGTCAACACATGTAATAGTCCCGTATAAGATGCTCATGCACATGTATAACTAGAGAGGATGATCTGTGATGTATGAATTTAGGAATTTAACATAACTTACATTGAACAACATCTCCATAATAGATACATCTTTGAGACCATTGTAAAGATTCTTGCTCGAAGCATGGACATACATAAATCAATATGCTTAAAAAAATTAAAGCATGTTACCTCTTCACCGGCCAAGGATTCATTTTTTTTCTTCCCATCTAGAAGACCCAGCAGACATAGAATAAGAAGAAGTCATACTTACTTTTTATTCAAATTTCTTTGATGATACAGGGATAAATTCTCACTGGATAAAAGTTGCCTCACTTCACCAGAGACTAGCCAGAACCACACAATTCCTCACCGAACGGTGCTGCAAACTTTTTGAGAGGAAAAAGCAAAGAAAACGACAAATGGGAGACCTAAAGACGAAAAGTGACAACACTTTATACGAAACCCTCGGACTTTCATGTGCAACTCAACCAAATCTCCTAGGGGCTTACAATATTAAATTTTGTACCCTTAAAAGGTGAGTTTTAACTACTTACACAACCCACGATAAGTCTTAATCCACGCTAAATGCGGTGACTAAAATCATTACCACTCCTTCTCTATCTAAACACACTAAAAGCCTATAGTTGACTAGACCTTGACCTACCATTGCACACCAAGGTCTAGGGGACTTATGATGTGTATGTGTCCCAATTTTGAGGCGGATCTTTGTCCCGCTCAAGAATCAAATATCAGACCTTAGCTATGAGACGAGACCTTGGAGCCAAGATCGCAATTAGCAGATCAAAGGCTAAACCTCAACGACAAGGTGAGACCTCGGAGCGAATGTCTGAATCTCTGCGGCATGTAAAGGCCAAAGACCTCTGAAAGTTGAGAACAAAAACGCACTGAAATCACATCAAGTGTCTGGGACCTTGGAGTCTCAAACCATAAAGTGGAAACTCAACAAATTTATACTTATCCACAAACGCGTGATAACAGGCAAATATCAAGGAAGGATATTACGGCATGCAATCAGTGGTTATAATCGTAACCCACGTGCTGAAACATGAGAACCAATCCCATGAATGATGAAAGAAGGTACATAAACCCTAAAGACGACTAGGTATGGGGACATTCTCTGACAACTGAAAAACTACTACACTCTGACTAAGCATTGACTTAGGTATCGGAGAAATTACCCTGGAAAATCACTCCGGAATCTATTTTGTATTATTAATTATCAACCAGGACGACGAAGAATCTCATATCTAAATCATCTTATCAGATCTTAGTCGATTTGTGGATTTGGCCTTCATCATTTAACAACCATCAAAATATAAAAAAGAATAGAAACAACAAAAGAAAATAGCAACACAACACAATATGTGTCTACACAACACAATATTTTCTTCTTCCCTTTTTTCTTATATATTATATGTGAAAAGATAGTTGCCGCTTGAAAAGCGGCCGAAAGAAACATCGATGGTGGCAGAACAGAAACGAAGAGGACTAAGGCTAACAAAAAGCACAGTAAAAGGAGCTGCCGCAGACGTGAAGGAAACCTAGGATAGGGAAGAAAATTGATGAACACACAGATTGTCGAAAGAGCTAGAAGAAAAAATTGAGGTGTCACCACAGAGTGTCACAGCGATCGAGAGAATTGAAGCCGTGTAGATAGGGCAAAATCCATGAAAATGACTGCCAGAAATGAGAAGAAAAAATGGTGGCGGTTACAGCTAGAGATTGAGGAGGGTGACAACAATGCTGAGTGGAGAAGAAAACCAATGAGGAAAAAAAACCTAATAGAATAGAAAAGTTTTTTTAAAATTATTTTTATATTTCTTATTATTTTATTTATTTATTTATTTATTTCATATATATTTTTTTTATGGCAATTTCCTAAGGTAGAAGATTTTTATGCTCGAGGCATGGACACACCTTAGGAAATAAAATTTTCTTGATATTATCAAAGCAACTCAAGTGTTTAAAATAGAAAACTACTTCACTTAAAATAGAAAACTACTTCACTTAAAATATTGGCACCTCTAATGAGATAAAGTTTTCCATTCATTTGGTAGACAAATCTAGTGGTTGCAATAGAAGACTATTGCTGTTAAGACGTTGGCACACCCAATGAGTTAAAGTTTGTTGTTCCTAAATCTTTCTATCGCATTTTTAAACTATCTTATATACTACAAATACTTATATAAAATTACTTTAAAGTGATTATTACTTTTATCAATATTAAATATGAATATATTTTTAATTAAATTGTATGTTTCATAAATTCCTTAACAAATACTTCCTTTGTTCGGAAAAAAAAAAGAGTCTACTTTTGATTTAATGCAACTTTTTTAAAATTATAAGGTACAACACACTTAATGCACAATTAAATGTATGATTTTACATTTTATCCTTACTTTTTAATTTGGATTATACATTGTTATCATTAATAAAGTAATACAAGAATTTCACCTCAACTTGGACTCTTTTTTGGGACAAAGGAAGTATTTGTTTACAATAAAATACCAATTAAATTTATATTAAATATCTTTATTTACGTTAAAAAAGTCCACCTTATATAATTTCATAATTTAAATTTTCAATAACATTTTGGGGTGTCAAAAATTCCAATGAATCTATTTTTAATGATATTTTGAACTCATTTGAATATATGTACTTTAAGTATTTCCCCATGGAAGTCATAAAACAAAATGACATGCCTTATCAAATATCTGTTGTGAAGACAACATGAATGAAACAATATAAGCAACAAAATTATTGACTAAAACTAAAAGATTGACTAATTAATTAATGCAAAACTTTTTGAAAGTAAGCGAGGCTTTTTCTAAAAAAATGTTTTTGACGGTAACTAATTTTAAAATTTTTATTCTAAAACTATTAATTCTCAAATATGATTCCATATTAATTGTACCACAAATTTGATGCCCAAAATTTAAAATGGGGTAGATTTGTTGCCAATTGTTGAAAAGAAATATGCTATAGTTGACTCAATAGGGTAGCAAGTTTTTTACACAGGCAATATTCTGTTATAAATTTAAAGAAGACATTTACGGTTGCAATTGTGTCATAATATTGTGCCACAAATAAAAATGTGTTATAAACTTATGGTGATTAATACTAATGTTGCAAATAATTTGTCACAATTTATGACACCCAATTTAGACGATGTAATTGTCTACAAATTAGTTGCAGACTATAAATCTCATGAAATTGTACCCGAATTTTTCAGCACAAATATATATATATATATATATATATATATATATATATATGCTGTAATTTCACAGCACTAATTCAAATGTCAGAAAAAAAATCGTAAATTTACAATGCCAAATTTTAATATCACAAATTTGCAACAAAATTGTGCTTCATTACAATACCAATGCAATTGTGATGCAAAATTGAATCACACAGAAAACTGTGATGTAATTCTATGGCAATTGAATGTAAAGCCACAAATATACTGTTGCATATTTATATCACAAAATTTAAATGATGAATAATTGAAACAAAATTGTGGCATTTTTCTAATATGAGACACTTCTGTCGCAATATTGTGGCTCAATAATATTCGTATCATAAATTTATGGCATTTAGTTGTAATGTCACAAATAAAGTGTCGTAAATTGGCAAACAAAATGGAAATAACACAAATTTGCCAAAATTTGAGGTGGGCTACTAATATGATACAATTATGCTACTAATTTGTAGCACAAGGAAAATTATGGTATATTAGTGCAATGTCACAAAGAAAGTACGGCAGAAAACTAATACTGTTGTAGTGAAAGGCCAGTGCTAAAAGAATCCCTCCCCCCAAAAGCCAGTGCAAAAGAAGTTCAAACTATCGAAGGTCATCACCTTTTTTGAAAAAGATGCAGTGCCTTAGATCTACCCACATGAAGCCGCCTTGGTAATTAAGACAATTATAGCAAACAAAAAGGTGCACAGGGTATACATTGATGATAGAAGTGCAGTAGATGTCATGTATATAGATTGTTTATGGATGCTGGGCATTGACTTTGAGACTCTGAGACCCACCAGATGCTTTTTGTCACATTTGCTCACAAAGTGATGCATTTTGTGGGAATTGTTCAGTTAGCTGTCACTATAGAGAATTACCTCCAATATAAAACCATTATGATGAACTTCTACATAGCGGATGCACCCTCACCTTTTAATGCCATAATTGGAAGACCTTGGATGAATCAAGCCAAAGCCATATGATCTTCTTATCACCTGGTACTAAAATTTCCAACAAAATATGGGATGACTTTTGTACAAGATGACCAATATATAAAGCAAGAATGCATATAGGTCACATTAAAAAGGAATAAATCTAAGACGGGAGGGAGTACATTCTTTTCAAACGATAAGTGAAGTGGAAACTGATCACAGGGTCACACTTCAAGAATAAGAAAACACGCAAGACCAGTAAGAAATGGATGTTGGTAATCCCAAGATCGCATCTCAAGAACACACAAATATGCAACAATCAAATAAAGTGCAAGAGATGCCTCACATTATGGATGAGATCCAATAAGTTAACATTGATGAGAAACACCCAAACTGAGTCATTCAAGCCAGAGCATCACTCCCAACTAAGGTGAAGAACAAAATCATTGACTTGCTCTAAAGATATAAGAAAGTGTTTGATTGGAGCACTAATGACATGCTAGGAATACCTCCAACTTTGATGACTTATTGACTGAACATTGACCCCAGGGTAAAGCCTATCTAGCAAAAGAAAATGAAGTTTGCTCTAGAGAGGAATCGAGTGATTAAGAAGATATAGATTATAGAAGTTGCTTCAATCTGACATACTAAGAGGTGTTCTATCAAACTTAACTTGCTAATCTAATACTAGTTAAGAAACCCAATAGCAGTTGTTACGTGTACATGGACTACACAGATCTAAACAAATACTGCTCCAAAAATTGTTATTTGTTGCTTATCATAAACCAAAAAATGGAAGCAATGTTTGAGTACAAAGTCTTAATGTTCGTAGATGCTTATAAAGGGTATAATCAGATTCCCATGAAGGAGAAAAAAGTAGAGAAAACAGCCTTCATCATTGAAATGAGCCTCTACTATTATAAGAAGATGTCATTTGGATTAAAAAAATACTGGAGCTACATATAAGAGGTTAATCAACTGTATCTTCTCTAATCAAATTAGTAGAAATATAGAAGTTTATGTAGATGATATGGTGATCAGGAGCAAAGAAGCCAAAAACATGCAACAAATTTGGAGAAAACATTGCAAAAATTAAAGGAACTGGGCATGCGCCTGAACTTCAAAATATGTAATTTTGGAATCGGATCAAGGAAATTTTTGGAGTATATGGTCTCCAAGTGGGGTATTAAAACTAACCTTGAAAAAATAAATGCTATTGTTGAGATAGTACCTCCTCACATGGAGTGAGATATTCAAAGGCTAACAGAATACCTAGCAGTGTTGAATAGGTTTTTGTCTCGGTTCACAAATTAGCACTTGCCTTTTTTTAGATACTAAGAGATATTAAGTATTTCAAGTAGATCGAGGAATTTCAAAAAACTTTTGAAAAGTTGAAAGTTCATTTGACGAGCTTACTTACATTGACCATGCCTCGTCTAGGAGAGTACTATTTTTATATTTGGCTACCTAAGATAATGCTGTCAACACGGTGTTTGTATGAGATGAAAAGGGTATCGAGAAACTTGTGTACTATGTAGTAGATCCTTGCATGAACTCGAGACACGTTACCTTCTAATTGAGAAATTGGTGTTGGTCTTAGTTAATGCCACTAGAAAATTGAGAGAATCAGTTTTATCTAAGTCCTAGATAAATAGAGTGAATTAGTTTCCGTGAGGAAGAAAATAGAAAATGAGCAAAAAAGAAAATGACATTATTTGTTTCAACCAATTGGTATGTGTTAAAACTCCTTGTTAAATAGTATGAATTAGTAATGAGGAAAGTAGTATAGAAGAATCTCTTCAGTTTGAGAATGATGATTTTGTCCAATCATAACTAAAACGAATAGAAGATAGAAGGATTATTCAACTTCTGCTAAAACTATGGACACTTGATAGGATTCAAAGTTCAATCCTCAAAATTCGCTACATGGTTTGTGGACCTTTTTTTAATACTATAAAATTGGTCAATCCTTTTTCATTTACCAAAGAAAAGGTTATGTTAATATTCCCCCCTTCACTGTAACTCTATTTTATATATGAATAAAGGATGTGCAAACCCACTTAGAAATTTTTATTTAAACGCTGCATAAATCATACAAATAATTTAAATAGTAAAAGTTATATTAGTACTTATTATTTAATGCACTGAACACAATTTTTAAAATAATTTGTGCATGATATTTGGGCTTACCTTTCATTCAAAAAACTAATTTATATTTTTCTTAATGATAAATAACCTTAGTCTTATACTCCCTTCTCCTCCTTTTTTTTCCCCCCTCATAGCACATTTTTCCAAGATTTTTTTTTTCATTTTTTTTCTTTCTAAAGATGTTCAATAACTTTTAATTAATTTATTTGTCTATGTTTTTTGTATTAAATACTGGATTTCATGAAAAAATATTTGATGCTTATTTGTAAAAAAATTAATTTTTTGTACATAGAATTTTTTTAAAAAAAAATCAATGAAGGGCAAAATTCTACAATTATAAAATTCAGCATTCAAATCAATATATTTATCAAATAGTACTGATTGATCCAACATTCTGATTCAGACATTTAAAATTAAATGTTATACATTTAAACTTTAACATCTTAATTATTTGAACATTTTGATTTTAGCATTTAACATTCAGCTTTACCAAATAAGAAATCTTGGTTGTTTTGACTCATAAGTTTCCAAGAAAGTCTGTACACTTGTTACTATTAATAAATTAAACTTTTATAATTTGATGCTAAGGGTTTGTTTTATTAAAAAAATTTATTAATTAAAATTAATGGACTAAGAAATTTTATTTCTAGGGTTGTTTGATAACAGAATTTTAGTCCATTTAATTGTTTGAGCCCTGCTTATTCCCTATGATGCAATTTAAGCTGTAAAAATTAGGTGGATACTAATCGCTTAATCCTCTTAGCAAATTTAACCTTTTTCCTCACATCATTCCACAAAATGATTTATTTTTTATTTAACTACGAATAACCCTATTTAAATGACTTCCTTCTTAATTTTCTTCTTTCTTCTCATAGCCCAATTTTCAAATATGATTTTTTTTTCTATTTTTTTTATAAGGATGTTAAATAAATTCCAATTAATTTATTATTCTATTTTATTTTTTTGGTATTAAATATTATACTTTGTATCTTTTACACATTTCATGAATAATATTTGATGTTCAAATGCAAAACTTAATATCTGTACATGTAATTACAGAAAACAAAAGAGTAAAATAGTACAATTTGAATAATTCAATATTTAAATCAAATGTTTATCGAATAGTATTAATTGATTCAGTGTTCAAATTTAAACATTCAAAAATAAATTTTAAGTATTCAAATTTTAATAATTAAATTATTTGAGCATTCAGATTTTACCATCTAACATCCAAATTTTAGTATTCAATTTTATGTCATTATAAAATTGAGTCATCTAATAAATTTAGTCAAAGAATCAATGTCAAGCATAGGAGCTTCCTTTTGTAATTGGTGAGAAATCCAAAGCGAAACATAATTAAAAACGTAAAAGTCACGCACCGCATGATTAATTAAAAACCTAAAAGCCTGGCCATCACCGCGCTGCAGCATGGCATGCTAACCAATTCCTGCAACACGCCCGCCATGCCATGGCCTAAGGAAAGCAAAGAAGCGACATGATGTCTATCTATCGCCTTGAAAATTTTTGCCTGGCCTGACCTTGGCGTAGTTACTCTCTTCAGTCAGCCTCTTTTTGTCTTTCTCTCGATGTTTAATCCTTTACTACTTCAAACTAACACGTTCTAGCTCAAAATACCAAATGAAAATACTGAAACCTACAATGAAAATACCAAAACAAGACAATGATTATAGAGAAAGCATGTTTGATTTCTATACAATACTTAAAGCATGTTGGATTTAAACCTACACTATAAAGCATGTTTTAAACACGACAATGATTATACTTAAAGCATGTTTGATTTAAACCTACACTATAAAGAATGTTTGATTTCTATACAATATGCTTACACTTACAACAGCTGCAGCTAAGCTACGGGAGTTATATCAATTGGATGTTCAAAATACTTTTCTTCATGAGGACCTATATGAAGAAAATTATATGGTACCTCTTTTGGGATACCTTCTGTATAGTGATTCTTGTTTGCATTAACTTAAGAAATGAATTTGTGATTTTAAGCAAGCACCAAGAAAGTGGTTCTCTAAGTTGTCTTTTACTCTTAAGAAGTAAGATTTTGTTCAATCCCGTGCCATTACCCTCTGTTCACCTTATAGATTGGTCTAGTATTTCTTGCTATTTGGATTTATTTGGATGATATTGCTGTTGCCATCAATAACTCTGCTCACTGTCAACAATTCAAGGATTTTCTGAGTCAGCATTTTCATCTCAAAGATCTTGATCATCTCAAGTTTTTTATTGTACTTGAGCTTAGTGTTGTCAAACCTGGACAGGACGTGGGTTCGACTGGAAATTAGACCAGCTTCCAGTTCGGGCTTCATAAAAAAATGCTAAAGTTAAAAATCGGTCAAATCCGGTCAAAACCCAAGTTTAACCAATAACCCAGAAAACCGGTTGACCCCAAATTTTCCTTTTTGTGGCTGAAAAAATAAAAATTAGAAGACTTTTAGGGTCCGTTTGGACAGTGATGCATTTGGAAAAAGGTGTATTGGAATGTGTGAAAATTTTGGTGGGTATTTTTTAATAAAAAAGTAATTTATAGGGAAAAATAAGAGAAAAAACTTTTTAAAATTATGTAAGAGGAATTTGAGTAGGAAAATTTAAATTTTAAATTTTGAAATAAAAATATGTTTGGATGGTTTGTTTTTGTTTGAGAATTTACTTATTTGCAAATAAAAATCTTCTGTCCAAACGAACCCTTATTATTTAGCTTCGGACGTTCTTCCAGACCCTTCCAAATTCCAAGTTGGGTTTATTTATTCATCCCTTCTCAATTCAATCCCTAGCCACCCCTTCCAACACTATTCCTCCTCTCTTCTCAATTCAATTCGTCATCGCCTGCTCCCTGATCGATCCATCTTCGGCGCACTATACCCTCTCTTCTCTGTCAATCTTCGAAGCCCTTGTTTCCACTTTCTGTCCATGGCCGCCTTCTCTTTGATCGGCAAATCTTTGGCACACTAAACCCTCTCTTCTCCGTCGATCTTTGCAGTCCTTGTCTCCAACTTCGATCAGTCACCGCCTTCCCCCAAATTTATAGTTTATAGGATCAAAATTTTATACAAAATTGATTTAGAATAGCAGAATTGGATTAAAAGGATCGAATCATAAAATCGTAAAATTTTTAAAATAAATTAAAAAATATAATTTATTAATTATTTTTAAAATAATTATTAATTAATATATAAATGAATATAAAAAAATTTATGTATAATTTGTAATTAAATTATTTTATTTTATTTTATTTTTTTTGTAATATTTTATATAATTTTTTAAATATTTCAATTACTATCATAGTCGCCTCTCCTTGGAAGGATTTCTCCTTTTGCTCCTTTGTTGATGGGGTATTAGTAATTGATTTTAACCATTGTTCTTTCTAAGGGCAAGTTCTTACGTGTTACTCACCCATCCGTCAACACCACTTCTCATCCGATTTGCATGTGTTAAGCATGCTCCCACGTTCATCTTGAACCAAGATCGAACTCTTCATGAGATTCATAGTTGCATTACTTATAGCTTCCTTGTTTGTAAACCAAGCAGATTCGAAATTGTCTTTCATTCCAAAGCATAATTTGTATCTATGTACTTCATATTCGCTCGCAGTTCACTTCTAGAAATATAGTCATCTCTGCCCCTTCACATCAATCCCACGAGCCTTTTATCCATCTCATTGAATCATGACGGGGAGCGGGGGCAAAGCCAAATAGAAAAACTCACATTGGATTAAGGATAATCAAGCTCGAACTGATGACTTTCACCACGTCAAGGTGATACTCTACCGCTGAGTTATATTCATTTCCCTGCCCATATCAAGAAATAGAACTGACTAATCCTAAGTCAAATGGTCGAGAAACTCAACGCTACTATTCTTGAACAACTTGGAGCTAGGCCTTCTTTTCACACTATTACAGATAGGATATGAAAATAATCGTCAAAATTGGATTTATCTGATTTAGAAGATAAGAACTTGCATTAGTATTGCAATTTCAATTCAAACATGGTTTGATTCACACTCCATGTTCTGAGAAATATTTACCATCCGAAAAGAGGAAAAAAACGGAGTTTTGTCTAAAGAAATATGTCGAAAAAGGGCAATTGTATAGAACTTTTCAACGAGATTGTGCTTTTTCAACTCTCTCAAAATAGAATCGATTCCAAACATATATGCAATGGTTCCTTACTTCAACAAGGTACAAATATCTAAATTTGATATTTTTATATACTTTTTCATATCTATTGCTGATACTAAGTAGCAATCAAAAATTGGTATCCATTTTTCATGATATTATGCATGGATCAAGTATATTGTGGCGAATTATTTAGAAAAATTTGTGTCTTCCACAATGGAATCTAATAAGTGAGATTTTGAGTAAATGTTTACATAATCTACTTCTGTTCGAAAAAAGGATTCATCAAAATAATGAGTCACCATTGATATCGACACATCTGAAATTGCCAAATGTTCGGGAGTTTCTCTATGTAACCCTTTTCCTTCTTCTTGTTGCTGGATATCTCGTCCGTACACATCTTCTCTTTGTTTCCCGAGTCTTTAGTGAGTGATAAACAGAGTTCAAAAATGTAAAATATTTGCTGATTCCATAATCCACGATTGAGTTGCGAAAACTTCTAGTAATCTTCTCTATCTAATGAATGGGGAGTCTGCTTTAAAACTTTCTACCCTACACCCACCCCCTGAGTATATGTTTCAACAGGAATCATAGATTCAAAACTTTTGGTAAAATGCCCACCAGTAAGCCAACAAAAGAAGTACATTACATAGTTCAGGAATTGACAACTTACCCATTCAGTGACTTTCGCACTGGACATTCCCAAAATGGGTACAATCAGTCGGGTGAATTCAATAATCGGTATACCCCATATGAATTGGTAGGTAAAAGAAATTTCAAACCAAGACTTAATAGTTGGTCCATTCGTAGCCTTGGTAAAGTCCATCTTGTTGCAATAGGAATAAATAAGAACAAATAAGTTTTAGCTAATGTAAATAGTATACGATTATTGTTTCAAAGACTTTACCCACTTTATCTATGTCAAAAATCTTTGGAACGTATTTGTATGGGGTAAAAAGATCTCAACCTCCTAAGTAAAAAACTATTACAAATAATGAAGAAACTAGTAGATTTAAATATGAAGCAACATAAAATAAACCAAATTTGATACCAGAATATTCTGTTTAATAACCTACTACTAATTTTTCTTCTACTTCCGGTAAATCAGAAGGTAATCTCTCATACTCGGCTGGAGAAGAACTTAGAAAAATGCTAAACCCTATAGGTTGACGCTATAAATTCCATCCCCAAAAATCATATTTTGATTGTGCTTCAACTATATCAACTGTACTTGGACTGGTGGATAATCAAAGTCAGGTATTTTTGTCCAATTCATTTATTTATTGATAAAAGCTAATAAAAGTATGCTTAAGCTAATTACTTTATTTATATAATGATAAATCTTAATTTTACTTATATATATAGAAAGTTTTTTTTATTGAATTTAACTATATTTTATTCACATAATAAGATAAAATCGTAATTAAGATCAGGATAATTTTAATAAATTTGAATTGTAGAATCGTAAAATAGGATCGATGGAATCGGATCAAAATTTTAAAAACTATGCCCTAATCAATTGGTCTTTGGCGTAGCGCACTAAACCTCTATTCTCCCGAACCTTTGCAACATCGTCTATTTTTTGCCATAATTTTTTCTCTCTAATTTCTTCCTAACTTGTTAATTTTCTCCTTCTTTTTTTTAATAATTCCACATTATGGACTGTTGGGGCTTGAAAATAATTTCATAATTCCATCTCATGGACTGTTGGTTTGAAATACTATAGACTATTAGACTATACAGTAGGCTTGCCACCTTGGACGCATTTTTTTTTCCTTTTGAAGAGTAGTCAAAATAACATAATTTTAAAATTATATATTATTAAATATTTATAATTTAAATTTATTTATGATGTCATAATGATATCATCCGATTTTTTAATATTGGTCTGACCAGTTCGACTAGTTAACCCCTGACTCCTTAACTCGAT
The DNA here is from genome assembly GCA_020080225.1 of Gynochthodes officinalis. Classification (NCBI taxonomy): domain Eukaryota; kingdom Viridiplantae; phylum Streptophyta; class Magnoliopsida; order Gentianales; family Rubiaceae; genus Gynochthodes; species Gynochthodes officinalis. The sequence goes on along the minus strand of CM034615.1, from coordinate 30,034,891 downwards.
AGGTTTGTCTTTCGGTTCGATTTTAACAACATTGCTTGAGATAACATCGCACGAGGACTTTCTCATTCAAAGGAAATATGGTCTAGACATACTACATTATACTGGTTTGAGTGGCACCAAACCTATACCTATTCCCATGCCTTAGGAACATCATCTTGAGCAATTTTTAAGTACTCCTCTATCTAATTCTTTCTCATACCGTCAACGCAACAGTCAGCTTTTGTATCTCACCATTACCCCTCTTGATATCTTGTCAATATTCTAAGTCAACACATGCACAAGCCCCCACAAGATCTTTTTGGTGCCACCATATTTGTTTGGTTATATCAAAGGTGCTCCTAGTCACGGTTTACTATTTTCCATGACTCTTCAGTTTCACCATAAAGTTTTTGTGATACTCATTTGGGTACTTGCGCTACTACTCGGCATTCCATCATAGGGTATTTTGTATCATTAGGTGACACTCCTATCTCTTGGCATACTAAAAAAAAAAAACTTATTGTTGGTTGGTCTTCTGCTAAAGCTGAATATAGAGCCATGGCTTCTGCAACTAGTGAATTACCCTGGTTATGTGCATTACTTTGAGATCTTATTCTTATCCATCCTCAGCATATGTGCTTGTTTTGTGATAATCAGGTAGCTCTTCATGTTGGTGCTAATCATGTTTTTTTTATGAATATAGTAAGCGCATTGAAATGGATTGTCATTTCTTTGGTGAACATATTCAGTCCAAGGAACTCGTCACTGGTTATATTCCCTCTCCAAAACAACCAACTGATATTTTTACTAAAATTTTGTCATTCAAGCATGTTTATCAAATCTTGCGCCTGTTTGGTATTCGTTCCTCCACGTTTCAATTTGAAGGAGGCTGTTAGTGATATATATGGTAGTTAATTTTAGTACATAGATTAATATAACTTCTCACGTTTATTTGTGTTTACTCACATTTATTTTTAAGATAACCTTTAAAATGGTCCCTCCCATATTGACAAATGATCTTTTTAGTCCTTCACTTTTAAAATGGGAACAAATAGTTCCTCACATTTCATAAATGCACCTTTTTGATCATCCGTTACTATTCTGTTTGTTTTTTTGTTGGAATAGTGACAGAATGGTGACGGAGGACCAAAAGGGTACATTCATGAAATGTGAGAGACCATTTATTCCCATTTTAAAAGTGAGGGACTAAAAAAATCATTCACCAATATGTGAGGAACTATTTTGGAGTTATCTTTTTATTTTTTGTAGTATATTTAGGCTTATGTTTAGGAATACTTTTATAGAAGTACTCTACAGCCTGTTAACATGTATCAATAGAAAATACTCCTTTCCCAAATTTCTTCACGGTATAACTGAATCCATTGGCTTCCACCAACCAAATCTTTTGTGCTAATTCGGATAACCATGGCCAACCAAATAAATTTCCATCCTTTCACGTGTCTTTGCAGCTCTTTATTAAATAGAGCAGATGGACTGGACGTATCAGTCCTTTGAAGTTTTTAATGTCGTGGAGCTGATTTAGAATCAATTGCAGCAATTAGATTTTTTCAAAAATCTAGTTTCCTCAGTCCTCTACTAAACTGGTGCTCTGAATGGTCCCTTGCCGCCTTTGGAGCCCATCTACGGAAGAAACTTGCGTTTTTAATTAGTCTTTTTGACGTCGTAGGAGACGGTCGAGGTGGCAACATAAAGTGCAATCTAGTGACTGGTGGCTAGCATTTGTTTTTTTCTTGTGGACTCCAGTGTTGACATTAGGTTGTGACTTTCATCCTATGGGTTTGCTGTTTCCACAAGGCTAGGTGTTTCATTCGTACTGGGTATAAGTTTATTGTTCTGGTGCTATGTTTCCCCAGAGTGATTTAACTGGATCAGATGGAAGAATTTTGTTTCCATTCATTGGCTTGTAAAGTTCAGTTCAATATCTTGCCTCCCCACGTGGACTAGGTAGAAAATTGTATTTAAAATGCTGCTTCAAAGATATTAAAAGACGCTCAAACCCGAAAAAGGAACCTTCCAATATGAAATGCAGAATGAAACTAACTCAAATATTGTGAAAACACAAAGTGAATCCCCTGAACCGGCAAGCAAAATCAACTATTCTGAAAATTGCTCAAATGTTCTGAAACTTTTCTTCCTCTTATATGTATGCAACTCTTTGTAGGTCGCTTCTCAATTGCTTGCACATGCACCTTCAGAAGTTAATCCTCTAATATGCGCTGAGCCAACAATCTGAAGGCAAAAATCAGCAATGTGGAAGGACAGTGATGTAATCAGGTTCCTCAAGTTTTCTCTTGCATTGGTGATCCATTTGCTTCCTAAAGAGAGAATTAATTCTGGTTACTACCAAACTGATTTTGCATATCTTTAAAAGATATTGTAGCAGAACCCCTCCTCTTAGCTTTCTGTTGAGAGTGGTGTTCCCTCCAACCTGTCATGTATATAACCTAAAACAATTCCAGCACACAATCATCAAGACAAATCTCCATGTCAAAAGAAGGTACAAGAATTTGCAAAACAATAGCTTCTGCTGCAGCATAATGTGAAACAAAAGCAGAGAATTTGCTCTTGCTAATGGATCGTTTTATTGAATTCCAGACAATTAACAATGGTTTCCATTTCTGCATTCAGATGACAAAAGAGTCCTTGGATACAGCTTTACTTAGTAGGAGATGTATTACAGTTTTGCTTAGTAGTAGATGCATTAATCTTTGCACTGTTTGCATTGATAATGGCACTTTCCCTGAAAAGCGGCTTAGGCAAGAAGTTAAATGTATAGAAAGTCAAGTAATTGTGTTAAATATTTATGCTACCAGAACACTTGTGAGCAGCCAAAAGTTAAATGGGAAAGAAAACACTAATAACATAGTTATTTCAAAGCTTTCTAATCATCATTGGATGCAAACTTTTTAGGAATATTTTGCAAGAGAAGTACATGAACTGCCGATTAATAATCAATATAAATGAATAATGTTATATATATTATAAATAATGCAAGGAGCATATATATACGTACAATTAACTAATGCAATTAACTTATGTATGTGCATATATATGCATATGCTCACATATATACATACATATCCAGATAATTTATTCATAACTAATGCAATATTATCTTAAGGAACCCACAGCATAAGGCAAAATATCAGCTGTTTTAACCTACACCTAATAGGTGTTTCCTCAAAGCAGGCAAAAACTTGGGTTCGATTCAAATTCAGAATAGGTCTATTACACTTGTAGCTCTCTTCAAAAAATATATGCATCTCAAATTAATGACGGGCTAAGCCCATCTACTCCATGAAGCTATCCAAAATATCCAAAACAATGAATGTATTAAAGAATTTTCATTTCCATCAAAAGCTCTTACTATTTGTCACTCTCCATGCAATTCACAGCATAAACAAGGTCACATCCCACGAATCCTTCTTCAATTTCTGACCCCCGCCCCCTCGGCACACAAAAGTTTTCTGAGCAGTCTGTGTCACGGGAATTCCAAATTCATTAAGAAATGGGCATGAATGAATACTGCTGAGCCACTATACACAATAGCAGCAATTCGATCTACTCTTGTCCTCTCATAAATTTTTTATTGACTTTGAAGGGTTCATAGAGTCCAACCCTCCCATGAACATGACATTCCCTGCTCCCGCTCCAACAACTACTTTAGCTTATGCACAGCTAACAAGAGATAAGTGCTAAAAAATTCTAAATCCTGTAGCATGAATCAAAAGTAATAATCAAATCCACAGTAAAGCATGTATTGTCCCTTTCCCAACTACAAAACATAGGCATTGCCCCTTAGTCGTGATGGAACAACCTTAGTCATCGTGATGGAACAAGGAACAGAGAGAACTACTTGCACCCAAAAGAAAAAAAAAACCCACTTGCAGGATTGAAAGACAAAGTCTTCTTCGGAATATAGAAAGCTGAATTACTCGAAACACACACACACACATATATAGAGAGAGAGAGAGGTTGTATGCTAACTACCCAATCATAATCCTAACAAATTCTAAAACCAAAACCAAATAGGAACAAAGAGAACTACTTGACCAAGAAAATAACAAAAGCAAAGTCTTCTCTGGAACATAGAAAGCTGAATTACTCAACACATTACAGATACCAACATTAGTTCTGTCCTAAAGTCCTATTCATAAGAGAGTCCTAGCCTTTTAATTTACTATTCTAAATTCAATTACAATTTGGAAACTTATTTGAAAATGTTTCAGTAGGTATTTCCGACATTGACGTAGATCCCAATTGATAAAGGAATCCTGTATCATAATTTCCAGTATTCATACTGTGCCCAATATGAAATACTAAAAACTTATAAAACAACTAAAACTTTCCTAACTATATAATTTCCTCTTTTAGTTTCCTTTGACTGTATTCTCTCCTGCATCACATTCAGTCATATCTTCCAAGTCTCCAGCCTTCTAAGTGTCAAGGAAATTAGAACCTTTAATATCCAATACATAGAGCCTACTCATTATGGTACTGACTGAAAAATTCTACCACAATACTGTCAGAGACCAATACTTAGTAGGAAAGATGGACCAAGCACCTGGAATGTAGCTGGAACAGTGCCATCTACTGCCCCAAACATCGACTGATATACAGCTGCTGTTGCAAGGGCTGTTTCTTTCTTCAGAATCTACTCAACAAGAGCAGGGTGGGGAAAACAAAAAAATAAATACATAAAATTTTAAAAAATTACAAATCTTTTTGTTAACATTGCATGAAGAAACACAACCCAAATCACAAAATGGAATGAGTAGCAGAAATTTCTTACTCTGCTTCTTTGCAAAAGTGCATTAGTTTCACCCATTGAACGCAGATGCTCTATCAATTCCAAAGCTGTCACAAATTGAATGTAAAGTTAGTTTGAATATGATAAAGGAATAGAAAAACAAGTCATTCAACAGCAAAATATCCATCAAGAGATTCCCTATATCGCTTTTTTCACTTTGTAGGAGGAGGACCATTGAATTTGACTACATGATTGTCATAAGCAATTCAAACAAAAAAGATAGCATTTTGAATTCAAAAGATTGGTAATCTGAAATAGCAGTTAATCCAGTGATTTTTGCATTATTGAGAGATAATGCAGTGATGTGACAAATATTTATCATTATTTACTCATAATGAATACCCTTGGTTACAGGATTAATTGTGTAATCATGATGGCCTACTTTTCCTCCACAAAATTTCATACATTTCTTTTACCACCACCCTCCCCTGGGTCCAGAGTAGACAGTACAAATCATCATCATCATCATCATCACCTTTATCCCAAACTAGTTGAGGTAGGCGGTCGATGAACCCATGGACATAAATCCATAAAATAAAGAAAATATAATAAAATAAATAGATAAATAAATAAATAGATAAAGAAATAAATAAAAATGCTCAAACTACAGAGGACAGTCGGAACTATTAGAGTTTTACTCTTCCACCACACTAATCTGGAGAGAAAATAGTTGCACATACCAACAAGACCCGGTTTGTTCAGTATCAGCATTACCAGATCTTCCTCTACAAAGATTAAGTATGAAAAAATGGAGTTTCCAGGCAGTCGCATGTTCCAGTTTTTAAACAATTCAGAAATAGTGGTTGTCAGCATAATGCCCAAAAATTGATGCCTGTCTATTCCCTCTTTGTACTTCTGAAGACTAATTAGGCACTCAAACAAAACAAACCCAAGCAATACCAATGCATGAAGTTGTGATGGAGGAAAAAAAAGGTGACTAAAAGCTTTGAAGGATAACCTGAACTAACAAGAGAAAAATGTGAGTAAAAGTTTTAGTATCAAGTTGTGATGGAGGATAGTCCACCAGTGCAATGGAATGGCACATTCAGAACCCTCAATGTGCATATTTTTACAATAGGTGGCAAGCATAAGACACAAACATCCTACCAAAACCAAATCTAAATTCTTTGAACTTTTTTGGTCTCTCAAACTCTTACATTAGCCAGTGTGTACATAACTCATGCTGCAGACATAATGCATTCACATAAGAGCAATACCTTCCTATAACTCATCTTAGCAGCTTTAAAATTGACATTAAACCAATCATCAATTAGACACCACAACCCTTACACTGCATCATAACAAATCTACACAAAGTATCAAAAGTGAAACTTCAGATTGCTCCAAGTTAAATTGTGATGTTTTTCACTCTCAATATGAACAAATAGATTTTTCTTGCAAAGATAAACCATGCACGCCCTTAAAACACTTTGTAAGTCCTAGAACCTGTAGTTGCTGGAGATTAGAGTACTAGAATGGCCCCTTTCTAGCTTTAGTAGCAAAGTGAAAAGAGCATTCTCCAAATGAAATCAAAACATTATGCCAGAGAATACAGGCAAAATCATTACTAAATCAGAAATGCAACATTGATTTGCCCCCAGCCAAAGCTCCAGATTCAAACCTCAACCAGTTCTGGTCAAATCTTGTCTGATAACATTTTGCCTCTTATCCCACACACAGTTTGCAAAGCTCAAAATTCAGGCTGCCAAGCCCATTACTGATTAATTGGACATCAAATAAACTTAAAAATGATAGTTTTCTAATGAGGGTTTCAAAGTGTTTCCAATTTTCATTAACATTAGTTGATGCCAGACAAAAAAGCTAAGAAGAAGTGCAAGGCAAAAAAATTAATATCCCAAGTCAGAAGGTTTTAGAACTTCTTTAGTCAAGCATTAAAATGCACCTTCGGTAAATTTTATGCCAATGTTATTTTAGTAATTTTGTCTACAGGCTTTGACAGTTGGCCACTAATGTAGTAATGAAATGCCTTGTGACTAGCTGTAAAACCAACAGCCATCTTCTGTCAGATTGTGTCTCCAAGTCTTTACCACATGCTAAGATTTGCTAGCAGAAGACTCTTGCTCTCCAAGCCTGTAAGCTCTTGAAGGGCCCAAAAATTGTACTAGGTATCGAGTTCTTCAAGGTAGAGATTATTCAGGAAGAAAAGCCTGAGTTCTCTTCTAACTTTTCCCCTCCTTCTAATTCTTACACCATCCCTATGTCATGACTAAAGTTTTTGCACACAGCTTCAGCAAGCCAATAGTCAACTAAAACCAATCAGTAAAATATATCTCCAATGACAAATTAGTTTTTCGCATACCTCGCTAAAATTTCAATTCATTTCAGCCATTGAAGTTCCAGACAAATCTCCAAACTTATCAATTTCTTGCTGAAAAATAAAAGACATGCACTACTAGATTCACTCAAATGATTTAAAAGATTATACAAGTGTAAACTTCTACAAAAATCAACTTAGGAAATGATCCTGGACATTTCAAGACAGGAAAATCCCTAGACTAATGTAAAGCCCACAGTTTGCTGAAAGATATTGCGTAACTAATACACTCAACAGCAAGTGGCACTTTGAAAAAGCATAAAATGGAAGCAGCACAGAGTAGTTTCAGAATTAGCAATAGCAGCTATAGTCCACGTTAGCTTAAGATAAAACACAGAGTGCACCAAAATCCCATTCAAAGCCCAGTTACCAACATTATTCAGATGGCAGACAACCAGGATCTAACCATTCACAAATTGCAATAATAGTCACATGGAATCCTAGGTTCAAAAGAAACACTCACAAAAGCAGCTATAAAAAGTTCAAAGAATTTCTACGAGATTCAAACTCCTCTGATCTAAAAACACAACTGCCTCTCTCTCGCACGAAGAAATGCTGAGGAGAGATTTCAGTTCAAAGAAAAATTCATGATTACGAGCACCAGAAATTCTAAGATATTCTCGGAGATTCATGATTCTTTAATCTTGTAAATCAACTGGCTTTTACTGTCCAATGGAATGATAATGAGAAAGAAGGTTTCAGCCAAATCTGTCTAGATTATTAAGGTAGACTAAACAACCAAAACAGGTAGCTTTCATTTGCATGGAAGCATCCATGAATCTAGCATAACAGGCCACAATTTAGGAAAAGTAACAAGATACCAAAAAAAATAAGGGAACAAGTAAAACATGTCTCATGTATGAAAGTTGAGAACATTAGTAACCACCACCAACAATTCAAACTGGACAGAGCCTGGAAAGGACTGCTTTTTTACCACCTTAGGTATACAAGAAGCACCCTAAAAAAGAACCAAAAGAAACCCAAAAAAAAAAGAAAAGAAAAGTACACTTGCAGTATTAGATTGCCCTCCATAAATCTTTTGACTAATGAGCAGGGAAAGGACCATCAGAGGCTTTAAAGTAACTCAAATAACCTTAGAACACTAGACAGCTGACCTCCAAACAACTATTCTGTCTTACTTAGAACATGATGCATTTTCTATGACAATTATCTTGATAAAGTTTACTGCTATCAAGATCTTTCCCCTTTTCAGGCTGTAATCTGCTTCTAAATTAATACACTACTTTTCTACACTAGTTTGCTGCCTCTTGGTGCTTAGTTATAACATTAACTTACCTGCTCAGGGAAACAAGCTAGAGCAGAGAACAATGCAAGGACAGAATTCCACATTATAAAACCAACTCACCATGGGAACATAGACTTTGACTAAAAAGGCCAAATCATAAGGCCAACAGTGAAAAAATAAGACTATATATGAATTAGAGAAGAAATTGAACTAAAAAGAAAGTTCAAGAAGCTAAAAATTACATAACAGCCACAAATCCAGTTTGGCCAGGCATGTATCATCAAGGCTAATCTCTCAATACAAGTCTCAGGGAGTTCAAAAACCGTAGCAGTATTACCGCCTAGCCGCGTTCACACTCAAACTGATTACTTTATTCTTTGCTTTTCTGCGGGGAAATAAAATTGCAAGTTTTTCCCCCTATTTTATTTTTCCTTTTGGTTAAGCCCCACCCTTTTATTTAATATATACTTGTTTCCAAACCTTCCAACACCATTAAATATAAAAGTGAATCCATATTTTGATAGTCCACATGAAGGTTGAATGCATTAAAATAAAAGTTTAATTTGTAGTTATTCCTAATGAAAGCTATTTACACATTAAGCTCATAAGAGGAACATAAAAATAAAAAAAATGCTCACGGCTATTATATCTAACAGTGTATTCATCCACATCAACACCAGGAAGGGTAAAGCCTGCTCTAGTCAAAAGATTGCCAGCATCTCGCACCTATAAAATCAACAAAAGCATCTTCAAGACAAACGGTTTCATATCTAGCAAAAGATGGTCACAACAAACAATTATAGGCTCATATCATTATAATAGATCAGACTGACATGATACCATTTCCTTCACATTAAAGTATTTCATTTGTTTAAAGTAATGAAAAAAAAAGAAGAAGATGAAGAAGAAGGAGAAAACATCAAACAAGGAAAACATAACCGAGTAAATACAAGATGAGAGTAAGAAATCTGAAAATGGAATAATAAACCACTGAGGAGCAGCTTCTGAGAAGAATCCAAACAAGTGAAAGGGAGAAATAAACACAAACACCAACACGCAGAAAGACAAAAATACAAATAGCAAATCCAACTGAATGTCATTGCATCTCTTTCAAATATATGCTCAAATCATAGTAAGTCTGACCGAATCAAATTCCTGAGAAGCTTATCTATTTATATATGTAGGTTTATATCAAATGGTAGCGTGTCACATGGACCAATAAACAACTAAAGAATTGGATATAGTTATTTGTAGTTATAAATATTGCTTGGCTTTTCGTCAATTTTGTTGGTGACCAGGAAAGTGATTTAGTACATAGTTCATGAATGGATAAAGAAGTAATTGATGAAACCATATATATGGAAATAACCAAGCCCAACTTTTTGAAGAGAGCATGCAGATTCAAAGTAAAACAGTAGCTTGGCAATAACAAGATTACCAAACAAAAGGACCCATACGCCTAAGCAAGCACATACTTGAATTAAGCACAAAGATACATGAGGTAAAGAAAACAAAATCTATATCCAGTAGCTAAAATACCTGTGCCAATGGTGATAGTCGTGGACTGATACCTCCTTCTCGCTCCATTTGTGCTATAGTGCATGCTATCCTCAGTTCCCTACACATGACAGTAAAGCAAATAGAAATAATGCTATTGATCAGCTTGAAAGTAATTATATTAATCCAATCTAATTATGCCCACACTTTAATGTTTCACCACCAAGGATTGCCGCTAAAAATAGGCCATCAGGCTTCAATGCCAATCTACACTGCCAGAAAGACAAGTATGTTCATCAATTATAAAACAACAACAATGAAGAATAAATATGCCCACAATTACTAACAAAAAGTACCCAAAAAAAAAAAACTGGTCTCTTAAAATCCAGAAACAATGAACCTCAAATATCACAAGCACACCTGTATCATGGCTCCAGGCAGATCATTTGTCCAGTGGAGGCCTAAGCTACCGATGATTAGATCCAGAGAACTAAGTGTCCACAGAAAATATCATTAACACTTTTTATTAGTATAAAGTACATGAATTCAAATGGGAATCATGCATCCAAATCAAAGATAAATGATAAGTACACTCCTTACCTTTCTTTAAATGGCAAAAACTCTTCATCACCCACAATAAACGATGTTTCTACATTTTCATTTGGCATATCATTTTCAGCATTTTTACATAACTTCACCATATCACATGAAGCATCCATCATGATAAACTTTTGGATGCCACCTGATTAAGGAGCACCATAAGCACAAATTTAATTTATAGCAAAGTGAAAAATATAATGCTGCAGTGAAATAAGCACTTTGATATATTCTACTAACATTTTATGTTTCTTTCAGGCTTAGTTACAGGAAAGATTTTCTCAACTTTGGAGAGACAACTAGGATGTATCTTGAAAAAAGTGTAATTTGTAGTAGATCTGGCCCAGTGGCAACGATTAATCATTAACGGTGACAAAACTGTAATTAAAACAAGAAGTGTTCATTTCTGATCTCTTAACACTCATCCGGGCAAAGAAATAGTCTTTCCCCTAATTTCTTACTCATCACTTTAAAATAGGATATATGTGCTATCCAAAGTCTAAAAGTTACAGACACGGAAAGTGCTCGTAAACTATAACTCACCACGTCCATGTAGCAACCTTCTAATAGCTTCCATGGAACCCCCCATACATAAAGCTGTGGGAAAAGTTCTTTTACAATCCTACAAGGAAAAAGGAAACACATATCAAATGCCAGAAAATGAAAAGATTATACGAAGCTTAATAGGTTATAGCATAGGGAACTAAGAGTTCTTATACAACCCTACAAGGGAAAAAGAGATTGCGATTGTCAATTAATTTCTTGCCTGCCTTCCAGAGATGGTAAACTAAGAATACAGTGTTACAACATTCACAGTGTTTAAAATCACTTGTTCCACATTAGCCAAAAGTAACATATGATCATGACATGTTACTTGACATAATGCTTATGCAAAATCCAATCATTTTTGCTTGCTCAAAAGCATTCTATGACTTATCAGCTTGATGATTCTGAGTTAAATCATTTCTCCTATCCATGCATATAATTAGTTTAGCAATTCTGACTTCAGCAATACCTAGTTGGGCAACGAATATCTACATTAGCAGTTGAACAGTAACTATAAAAATCCTAAACATAGAACAGTATTTGAAATACCTAATAAGCATATCAACCGAAAGCAACTTCTAGGAATCACAACAATGTCGCATCATTCATTAGATAATTCAACTTAAAATAACAACATGAAACATTTTAAATATGAGAAATCAGCAGCGGGATTAAGTAAACAGATTTCCTAGTACCTCCAAGCGATCAAGTAAGTTTTCAGCGACAGCATCAACTAAAGAATCCTTAGGCTGCATCAACCACGCTGCCCGATCGCGCTGGCATTCATTAAAAACCATCATTACAACAAAGATGAAAACAGAAAAATGAAAAAAATTGTAGTGCCACAAAAAACAAAAAAAAAAAAAACCATTGGAACCGATACAACATTTGCTGCACAATGTACCACACAATTCAAACAATCACGTTGATAATTTCAGCATAGTTTCATACTTAGGGCACCAAACATTTCACTCAAGGATTGTCTTAAATTTTTTTTTGCCCCCACACAAACACAAAAAGAATCATCAAGGAAAGGAGAATTCTACTCAACTTGTTTGCGTTTGAGGTTTCGGTCGAAGATTTTCACTTTGGAGCTTTGAATGGCGTCGTCGGCTATTTCAGTACAGTAAGTCCTCATCCGAAGTAGGCCTCTCCGGCCAAGATTATATGGAAATGCTCTCATTCTTCTCCTTTTGAGTCGACGAAAGAATGAATAGTGAGAAATAATTTCAAAATCGATTTGGGTGGGTCGGTTATTTGAGTAGCGAACCGATGAGCTAGTCGTGGCCTGCAGACATGGGTTGTAAATGAGCCACTACGTTTGGTGAACTATTCGTGACTGAACAAGTTTAGTTACGTTCATTTATATTCGTTTGTTAAAATAAACGAATAATAAGTAAATATATTTTACCGTTTATTTAATAAACGAACACGAACATGAACAAACATGTGTTCGGTTCGTTTATGTTCACGAATAAGTTCGTTTAGTGTTCATAAACATATTTATTTAAAGTTCATTTATTGTTCGTTTATATAATATAATATATTATGTATATTTATCTAATATAATATATTATGTATATTTTTGTGTTCTTTGAAAATTTGAACTGTCTGTTGGATATTTTTATATTTTTTTCTTTGATATTTCTATTTCTTAGATCATGGATGTAATGTTATTATTTTTTTTATTGGAATGGTCAAATGGGATGCAGCTGTCTTTTCTTGGACCATGGATGTAATGTTATTATGTTTTTGTTTATTAGAATGGTCAAATTGGATTAAACTATTTTTTCTTGGATCATGGGTGGAATGTTATTATGTTTTTGTTTATTAGAATGATCAAATGAGATGTAACTATTTTTTCTTGGATTATGGATGGAATGTTGTTATGTTTTTATTTATTGAAATGGTCAAATGGGATATAATTGTCTTTTTTTGGATCATGAATATAATGTTATTATGTTTTTGTTTATTGGAATGGTCAAATAGGATGTAACTGTCTGTTGAAATGTTTAATTTATTATGTTTATTACATTTGTATTATACGGGAATGTTTAATGGTCAAATTAGAATGATCATGGAAGTAATGTTAATCGTTCATGAACGTGTTTGTTTACTCGTTCGCAAACGTTTTCGTTTACTCGTTCGTGAACGTGTTTATTTAATGTTTGCGAACATGTTCGTTTACTCGTTCGCGAATATGTTCGTTTATTCGTTCGCAAACAATTCGTTTACTTATTCGTGAACGTGTTCGTTTACTCGTTTGCGAACATGTTAATGAACTGTTCGTGAACATGTTCGTTTAATGTGTTAATGAATATGTTCATTAACAGTTCACGAACACTTAACGAACACTATTAAACAAACATAAACAAACACGAACACATATTTCACAAACATAAACGAACATGAACAGTCTAAAAAATAAATGAATAGTAAACGAACAAGGCCTATTCGTTTATGTTCGGTTCGTTTACAGGTCATGAATTGGACTTAATAGGCAACTTGTAGGCCCAATTGTGCTTCTGTTAGTGTTTTTTTTTTTTTTGGGGCTCAAATGTTCCTTGTGTATCATGATCTTGTGTTAGGTTGTTTGTCAAGTTATGAGCCTGACTAAAATTTCAAAAAAATTGGGAAAGAGAAGAAAAGAGTTCGAACGAGAGAGAAGAGTTCAAGAGGAATCAAGAGAGAAAAGAGAAAAGGATTAAGGGATATAAAGCAATTCCATTCATCGGAAATATGCCTATACATTCCAAAACCATTTGCAACTTATATTGACGCCTTTTGCACCAAACTAACCGCTACTGCAACTAACTTTAACTACTTCTTCAATCACTTCTCATATAAGACTGACTCTTTCCCAGGATTACAGATTGACCCCAAAACCATAAGGATTATGACACATACGACCCCTTTCAAAAACAGCCTTGTCCTTAAGGCTGGAATTCAGGAAATTATCATTTGATAAATGACTGGTCCCCCCAAAATGCTTCCTCCTTGCTGAGTTGATTCCATTGAATAAGCCACAGCGGGATTGTTTTGTTGTTGCGGAATATATTTCTTCATTGCAACATAGCTAATGGTTGTAGAGGACAAATATCTTCCTCGTTCAGCTCAGGCAACACTGTGACAAGCATGGATTCGTTCCCTACATTCTTTTTAAGAAGGGAAACATGAAAAACAGGATAACATTTGGTATTTGAAGGTAGCTTAAGCTAATATGCAACCTGGCCGACCATAGCTTCAATTTGATAGAGACCAAAATACTTGGAAGAGAGCTTTAGGTTAGAGCATATGGCAATGCTTTGTTGTTTGTAAGGCTATAGCTTGAGGAATACCCAATCTCCCACTTCCAGAGTCCTTTATGTGCGGTGCTTGTCAACAAAATACTTCATCCTTCCTCTAGCTTTGTGTAGGTAATCCTTGAGGCTGGATAGAACCATATTTCTTTGTTGAATGAAGTCAGTGGTGGCCGGTATAACTAAGTCCTGGAATGGTCCCAAAAGTAGAGAATTTGGTTTGTAGCCATACAAAGTTTTAAAAGGGGTCATACTTATGCTACTGTGGAATGAAGTGTTATGCCACCATTCATCAAGTGTGAGCCATTTGTTCAAACTAGTGGGTTTTTCACAGGTGATACATCTCAAATACATTTCCAAACATTGGTTAACTCTTTCACTTTGACCATCAGTTTGAGGGTGATAGGAAGTGCTGTAATTGAGGTTGATACTGAGCTGCTGAAATAGGGATTTCCAAAAGTAACTGGTGAAGAGCTTGTCACGATCACTAATAATGGATGAAGGTAATCCATGTAGCTTGAAGATATTCTCCAAGAAGATTTCAGCTACTGCTAGAGCTGAAATGGGATGTGACAGTGGAATGAAATGGGTAAATTTAGTAAATCTATCCACTGTAACCATGATCATGTCATATCCTTGAGACTGTGATAGCTTCTCAATGAAATCCATGGTTATTTATGACCAAGCTTGTTGTGGTATTTCCAATGGTTGCAAGAATCCAAGATAGGGTAGGTGCTTACTTTTGTTTCTTTGGCAAAATTTACAACTACTTACATGCTGAATGACATCCTTCATCTTCGGCCAGAAGAAAACCATTTTCAGTCTTTGTAATGTGGCCTTTTGACTTGAATGGCCACCTAAATATATGGCATGCATCTCTTGAATTAGCTGCTTCCTAAGATCAGAGGAATTCCCAACATAGATTTTGCCCCTTTCTTGAGAATGCCATGGTTATACTGAGAATTAGATTTAGCTTATGAATTGGTCATCAATTTAGCAATTATAACAGTACACTCTTCATCTCCATGATAATTGTCTTCTAGTTATTGTATCTAGAAGTGGCAATTCACGACATGATACGAAAATACGACACGAAATTATCACACAAAATGCGATCCGAACCTAAAATAAAAACTTGACACGAAAATGAAAACAAGTAAGGCTCGTGGGTCCTGTTCAGATTCATAATTAATTTGTAATACTCATATCAAAACATGACCTGCGAACCCAAAACATGACCTATTGCCACCCTTAGTTGTATTCATTCTGGTTTTGAGGAAGATATTGCCAATGCCATTCCAGTTGGTTCTTCTACTTTAGTTTCCATTGTTCTTCTAAATAAGGAATCAGTAGCCTTATTGTTAGCTCCCTTCTTATACCTAATTTCGTAGCTTAGGCCTAGCAGCTTAGTGAGCCACCTATGCTGCAGAGGAATGTTAAGTTTTTACTCCAGTAGATACTTCAAAGATTGATGGTCAATCCTTTTGATAAAGTGACCTCCTACCAAATAGTGCTTCCACTTGTTCACTACCATCACTAGTGCTAGCAAATCTTTTTTGTAGTTAGAAAGTCCTTTATTTTGAGTATTAAATGACTTACTCATATACGCAATGGGTTGTTCATCTTGCATTAAGTATAGCACCCATGCCACTAGAATAGGCATCAGTCTCAATCACAAAATCTTAGGAGAAATTTGGCATTCTTAGCACTAGAGCTGAACACATGGCTACTTTAAGCTGCTCAAAAGCTGTATTGACATTCAGACTGCATTAGAAATTATCCTTCTTAAGTAGGTCTATTAAAGGCCTATTTATGATGCCATAATCCTTGATAAACCATATGTAGTATCCAGTTAATCCCAAAAATCCCCTTAATTATTTGACATTAGCTGATTGAGGCCAATTGATCACACTATCAACCTTCGAGTTGTCCATGCTTACACTCTTTTCTGAGATAATGTGGCAAAGGTACTTTACTTAAGTTTGAGCAAAGAAGCACTTGGAGAGTTTGGCAAACAGCTGGTGCTTCCTCAACACTTGTAAAACAATACTAAAATGTTGGACATGAGATTCAATATTAGGGCTGTATATCAGTATATCATCAAAAAATACAAGAACAAATTTCCTCAGTGAGTGAAAGGTTGAAGAAGCATTTGTAAGGCCAAAGGGTATGACAAGGAATTCATAGTGGCCTAAATGAGTTTGAAAGGAAGTTTTGGGAATGTCTTTTGTTTGCATTTTGATTTGGTGGTAACCAGATCTCAAGTTGATTTTTGAGTAAAATTTGGAGCCAAAGAGCTCATCTAAAAGTTCATCAATATTTGGTATTGGAAATTTATTCTTGATGGTCATTTCATTTAGGTGTCTGTAATCTATGCACAATCTCCATGTGCGATCTTTTTTCTTAACCAAAAGTACAGGAGAAGCATAAGGACTGTTGCTTGGTTGAATGATGCCATTGTCAAGCATTTCAATAACTTGTTTTTCTATTTCTGTTTTATGAGATCTATAGGGCTTGAGTTTAAAAGGTTTAGAATTAGGTTTTAAAGGGATGTTGTGGTCATGTGACCTAAAGAGTTACATCCCAGCTACCTATCTCTATGATTTTGAGATCAAACTTGAATTTTTAACCCTGAACCGACCATTCTTGTTGAGAACAAATGACTACGCTAGTGGGTGAATTCCCATCAGTCATTGTTACTGTGAATGGGAAGGTTTCTTGGTATAGGAGAGATAAGTTTTGGACTACTCTATAGTTTATATAACTATGAGTACTACCTGTGTCCACAAGAATCTGAATAGGGGTCTCCTGGATTTGACATTCTAGTGTAATACTCTTCCTTTTGATGTTATCCGATAGAGCATGAAGTGAAACATCTACAATTTGACTTTCTTGATCATCCCTTGTCTCCTGAAAATCCAATTCTTCTTTATTCTGGTATTCCTCTATATCTGAGACCATGAAGTTGATTTGTTTCATTTTTCATTCATTCCCTAATCCACACTTCTCTCCACATTTGAAACACAACCTCAGATTCCTTCTTATTTGGATCTCTTGAGAAGAGATTTTTTTGTATTCACCCTAATCTTGACCATTTCCCTTATTGAATGTGGCTGCAGGTATTGTATATTGGCCTGATGATCTTATCTTGTTTTTAACAAAATTGAAAGCATAATCAGCCCCTTGTTTATAAATATTCTTGCTCTTCTTTACACTGCTTTCTAGAACCTGTTCCTGCCAATGTACAATCTCAAATGCATCTGAGAGGGTTTCAGGTCTATACATTCTCACTACTGGTTTGATTTCATCTCTTAAGCCACTAATGAATGAAGAGATGAAGTAGTTTTCAGAGAGCCTAGGATCCTTGATTAGTATAAGGGTTCTTAGCTCCTCAAAATGTTCTCGATAATCTAGGACAGAAGTTTCTTGTTGCAGCTTGTTAAAGGCTTCAATTTCATCCACCATTCCTTTTTCTGAAAACCTCTTAACTAGCAAAACTTTGAATTCAGTCCACTTCAGATTCTTTCTTAACAACTTGATACTTTGATACCATGTATCCGCTTTTCCTTCCATGTACATCTCAATAATGTTCAGTCTTTGACTTTTATCTACTGGGTTCACTAGAAATTTTTTTTCACATTTCCTGGTCCATTCCTTGAGGTTCTCTCCAAGAAAGAAAGGCAGTTCAACTCTTGAAAACAATTGTGCATTCCTGGCTGGACCCCATCCCCAATTTTCCTTATGATAAATCTGCACCATTTCTTTCCTATTTCCTTTTGTTGCTAGTTCAGGTGTGGGTAGTAAAAGGGTTCTATCTAAATAGATAGTTTCCTCTTCAACGATTTGTTTCTCCATTTTTTAGAACCTCATCATCTGATCAAATTTTGCGTCATTCTTCTTGTTAGCTTTACTAATCTAAATCTAAAGGCTCACAACTAGTTTCTGAAGTTCCAACATTTGTCTCTAGACTTCAGAATTCTGCCTATTCTAGCTTTCTCCTGTCTCTACCATTCGATTTTCTTATTTCTTGATTTGATATTCCAAGGTTTTATACCTTGTATTGTCCGCAATGCTTGGATCCAAGGTTATTAAAAACGCATTTTTACGTAAAATCGAAAGATGGTCCACAAAATCGGATCGTAAAATCGTATCGTAAAATCGTAAGAGTTTACAAATTATAAAAAATAATATAATAAATATATTATATATAATATATATAATATGTTAAATTTATAAATTATAAACCTGTTCAAATTTATAAAAAAATATATAAATTTTAAAAAAATATATATTATCAATCACACTTAACAATTAATAATAATCATAATTCATTAACAACCATACATAATAAATTTAGTTGTGTAGTACTACTATAATTAGTTGTGTAGTGGACTTGGTGTCTAACCACTATAAATTACTTGTGTAGTAGAGAGAAAAAAGGTTCATTCTTGCACTAAATAAACAACAAAAAGCGATGATTTTTGACTTAGATATCTAACTTGAGATGGAGTTGATTTATGGATGATATGATAAAATAACCATGCTTGGATCTGAGATGCCATAGACCTTCTCTGATACTAAATTATCAGGTTATGAGCCTGAATGAAATTTCAAAAAAATTGGGAAGAAGAAGAAAAGAGTTTGAATGAGAGAGAAGAGTTCAAGAGAGAATCGAGAGAGGAGAATAGAAGAGATAAGAGAAAAGGATTAAGGGATAAAACCCAATTCCATTCATCAAAAATATGCCTGTACATTCCAAAACCATTTGCAACTTATATAGATGCCTTCTGCGCCAAACTAACCACTGCTGCAACTAACTTCAACTACTTCTTCAATCACTTTTCATATAGGACTGACTCTTTCCCAAAATTACAAATTGACCCCAAAACCATAAGGATCATGACATTGTCATGACCAAAGACAGTTGTATTATATATTACTAAAAAGATAGTAGCAAATTACAGAAAGAAAAACTGCAAGATCAGAAGAAAGGGAGGATGGCTAAGAAAAGAAAGAAAGGATAGGGAGAATATTCAGGAAGATACGGAGAGAGAGAGAGAGAGAGAGAAGAAATTGCTAAGAAGAAAGGGGAAGAAACCATTTGAGAAATCAGCCAAAACAACACCTCTCATCAGTACATGAGTCCTACATATATATAGTACCAGGAGTAACTGAAATAACTATGATAAGGGCTCTAAAAGGTCTGCAGCTTTAGAAAACTTCCACAGTCAACAAAATGGTGTCGCTTTACTCAATCTCCCAAATTTGCTCAATCAAGGATTTAGTTAATTAGAACAACAACGTTTAAGTACTGGAAATAAACGCTACCATTTTGCTTTAGCTTTTATGACACAGGTCTTCAACCATAAGTCCAATAATTCTTGAATTTAGTTGATGGCTAAAAAGTTAGGAAAAAGGGCAGAAATGAAGTTGATGAAGGAGGGGAAAAAAAAAAAGAGGGAAAGATCTAGAGAGATATGGAGAGGAGTTTTATTTCATTAAATTGTCAAATCTGATTTTGTTTTACATCATTGTAGAATATATGAAGCTAATATGACTAAACATTATTAGTTATTAACTAACTGTAATTAACTTGAGAATTAGCTTGAGTATTAAGTAACTAACAATTAAAAATAAAATAGCATAAAGACCACTTTATTCCTTATGAATTACAACTAGTCCCTATGATCATGATAATAACTTCTCTAGTAAGAGTTGACTTCTTCTCCAGGATGAAATTTAGGAAATTGATGTTGAATGAAACTTTGATCCTTTCACAATACCTTCTCTTAAGATAAGTGATTCCATTTGATGAGCCATTGTGGAACTAGTTGAGCATTACTCAACATCATCTTACTTTGTATCACAACATCAGGTTCTAGAAGGCATAATTATTCTCCATTGCCTTTGTCTGAAAATTGACTCAAATTTAGAAAAAAAATCCAAAAACACTTTTATTTTATTTTAAAATTCAAATTTATAATTTAAAAATTCTATCAAAATTCAAAACACTATTTTAAAAAAATTTCCCTATAACACATCCTTTATTTTCCCTTTAAAACACTTTTTCTTACAAAGATTTCTTCCAAAACTTTCACACTTTTCTAATAAAAAATCTCTCAAGAAAACTACTATCCAAACATAGCCTAATTATTGAATTCAGGAACTATAGTGACTGGCACCTTTTTGAACCAACCTTCTTATCCAAAAAAAGAGACATGAAAAATTACATGTAATGTAGTTCTAGGTGGTAGTTGTAGTTTGTAGTCCACTTTCTTCACTTTTCCCAAGATTGAAAAGCTCCAAGATACTTAGAGAAGAGTTTTAAACATGATCTAATAGCTACACTTTGTCATCTACATGTTGAAGCTTAAGAAATACCTAGTCTCTTAAGTGAAATTCTCTTTTTGTCCTCTTCTTATCTACATAAAAACTTTATTATGCCTTGCACTTTATTGAGATGTTCCTTGAGAATTGCTCAAAATGTGGATCCTTTGCTAAACTAGTTCATTGGCAATTGAAATGATAGAATGTCGTACAGGTCCTAGGGGTATAAAAATTGGGTTTTAACTATACAAGGCCTAAAATGGCAACATGGCTATATTACTATGGTAGTTAGTTTTGTACCTCTATTTAGCTAAAGAAATCCATTTATTCCAACTACTAGGTTTATCACTGAAAAAGCACATCAAATAAGTTTTCAAGCATTGATTAACTCTTTCGCTTTGACAATCATTTTGTCTTTGGTAAGAAGTACTATATGTAGGGATTAAATAAGTTTTCCAACAACTTAAAGACAACTTGGCAAACATTGTAACTAACTTGTCTATATCACTAAAAATGAAAAGAAGATATTCCATGCAACTTGAAGATTTGATCCAACAAAACCTATACTGCTATAACTACTAAGAGGGGATGAGCTAATAGTATGAAATGAGCAAACTTTGTAAACCTATCTACTACCATGATGATGGTTTCAAAAATATGAAATATAAGTAGTTTCTCTATAAAGTTCATGGTAAAATAGGCCCAGGCCTATTGAGGGATAAATAGGGGTTGCAACAATCCATGTTCATTTTTATTTCTTAAGAAAATGTCATAGAAACTCACCTTTTTTATGACATCTTCCTTCATTCTAAATTAGTAGAATACTAATGTATCCTGAATGACCACCGAAAAGAGTTGAATGGATAGAATTGATCAGTTAGTTTTTGAAATCAATATTGTTACCCACATAGATTTTGCTTCATTTTTTAAGAAGTCCATGATCATATTGGTATAAAGGAATAGCTTGAGGGTCAATCATAAATTGGACAATTATTTTGTGCATTCTTCATCTTGTTCATAACTAGCTTCCAGCTAATGTACCCACTAGGTATCACTGAAAATATAGCCATAATAGTTTAGCTATTGTACCCAGTAATTTAGATATCACCACTCTTCTAAATGATGCATCAGCTACCTTGTTTTACACTCCTTTTTTTTTTTTTTGTATTGAATCTCATAGTTGAGACCTAACTCTTTGGTGAGCCATTTGTATTGCATGGAAATGTTCAATTTTTGCTCCAACAAAAGTTTGAAGAATTGATGATCAATCTTGATGAAGAAGTGATTACCTATCAAATAATGCTACCATTTTCTCATAGCCATTATCAATGCAAGTAGTTTCCATAAATAGATAGTTTTAAACTGTAAGAATTAAGAGCTTTACTCATAAAGGCTATAGGCTATCCTCATTGCATTAAAACAATCCCCATGCCTCTACTGCAAGCATTGGTTTCTATAATGAAATATTTTGAAAATTAGGTAATTGAAGCACAAGGGCATAACTCATTGTAGCTTTAAGTTAATCAAAAGCTATTGTAGCTTTCTTAGTCTAATTAAAACTCATCCTTATTCAATAAATCAGTTTGCATATAATGCCATAATACCTTAGAAATCTTCTATAACAGCTAGTGAGTCCAACAAAACCCCCTATGCTCTTGATAACTTGGTCAATGGCCAAGTCAAAATACTCTCAACCTTGGTTAAATCTATATTTATCCCTTTTTTAGAGATAATGTGGGCTAAATATTAAACTTGGGACTAAGTAAAAGTATATTTTGACCTCTTAACAAATAGTTGTGCTCTTTGAATGTGTTAAGCTCAATTGCCGAATGCTTGATGTGATCATTCAAGGTAGTACTAAAACAAGTATATCATCAAAGAA
Source organism: Gynochthodes officinalis (assembly GCA_020080225.1). Lineage (NCBI taxonomy): Eukaryota > Viridiplantae > Streptophyta > Magnoliopsida > Gentianales > Rubiaceae > Gynochthodes > Gynochthodes officinalis. Next base: position 30,012,352 of record CM034615.1, on the reverse strand, counting down.
TGCAAAAACGAATTCCCTTAAGTAGGGTTGTCATCTTTGGTTCATCAAGGCTTGAAAAGTTGAAGAGGTATTTGTAAGTCCAAAAGGCATTAAAAAGGAATTCATAATGTCCTTGATGAGTTTAAAAAGTCATTTTCTGCACATTTTAAGAGTTTGACTCTAATTTGTGCGTAACGTGATCTTAAGTCAATTTTTGAGTAGAATTTAGATCCAAAAACTTCATCTAATAATTCATCAATGTTTGGAATTAGGAATCTATTTTTAATGGTCATTTCATTCAAATTTCTATAATCAATACAAAACCTCCAAGTTTGATCTTTTTTCTTGACAAGATGGAGTAATGAAGGAAAAAGAGTATTTCTATGTTGTATAATTCCATTCTCAAGTATTTTAAAAACTTGTCTTTTAATCTCATTTTTTTAGGGAGTGGGGATATCTATATAGTTTCATTTTGAAGAATTTAGCATTATCTTTTAATATATATGATGGTCTAAGTCTCTTAAGTGTGGAAGGGATTTTGCTATTTCAAACACATTAGCAAATTGTACTAATAACTCTATTTTATATAGGGTTTCCTTATTAATTTTGGTTAGAAATTGGCTTGTGTTTTAATTTGTTTTTACATATTTTGGCCAAATTATCCTTTGATTTTATGATTTTTGAGTTTTCTAATATTTTTAGAACTTTTGAGCTTAATCTTGAATTTTTATTCTAATTTGAGAACAAAGGATTAACCAATTATTTTGTTACTTTATAGCCAAGAGAGTTTATCAAAGTTGGACCAATTTACTTCAACAAAAAAAGAGAAAGAAGACTCTTTTGGTTGCAACTAAAAAATCAAGACTTAGGCTATTTTCATTCTCTCTACGTGATAAAGCTAAGGCATGGTTATCTTCTCTTCCTACAGGCTCTATCATCACTTTGGAAGATATGGCGCAAAAGTTCTTAAGCCGATATTTTCCCCCTGCCAAGTTAGCAAAAATGAGGAATGATATCACCACATTCATACAAAATGATGGAGAATCCCTATATGAGGCATGGGAAAGGTTTAAGGAGCTGCTAAGGAGATGTCCACACCACGGTATCCCAATTTGGATGCAAGTGCAAACGTTCTATAATGGAATTGGTCCAAATATGAGAAGTACTATAGATGCCGCAGCTGATGGTACATTGAATAATAAAACGCCTGAAGAAACTTTTGAGTTGATTGATCAAATGGCGTCTAATAGCTATCAATGGCCAACTGAAAGATTCAATGCCAGGAAATCTAGTGGAGTGCATGAGATTGATGTTAATACTGCCATTGCTGCTCAATTTGCTGCTTTGAATAAAAAGATAGATTCGGTTTTGAAGATAAAGGAGACAACTTGCGACTTCTGTGGTGGAAGACATGAGTCAACTACTTGTCAGGTAAATCATAATTGTTATACTACTGAAGATGCTAACTTTGTTTCTAATTTCAACAGGGGACCTCAAAATAATCCTTACTCAAATACATAGAACCCTAGATGGAGGAATCACCCTAATCTTTCTTGGGGAGGGCAAAATCAGCAACCAATAAACCCACCTAGACCAGCATTCCCATCACTAGTGGAGAAGCCGAATAATAACCTTGAAGAAATGGTGGCAAAGCTTATTCAATCAAATCAAGAAGTGGTGAATCATTTTGAAAGTCGCATGAACATTCAAGATGCAAAAATTCGACATATGGAGGCAAGCATTCGAAATGTGGAAAAGTAAGTTGGTCAAATTGCTAGCCAATTGTCTGAGAGACCATATGGTGGCCTTCCGAGCAACACTGTGACGAATCCAGTCGAGAATGCAAATGCCATCATCTTAAGGAGTGGAAAAGAGCTTAAAAATGAAGGAAAAGATGAAGGAGGAAAAGAGGAGTCCAAAGCCGATTTGAAGGATGAAGCCGAACCAAAAGAAGAACCACCTCAAAGCAAGCTATTTCCCGACAATCCTACGCCATATGTGCCTCCTATTCCTTTTCCAGAACGACTTATGCAACATAAAAAAGATAAGCAATTCTCCAAATTTCTTGATGTGTTTAAAAAATTGCACATTAACATTCCTTTTGCAGATGCATTGGCTCAAATACCGAGCTATGCAAAGTTCTTAAAGGAAATCTTGGCAAACAAGAGGAAGTTGGAGGATTATGAGATCGTCAACCTCAGTGAAGAATGCTCCGCTATTTTGCAAAATAAGCTACCACTGAAGCTTAAAGATCCAGGGAGTTTTTCGATTCCTTGCACAATTGGTGATTCTTATTTTGGCAAAGCTTTATGTGATCTTGGTGCTAGTATTAATCTAATGCCTTATTCTGTTTTTAAGAAACTTGGATTGGGAGAAGTCAAAGGCACCACTGTTTCTCTTCAGTTAGCAGATCGATCTATAAAATATCCAAGAGGTGTGGTGGAGGATGTGGTGATCAAAGTTGACAAATTTATTTTTCCTGCAGATTTCATTGTGTTAGAAATGGAGGAAGACTTTGAAGTACCACTTATTTTAGGTCGACCATTCCTAGCCACTGGACGAGCTCTAATTGATGTTCAACAAGGAAAATTAATTTTTAGAGTTCAAAATGAGCAAGTCACTTTCAATGTGTTCAAAGCAATGAAATTTACTTTTGATCGAAGTGATTGCTTGCAAATTGAAGTGGTGGACGAAATTGTCAAAAATGTTGCATTCAATGCCATAACCGATGACCCAATTGCGAAGTGTATGGGTCAGTCATTGAGGAAGGAGCAATACAAGCCAGTCATCCAACCACAAAGGAGGCTTAATCCACATTTAGAAGTGATTGAGAATGCAATGGTGGCTTCTGAAAAATCAATAAAGAACATGCAGATGTGGTCCAAGCAATTGGTAAAAATTTAATTATTTGAGCGATAGAAGACGTCGAGGATAACGACGTTAAACAATTGCGCTACTTGGAAGGCAACCCAAGTTCTTTTACCTTTATTGCTTTTATTTTGTTATTATTATTATTATTATTATTCTTATTTTTTTCTTCTTTTAAAAGAACAAATATATATATATATATATATATATATATATATTTACTATGTGAAATTCTGCTTCACCTTTTTGCTGTACCAGTCTGAAGAAGAATCCAGTTCAAGGCCTTTCCATTGGAGTTTTGTGCTGAAATTTTACAAAAAGGTAGAATATTTCCCCAGGTTCCTCTCCACCAAATTTCAGAATTTTTGGAGCTGTTTTGGTACCTGAACGACATTCATCTTCAACGTCGTTCAAAACAGGGCAGTTTTCTCACCTTCGTTTTTCTTATGTTCTCTTTAGTTGCTATATTTCTGCTTGTTCCTTGCTGCATTGAGGACAATGCTCAATTTTAAGTTGGGGGTGGGATACATGAAATTTTGTGCTAGATTCCTGTCAAAATTTTTGCCAGATTTCAATTTTATTGGGTTAAAAAGAAAAGTCCTTCCAAGTTTTCAATTTTATTGATATCTTCTTTGAAATTTCTAACTCTTTTGATACTCACTTAGAATAATTTTGAGTTATATGCATTAGTTATTTGGGTTGGAATGTATGAATGAGGCAAGTATGATTAGTCTTCGTTTTGAAAATTTTAAAGCATCTTGTTGATTTTAATGATTGAATTGAATGAGAATGTGCAACATTTGATATACATTGAACCCATTGTGAGTATTTGAGCCTAAGAGCAATTTCTTTTTCTTTGCTCACATATTTCTTTGATTGAGTGTTGTCAAATATGGTATGTTCATTCTAGAACTTGCTTTGTTATGCATGTTGAGATCACATTGTGGATTCATGCTTTGAAATGATAAGGGCACTTAGGATTAACCATTTTTAACTTTCTGAAAAGCTTAACCATTACATATACCCCTAGTCAACCAATTTTGAGCCTTAACCTTTCTTTGTTATAATACCACATTCTTTAGCCTTAAACCGTTGTTTTTGTTTACCACCGTTGAACCCTTTATCAAGAGTATGTAGGAATGAATTGCATGAGAGAAATTTCTATTGATTCCAAAGAAAAGAACCACTGGAAAAAAAAAAAAGAAGAAACAAAATGAGAGGTGTGAAGAAAAAAAAAAGAAGAGAAAAAAAAAACAAAAAGAAGTGAACAATATTCCCTATGAAGATTGGGCAAAGTTAATGTTTTCATTGTGTACAAGATGGTCCAATTATATGATGAAGTTGTGAAAAGGGATGTATGTTATTTGGAGTAAAGAAGTGGTTCTAAAATGCTACTTGTTGCTTTTTAGTCATGCAAGGAAGTTTCTACATAACTTGATTTATGAAAACCTAAATTTTCCATTCTTTTTACCTACCTTTACCTAAGCCCCGTTACAACCTTTATAAAGACCCTTTGATTGTTGCATGGATTCATATTTATTAGTGGTGGAGATGTGATATATAAGCAAGCCTATGGTAATGACATGCTATATTTGATTTGAGTGCTGAATGAAACCCCTAAACACTTTGAGTGATTAGAGTGCAACCTATGAGAGGTTATCAAATTTTGTGCATTTGATTTCGACGAAATTGTTGGAATTAATGAGATGTGTATTTTGTTGAGAAAAAAGGGGCTATGAATACTTGTTCTTTGGATTATTATTCCAATCTGGATCTCTAATGTGTAATGACTTTGAATTATTTATGGATGGGTTAGAAAGGATATGGAATGAAAAGAATATGTTGTTCTAGTACAAGCTTGAGGACAAGCTTTGATCCAAGTTGGGGGTAATTTGATAACTCTATTTTATATAGGGTTTTCTTATTAATTTTGGTTAGAAATTGGCTTGTGTTTTAATTTGTTTTTACATATTTTGGCCAAATTATCCTTTGATTTTATGATTTCTGAGTTTTCTAATATTTTTAGAACTTTTGAGCTTAATCTTGAATTTTTATTCTAATTTGAGAACAAAGGATTAACCAATTATTTTGTTACTTTATAGCCAAGAGAGTTTATCAAAGCTGGACCAATTTACTTCAACAAAAAAAGAGAAAGAAGACTCTTTTGGCTGCAACTAAGAAACCAAGACTTAGGCTATTTCCATTCTCTTTACGTGATAAAGCTAAGGCATGGTTATCTTCTCTTCCTACAGGCTGTATCATCACTTGGGAAGATATGGCGCAAAAGTTCTTAAGCTGGTATTTTCCCCCTGCCAAGTCAGCAAAAATGAAGAATGATATCACCACATTCATCAAAAATGATGGAGAATCCCTATATGAGGCATGGGAAAGGTTTAAGGAGCTGCTAAGGCGATGTCCACACCACAATATCCTAATTTGGATGCAAGTGCAAATGTTCTATAATGGAATTGGTCCAAATATGAGAAGTACTATAGATGCTGCAGCTGGTGGTACATTGAATAATAAAACGCCTGAAGAAGCTTTTGAGTTGATTGATCAAATGGCGTCTAATAGCTATCAATGGCCAACTGAAAGATTCAATGCCAGGAAATCTAGTGGAGTGCATGAGATTGATGTTAATACTGCCATTGTTGCTCAATTTGCTGCTTTTCTTGACAAAACCTCCAAGTTTGATCTTTTTTCTTGAAAAGATGGAGTAATGAAGGAAAAAGAGTATTTCTATGTTGGATAATTCCATTCTCAAGTATTTTAAAAACTTGTCTTTTAATCTCATTTTTTTAGGGAGTGGGGATATCTATATAGTTTCATTTTGAAGAATTTAGCATTATCTTTTAATATATATGATGGTCTAAGTCTTTTAAGTGTGGAAGGGATTTTGCTATTTCAAACACATTAGCAAATTGTACTAATAATTGAGAGATTTTAGCATGAATGCTAACCTCATTTTCCAAACTAGTGTCAAATGTTGATGCTAATTATAACATAGTGCACATCTTTCTTTTCCATTCTACAAAAAGGTTTGGAGTTCTTGCTTCTGATCAATGTAACCTTTGATTGATCTCCCTCACCGTGAATAGTCATATGTTCTCAATCCTCCATCATTTATATATAGAGCTATTTAAAATCAAATACAATAGGATTAAAACAGATCATCTAATCAACACCTAGGATCATTCCTATCCTCCAAGCTCTATAATTTTAAGATCAAACTGAAATTTATTCCATTGTACTAGCCATTCAACTTGATGATAATATGCAATACTACTAATTGTATTTCCATCAACCACTATAACATTGAAGGAGGTGATTTTCTAAATGTGAAGGTCAATTCCTTGCACCACTCTATATTTAATAAAAACATAACCATGTCTAATATCCACTAATATATGAATTTGTAGCTATTTAATTATTCCCTAAGGAGTAATTATGATTATCTTAATGTTATTAGAAAGTGTGTATAAAGAGGCATCAATCGTGGTTTCTTCATTTTCTACAATCATTCCCATATGCTCCATTGCATCCAAATTCCAACTCAATATTTTCTAAACCATAAAGTTTATCTACTTCATTTTACATTCATGTCTCAAACCATACTTTTCACTACATTTGAAGCACAAACCAAGATTCTTCCTTTGAATGTCTTGAGTTGAAAGGTTCTTAATTTTATTCATTCCAAAATAACCATTCTTATGGACATTTATAGATAATACTGAATACTATCCTAAAAGCATAAAGTTTATCTTCTTCATTTTACAGTCATGTACCAAGCCATACTTCTCATTACATTTGAAGCACAAATCAAGACTCTCTTCCTTTAAATGCCTTAAGCTGAAATTTTCTTAAATTTATTCATTCCAAAATTTCCATTCTTATGGATGTTTATAGATGGTACTAAATACCATCCTACATTTCCACTATGGTTCTTCACTAGGCCAAATGCATATTTATTTCCAACTTCAGAAGTGTTTCATACCTCCTAGAATTATTTTCTAAAATCTATTCTTACCACTAAGCAATCTCAAAAGCCTCTTAAAGGGTTGAGGGCCTCATCATCCTTATCATTGGCTTAACATCATCTTTTAAACTACTAATAACGTTAGAAATAAAGTAATCCTTTGCCAACTTAGATTCTCTAATCCAAACAAGGGTTTTAAATTCAAACAATTCTCGATATTCCAAAGCAAAATATACTTGTTGTAACTTGTTGAAGGCTTCTATTTCATCTTGGATCCCTTTGAGGTTTTGTCAGAAAACCTCTTAGTCAAGGACTCACCAAACTTCTTCCATGTTATTTTTGCCTTCACAATCTTGATGCTTTTGAATCATACATCTGCTTTCCCTCAAGATATATTTAATCACATCTAGTTTTTTTAGTTTATCTATTTGATGCACTAAAAAAAATATGTTTCACTTCATGACATATTCCCTCAGATTATCCCCATTAAAGAATGGTAGGTTGAATTTTAGATGCACAGAATTATAATAGTATGGATGTTTGTTCTATTTTTCATATTGACAACACTGTGCCTTTTCATCCATAGCATTAGCAAGCCTCAAACTAGTTTTTGGGGTAAGCAACAAAGGTTTTTCTCTAGAGAACTACATCCTTCTTCAAAGGATTATTTTTCCATTAACAAGAACTTCATTAAGTTTTCAAATTTGGTATCATTCTTCTTACATTCTTCATTCAACTGGACTTGAAAATCACTCATCTGTTTCTAAATCTCTAATATTTGCCTCTAAAACTATTCATTTTGCTTGGCATATTCTTATTCAATTCCAAGACAATATGGTCTTGCTTATTGATCTAATCTTCTAGGGCCTCATGCCTTGTGTTCTCAGTCATTAATCCATCCACAAGAACCATGAATAGTCTTCTCTATTACTAAAATGTTTGGGCTTGAACTATAAGTTCAATTTCTAAAATTAGATAATGGTAGGAAAAGGGACCATTCAACACAAACGTCTTCAACATTTTCATTGATCATTTAGCACAAGACTTTGACAAGAAATCATACAATACAAAAAGGGAAATCCAAAATCATCTATACATGAAACTTTCTAGTATGAAGACAGAAAAAACCAAAACCTTCCAATATAGAGGACAAATCCAAAAACAATTACAAATTTTGTCCTAACCAATTCCAAATAAAACCATCTAGCATGTAATGCAATCCCAAAATTTCCCAAAAAACAACAATACAAAAGATGAACACCAAATATGTGATCCAATACAAAAGATAAGCTAAAAAGTATATTATGAATCACATACATCCAGGGGGTTCATGTCAAAATGATCCTTCACTCTTCTTTCATCAATAGAGTCGAACATAGCAAGGGAATTTTAAAATGGTTGTCTTAGCTAGAATTATTCATATCAGTAGATAAAGTTGATAAAGATAGCATTTGGTATTTTTTTAAAATTTTTTATACTACATGTGGAAGCAAAACATACATCAAATTCATGACTTTGATGTACAATGGAGTAAAAAATGACCATTATGAGCAAATATTACAATTTGAAAGAACAAATTACATAAAAAGTTATTTTACTTGCAATAGCTTACAAGTGGTTAAATTTTGAACTTCTAAACAAGGTAGCAATATTGCTTTGACATTTTGACTTATAATGACCAAATTGTCCACTCAAGTGACATATGTAATTATTCCTCACCTTTGGATTTAGGCCCCAGTTAGAGCAATGTTAGATGGAGCAACTTTTAATAATAGAAGTAATTTAAAGAAAAAAAGAGAGTTAAAATTACCTTAGATGCATGGTAATGTAGATTTATAGTTGCTTGTTGAACCCATTGACTCCTTGGTGGGAATTGGAGACTATAAAGATTCATTTGGTAAATGTACGAGACTATATCCCATATAGATACACTACTACTATTAGTACCTCTTTCACATTGAGTCTCACTGCTTTCAACCCATGAGACCTAATTTAGATCAATGGACTATTCTTCATCAAGTACCTCAGGTTGAATAAGTTGTGCATTTGACTTTTAGAACCTTTTTCAGCATTTATGATTTGTTGGTTGCAACTATTCTATTCAATCTCATCCCCATGGTTCGTCACTTTTTGTGAACATTTCCTATAATTGTGCCCAATAGCATTGCGAATTCTTCTATTTCTTAGCCAAAATCTCATATAGATCCTTCCTTTTAGCCTTTTTGGGATGGCGAGGAAGTTTCATTTGTTTAAGAGGTTGCACTGTAGGCTTGTTCATCTTTGCCACATTTCTAGACCATTGATTGGATGAATAACATAACCATATGCCCTCTTGGAGTAATTGTCATGTATAAATGTTTCTAGTTCATCTACTGTTCTACTAATAGCACTCATTGCATGAGAATATGGAATCCCAGTAAACTTCCATCTTCTACAACTACATATCATATTCTATAAGTCATTTATAAGTTGATTTCTTATATGCATTGAATCTTATATGTCAGTTCTTCTACATGAGTTGCAATACACTTGCTTTCTACTTTATTTTAATTCTCCTACATGAATTCTCTCTTTTGTTTTTTAATAATCGCACCATTACCATATAACCTAATGCTTTCTAGTAAGTCTATAATTGGTTTCTCTCATGCCTAAAGTATAACTCGCTGAAGCACTCACATACATTGTTGACCAATATGTCACATTTAGGTGTGGTGTTGAAATATTACCTCACCCAATAGTTTAGAGACGTGTGATCTTGCAACCATTTATAAGATTGCTCATCTAAATCTTTCAAACTTTGTATTTCTACCACAAACTTATTCATATATGGTGACCTTGCTACAACCCTCACCTAATCCTTTAATGCTAGGTTAGAATACTGCTTCTTAAAATTGTTGTACATATGCCACACACATAATCTGTGTTCAGTATTAGATAACAACTCCCCCATTGCATTTGTTAGCCCCTACGATAAAATACAAAGTGTTATAATGTGTATTTAATTACAATGAATATATAGGGAAAAAAAGGCATTCAAAATTTTAAAAGGTTGACATTATCTTTCCCTTGTCAGTTATGAAAGTCTAGCCAATAAGATTATTGATTTTCAAGTCTTCCTTTAACTTTTAGAGAAACTATTTCCAAATAATCTTGTTTTCTGTTTTAACAATGGCACACACAATTGGGAAGATTTGATCATTAGGTCTAATCCAATGGCAATAATCAGAATGCCTTTATGAGGTCTCCTCAAATATCACCCATCTAGTCCTACTAAGGGTTTACAAGCTTCCATAAACCCTTTCTTGCAAGCCTCAAAGTATACATATATCCTTTGAGGTATCCTATCCCCTTCATCATTCTCCGTAATCCTCAAATAAACATTTGAACCTGGATTACTTCTTAACGAATCATTACAGTGGAGATATAGTTTACTATATTGCTCCATTAAATCACCTTCAATCATTTCAGTTGTAAGCTTGTCATGAAAGCCTTGCTTCTGGAGATATTGATATTCATGTCACTATGCACTTCCTCAATTATATCTCCAATCTTTATGTGTGGTATGATCTGAATATTTTATTTATACTTTTGATTCAAATATTTAGAATTGGGACACTCATAATTGAAGGTCCTTCCACATTTGTGTGTAGCATTCATGTTCTTAATCCACATTTTTGATCCCTTGATGAGGTCCATTAAAAATCATTACTGCAATCTTTTGCTTTGCAAAGTGCTTTATGTCTTCTTTTGTTATTTTTCTTGAACCTAATTTTTCTTCCATTCTTCACTTCATGTTGCCTAAATGCAGCCTTGAACTCCTCCTTACTATTGAAAACCATGCTCAATTTAAACTTTAAATCATCCATGTATATTGCTAGGTTGAATAAGATAAAATGATCATTTCTTTTTGTGTCATCATCATCCTCATCAGAGCTTGACTAATGAACTCTTCAAAATTGTAATCATCCTCATCATCTATTCTATCATAATCATCATTATCTCTACTAGTAGCATTCCTATTCTTATTATTATGCACTTTAAATATGTTTGAATCTTATTCCTCTCCTCATCTCTCTCATTAAACAATTGTCATAAATCACAATCATTATTGACCTCATAGTCATTGTCGTTGAAACCTTCCTTCTTTATAGGGTTATTGCCTCTTAATGCTTACTCATCACTTGATCCAATTTTTTCTATCTTTATGCTTGATGCTGTTCTTTGCACTTGTTTGGGGACTTTTTGGTTGCTGATTCCTACTGATGGGCCAATTTCTTTCAACAAATGGATGACTTCATCCATTATTTGTTAGGCTGCCATGTTTGAAAGTTGGCCCATCACTACTGAATATTGGATTTTAGGCCATCAATTTTGTCACTTTGGGCCCTATCTCCACTTTTTTTAGTTGTTTGACCCCTATGTATTCCAATTGGTCCTTTGATATCATTTTAACTTGTTAGAGTCTCATTGTTCATGATTTGATCCATAGCTTCATTTCTATCACCCTCTTTGGTGAAATTGGTCCCTTTTATTTGTACGAAAGCGCTTTGCAAGGTAAAATTTTTGATTTCATATGGGTGGTAATGAAACTTTTTTTCCACATGGTCAATGTTCCTAGATTGAAATTTGCATTTAAAGAATTGTCTTTTTATTTTGTGAATCAGAAGGTTCATTACCATCAATGTTGGCCTCATTGTTGTTCTATGTGGAGCTTTCATTTTTGTTCTGTGCCAATTAGGTAATATTTCTCTCTCTTCACTATGAACACATTGATGACCTTATGTTTTGACCGGAGAATGGCAATCTTTGCTGTAGCCTCCTAATACAAAATATACACCAAACTAGAATCCATTATTGTTCTAGGTCTTATGTAGTAATATGCCATCCCAAAGTCATCATATCCTAACTTTCTGGAAAATGAATCTAATACACACAACGACCACCTATCTAAATTACAATAGTCCACCATGTATACCAAATCATGGCTAGGTCCTCAATTTACCATGATAATAAACCTTAATTGAAAACTTTTTACTCATAGCTCCTATCACAAAATGAATAAGAAATATATCAGCTCATAGAAGTGATTTGAACATTTTAACAAAATCAGCACAAAGTAACACAATATATGACAAGTATTTTTGGGCACCACAAACATATCTAGTAATTGTTTCAACATGCATAGGAAAATATAAAACACGTCATGATTTTATTATATCCACATAGGAAAATATATACTAAGAAAAGGGGGGAGGGAAGCCTTGCCATTATCAATCATCACATGCATTGTAAGACATTAGTTCATTTGTGCTTCCAGCACTAGTTGCATTTTTAGTAAAAAAAAAAAAGTATAGTACATAATTGATTAGGGGAGATCATTAAAATAAAATAAAGGATTGGCAATGCCATGCACATTATAATATGATCAGAACATATTTAACCAACATATGCACACTCATTCAATATAAATGAAAGAAACCATGTGCTAAACACCTTTATAATTTTAACACTTCAAAATGGTGCAAATTAAAGAACCCCCAAATACAAAATTGTCCTCAACCTCACCATAGTTGAGAACTAAGTGGTTTACTTTTTCCCTTCAACATAAATTGAGCTTATTCACTAGACTTTTCTTACATTTGTGGTCGAGAATCTCCGCATGAGATTTTGACAAATTTTAGGTTAATAAAGATTAGAGATTTCTTAAATGAAAAAGAAATAGAGATTAGAGTTCTTGTTTGATTTGGAGAAAAAAAAATTTACAAACATATTGGTCCCTCATTTAGTAAACCACGCACAACTCACATGACTCTCACAATTGGTTTCTAACAAAAGTGAGGTTAGGGACCAAAAATTTACTTTTATGATGTACAGGAAGAAAAAAGTTAATTTTTAAATATAAGAAACCAAAAAATTTTCTTGGCAATAATAGAGGATCAAAAACACAATTTACTCTTATTATTATTATTATTATTATTACTACATTTCACCAATGTTGTCTCAAACAATGTGATCATGAGTATTCCAATGATATCGCATAAAATAGGATAAGATTCCCCAAATGATTGAAAGTGAGGAAGACCTAGAAAGAAAATTCTAAAGTGTGGGAGATTAGAACATTTCACCTTTGCACTAGTAGAATCTTTTGAAAGGTCCTCAGGTGGTTAGACAATTTCTTATTTTGAAAATTACAATGCCCTGAAATTCTTAGACCACTAACTTCTGGTCGTGTTGTAATATGTCTTATTTTTGCTAGAGGTTAACAGATTCAGTTTACATGACCAAGATAAACAAAGAAGCAAATTGAGATTAACAAGTACTTGTTAGAAGAAGAAGTAGAAAATCATGATTATAAGAGTTATGTACATTAGAGACGAAGTAGTGTTATATGCCTCAAGTCAATGGCCAAAAGAAAATACATTTCATTGATAACTTAGACATTTGTGCTTAATGTCACTACCATACAACAAAGTACTCAACACAATATAGTTTTGTGGGATCTTTGAGTAGTTTATTTAAACAAATTCTTGCCTATAGCTGTCTTCTATGTTCAATCATTTTACATTTGAGCAATCATGTCTTCCAAGTTCATGGGATAGCATATGTGTTTAATCTAGATCAAACATTGTCAACCAGTATAGCATTTACTCCATCTGTTGGATAAAACTAGTTCACTAGATGTGATTAGAAGCATTACTCCATGATATTTTGTTGCAAGTTATTTAAGTTGGGTTAGTTATTTGTGATCCAAAATTTGCTAATTCTATTTGTTTCAAGATTATGATCCTTATTCTTTATAAAGAAAATCGTGAACTACTCTTCTCAATGAGCCTGAGACTTAAGCTATGTGAAAACTCTCCTTGTCATTTTAGCTATATATATATAGGTTAATGTGCATTCATAGATGAAAGCAAGATCTGGTTTTATTTTTTAAACTATAAGATTCTATACAAATTCATGTTGAAGATTGTGTATTTTTGGGTTATCAATTTTTAATTTTTTGTAAATCTTTTTCCGGTCATTTGTATCAACTTTTTATTGTCTAAAAAAGAATACACCCATCAATTCTTAACAACTTTAGGGAATTGATGGGTGTATTTTTTTTTTTAACCATGAAATTGAGCATATGTTGAGTACTTTGTTGGATTATATCCTAAAGACCAATCATGTGATGATTGTTTGGCCATATATATGTATCATAATGTTTATAATTAATGAAAAATATTATTATGTTTATTTCCATATATGCACTTTATGAATAAATATAATAATGTCCAAAGAATTAAATTATTCTAAAATTATCCCAACTTAAGTGTTATCATCAAATGGGACAATGATAATGCATCAAAACTAATATGTGTAGTGACTGATGAAATGTGTTATGATATGAGATATTAAGTCAAAACATAGGTACATGTTAGAGAACTATGTACTGGATCGACTCATCATGAGAAATGCTACTTATATGAAGTGTCATAAGCATTTCTCATAGTAATGATGATGTAAGTGACCCTTGGACTTGAGGTCACCAGAGATCTCAACATAGGAGTTGCATGTTTTGATACTACTAAATGTTACCCTAACAAGGTGAACTATAAAAGTGGCAATTGGATATGTAATGAATCATGTAGTGGGATGTTGAGTGATCGAGATAGGATTTGCCTCTCCTATATAATAGGGGTGATATTTTTCGGTTGAGTGATCAAGATAGGATTTACCCTTCTTATATAATAGGAGTGATATCTTTGGGTCCCTTGATCAAGTGAGATCATAAAATGCATAGCCGTGTTCAAATGAGTCGATATGTGATATCGAGCTCATTTCTTTATATGTATCTACTTAGGAATCAAGAAATGCAAAGATTGAACTATGCGAGTATGACACGCTCCATGGCTCGTGTTCAATCAAGATATCTAGGGTAAAGGGATTTAATTACATGGTAACATCTATCACAATAAAAGTAGTGTCGAATTACTAACATTCTTATAACTTGGGTAGCTTTGATGTGTTGCTAGGCACCGCTTAACACTTATGGCATAAAATAGATTTTATGTCATTATCAATGTTATAAGAACCTATTGGATCGCACACTTAGATCGTATCCAAAAGCAGTGTAAAATTCATATGATGAATTTTGATTAATTTAATAATCTTATTGCGAATAGGACTCTATAAGGTTTTCGGTTTAAAACGGTATTTGGTTTTGGATTCTAAATGTTTTGGTTTTGTGTTAATAAATCCGAAATAGTTTTGGATTTATTAATTCTTGAGAGAGCTGAAAATTAGAAAGAAAAATAAGAATGGGATTCTTGTTTTGGCAACTATCAAAATTTGAAAAGTTCCAAAATAAAATAAAAATTGTAGTTCAAGTAAAATTCTTTAGAAGAAATTTTACCCTAATGATGCAATCTATTCCTATATATTTGGACTTATAATTTTGTAGTAACCAACCCTAAGATGAGAAACAAGTGACTATGTTCTTTTTGCTGTAAAAAGCTAAAACTAATATTTTCTTGTAGAAGAAAAATTCTGCAGCAAAGCAAAACCCCAAAAACTAAACCACTGTTTCTTATTTCAGCAAAATTCTTTTCGGCTTTTTTCTTGTGAAGAAATAGTAACCGAATTTGCAAGAATACAAGGAGCGTTTCAGCTGTTCTTTTGAAGAAACCTCTTTATTGCAAACTGGCACTTGAGAAGAAGAACAAAACAATGAATTTAAAACAAAGACAAATGGATACTAGCAATTTTGTAAAACTTTATGGTTGATATTTATTACAACTTAAATAAAATTAGTTGTCCATACATATTAAATTAAAGCAAGAAAGTTTGGTGGTTTGGCTAATCATGTCTTTGTGTTCACTATTTAGTATATGCAACTAGATTTCTATAGATTTGAATAATATTATTTTATAAGTAATGATATTACTGTCTTAACTAAATGAAAAACTTGGACCTTTTAGGAATCCAAAAGTTAAATATAAAGAATGGACTTTGAAAACAATGAAGGAGAAAGGGAAGAATCAATGAAAAGCTGACATTTGAGGAAGAATATATCATTTTGTTTTCTTGCAAAGTAGTTATCATTATCTTTCTCATTAATTAATATTGACTATATCTTTTCATTAGATAAAGGACTTCAAATGGATAGACATGACAACTTTGTATGAGAGGTTACAGTGTCATACACAAGTATCACAGAAAACTCGAACCTTACAAAAATACCTAAAATCACAAGGCCAAGATATTACTTATAATTCCATTTGTATTTCACTAGTTTACGTTTTCATATATAATGTAATGTCTATCTAAATGAGATTGTAAAGCATGATTCATTTGAATGAAAATGTCTCTAATTTTTCAAGAAATTACCTAAAATTAAGGGGCAAAAAATTGGTTACAATTCTATTTCTATTTAATTGGTTTATATATATATATATATATATATATATAATGGCTGTCCATATGTGATTGTAAATCATGAGTACTTTAAAGGAAAAGGTCACTAATGCTTACAAATTCCCTAAAACCGTAAGGCAAAATATCAATTACGATTCTATTTACATTTAATTGGTTTAAATATAGTGTAATATTTGTTCATGCAGGATAGTAAAGCATGATTCTTTTGAAGGGAAAAGTAACTAACTTTTTGAGAAATTACCTAAAATCATGGGGAACAAATTATTAGTTATAATTCTATTTGTATTTTATTGGTTTTGTCACAATAAATATACATATATGTAATCACTGAATTTTATATTTAGTCATAATAACCAATTACGTTACATGTCACCAACTCAATATTTCGACCTAGCCTATTAATAAACCTCTTTCATGTGTATACTTTTGTTTTTGTATGTAGGCAAAATAACAAAATTTATACTATGTTACCTAAATTAGTGCTAAAAATTTCATATTTAGAAATAGAAATATCGAGTTCTCCTTATTGGTTAGTGCAAGTTGTCAATTAGAAATTTTAGTTTGCGTAAATGGAAGTAGAAATATTTTTATAACAAATATAATGATTACCATTTTAACATTTATTACAAATATTATTTAAAGTATTTTAACGTAGTTATATTTGTTTGACATTTTTCACATTCAAATACGGTAACTTTTAGTGTAAACTGGAAGATAATTAATGTCATACATTACACATGGCTAATTTTCCCACCTACAATTGAATATTTTTCATAATTACATCTCTCTCTCTCGCAATTAAATGCCACTACCTTTGATTTTCATTTCATCCTTATCCTTCAAAAACACAAAGAAAGTAAGAACTTTCATTTTGTCACAACTTTCACTTAAATTCACAATTTTACGGCCAATTGATCACCAATGTTGCATGAGGGTCAATGCTTCCATTGTAGGCTAGAGAAAACTATATTTTTGCACAATGTCTACTAGAACAAGTAACAACAGTGTTCTATGTACAGCTTTGCACATCCTGTCTACTCAAAATGTATCGTGGTGTATTTTGTCCAATTTGCATCAATGTTTATGAAAGTGAAGATTTTAACTATGATCTAAAACTAGTCCATTGTTGTTTCTGCCATGCAATAGCCCATTTGAATTGTGTGATGCACGCTTTTGCATCAACCTTAAGCTCTATTTTTCTTGCAATTGCCCTTCTTGTTCTAATTAGATTTTTCAATTGTCAAATGGATGAGAAAACTCAAATAGTATCTGTTGATAAGAATTTGGCCAATCAATTATTGGCCACATCAATCATTTCTCAGCACTCCATGAAAGAAGGTGTTACTTTGTAGAAGCAATGAGTAAAGATGAAGGCTGCGGAGCCACAAAAAAAAAAAAAAAAAGCTAAGATAGCTTTGGAAAGATTAGCGAAATTGAATATATCTAAAGAACAAAACGATGATAGCAATGCAATTCCATCAAAGAGTAGTGAAGAAGAAAGTGGCTAATAAACAAAAAAGAACAAAAGTTACAGTGGTTAAGGAAAATATAATGTAAATAAGTGGTGATATGCCTTATGTACTTGTGATAAAATGAATTTCTCTAATCTCATAAGTTTTTCCCCCTTTTTGAAATAATTTTTTGAAAATATAGTTTAATGATGGAGGTATTTATGTATTTCATTATTGTTCCTCATATATATATATATATAGTCTATCTTTTTAATGCCAATACTCTTATAAATGTTCGAATTTCATGGAGAAAACTAGCATTTTATTTCTTTAACTCTCTTAATCTAAAGGTTCTTTTTCCTAATCAATTGCTTTTCAAAAAGAACTGTCCTTTGACACTCCTCGTGTAATGAAATTGAAATGGAACAAGGCTCATTTGTAAAGATCTAGAACCAATTACTATATATTTAGAAATAGCAGTTAGAATGCATGAAGAAAAATGCCTTTTCTACCAAAAATTACTTTACATATTCCATATAGTAGAAACATGTAATCCCCTTCTCAAGGATATAATTCCCTGTCAAATTATGCTTTGCAATGACTATAAATAAATCTCAAAGCCAAATACACTACAAGAAAAATGGCCTTTAGTGACCAGTCGCTTTCAGTCACTAAACATCCAGTTGTCGTCACTAAAAGTCTTTAGTGACAACAAACGGGGTGGTCACCCCCCGGTCATTAATGTTTCGACACTTAAAGTAGTTATTGACCACTCGGGAAAATGTCAACACTAAAAGGTCATTTTAGTGACCGTATACATAATGGTTACCAATTAGTGATGACAATTTTGGTCACTAAATGGGTTGTTTTGTCGTCACTAAATGTTCCAACTCACTAAAGGTCGAGTAGTCAACACCAATTAGTGACGACATGGTGTCGACACTAAATGCTGTGAAGCCAACAAATTTGGTGACAAGAAAAAGTGGTCACCAAACACTGTTAGGTCACGTGCCAAAAATGGTGACCAAGAGAAGTGGTCACTAAATGTTCTAATTTGAAATGAAATAGTAATGAGTTTTGGTGACGAAAAATTGTTGTCACTGAATTCGTCCGCGATTGGTGACAGGAACTTGTTGTCACTAAATAAGTGAACGTTTGGTGACGAGCAATTGTCGTCAACAAGTAATTGAAGGAGTGACTATTGTAGTGACGACATTTGGTGACCATAATTGTTGCCAATAAAAGTAATTTTATCCACTATTTTAGTGACGACATTTGGTGACTATAATTGTTGTCAATAAAAGTAATTTTATCCACTACTTTAGTGATGAAATTTTGTTGTCAGGAAATTGTAAAATTACAAAGGAAATTGGTGACGACATAGATTTTGGTGACTGCATTTGATGTCAAGAAATTTATGAAGAAAAATGAATTAGTGTCAACTTTTGTGATGATGTTGTTGGTTAAATAGCATTATTCACAATTACTAACAATCCAAAACATGTGACAATCATAAACATATATCAAAATAAATACCACGACTACTCTAATAATAAATAAAAGTAGAAAATTCAAATAGTGATGACTATTTTGATGACGTTCTTGGTGAAGTAGCATTAGTTACTACGACTCAAAATCCAAAACATCCAAAATTAATAAACATCCATAAAAGTAAATAACACAACTACACTAACAATAAAAAGATAAGTGTATAGCACAAATATGAAAAGTAATTCATTGAACTACATAGGAATGCAAGAGTAAAACATTATGCAAGAGACAAGATCATCCAACAAGTGGTAGCTAATCAATCCTATATATCCATCCTATATCTTGTAGGAAAAATGAATGAAAAGCTTTAGAATTAACTAATAGATACATCCCACTTCTAGCAAGCAAAATCCAAAACATCTAGAGTGACATTCCAAAAGCCGTCCTAAAATCCAAAAGAGGTAGAGCCACATTTACAAAAAGCACCTTTAAAATATTGGTGCCAAGTAACCATTGTTAATGTTTCATACATAAATCAACAATTATTAATGTTTCATACATAAAGCTACCACATAACAGTGTGCCATAGATACAAAAGAGTGACATAATATACTGAACAAAAAAGCTTACCAAATACCATCAGCCAAGTGTGAAGAATACCATCACCTATCCATTGTGTACATGCCAAGCCTAGAGAACATTGATTCATTGAAAACATAAAACCAAAAATCAATTTCTTTGAAGAAAGCCATAAATGTTACTTTGGTTACTAGGATAGTTCAGTTATCTAATAACACCATGACTCTAAAACAAATGCAAGAACAAACCACAGCTGAAATACATGTATACCTTGATATACTTGTCCGCATACCCCATCACAAGCTTAGTGAATTAAAAGAAGTATATAACTTGCCTCTATTAGTACTAAACCAAAAAGATGGACTACATCTATAGTGTAGCCACAAGAGAAGTGAGACAATAAATAGTGCACGTTATGAACTTTACATTCCAAAGTTCAAGCAAACCTATAATGAAATGTTCGGCTGGATTCTTGTAAAAGAACATAATTTACGAATTGGCCATCTTCATTTTACAACCGCTAACCACAAAACAACCGCAAGAACTAATCATAGCTTAAACTACCGCAAGAACAGCGACAAGAACAACATAGAATTTACGAATTGGCCACCTTCATTTCACAACCACTAATCACAAAAGAACCGAAAGAACAAAACAGATTTTACGATTTGGCCACCTTCATTTTGTTTTCAACCGCAAGAATAAACCCGGACTGTTGAACAACTGCAAGAACAACACAAAATTTATGGTTGGCCAACTTCATCAAACAACCGCAAGAATAAAGCATAGCTCAAACAACCGTAAGAACAAAACAGAATTTACAAATTGGCCACCTTCATTTTACAACCGCTAATCACAAAACAACAACAAGAACAAACCACAGCTCAAACAACCACAAGAACAAAACATAATTTACGATTTGGCCAGCTTCATTTTACAACCGCTAATCACAAAGGGGTTGAATTAAATAATTACAATATGTGAAAAGAAATCAATCAATATTTGAACAGCTAAATGTCTATTGTCCCACCCAAATGAAGTTGATGAACAATTCGGAATATTGCGCAAAGGAGAATACTATATGGTTGGCAAAGAATTTGGACAATCGAAATGTAATATTGCTGGCTGGCCACAAAATTTGGAAAGCACACAACACAATTTAGCAAACATACTTAATACAAATGTTGATGGGTTGAAACTTCAAGAATGGCTGTTGTAATTATAAGAAAAGAAAATACAGATTTTCTCTTTTGTGTAGACTGAAATGTGCAGCAATTTGTGTAGACTGAAATGTGCAGTAAAATGAAAAATAGCAAAAACTCAGTTGCATTAAAAAAAAAACATGCAACTAATGTTTGGAGCATGCACTTACCTCATATCTGGACTGTGCCCTAGATAATCAAAGCACCGTCATCAAAGTTTCCATTTGCATTTGCATCCCATCTTGCTTTTCCTTGAGTATATTCAACTTACATTCTTGGGGTGCAATTTTTTTAGTCAGCGCATTTGCATGTTCCTCCGCATCATTAGCCTTTTTTCTTTGTTCGTCCACATCGGATTGTAGCTTTTCAACCACCACAACATGCTTTGTAGGCATAGAAACACCCTTACTATGCCCAGATATTTTGTGCAATTTTTTAGCGCAAATCTCTGATGAGGATCATGAATAGCCGGCCTTCTCCTCTCGCATCTCATCCTACATAGTCAACAAATATGTCAAAATCAGAAAGCGTGAATTGAAATATAACAATGAAAAAATTGAGAAGGATTTGAATTAAGAAGGTACCAATATTTTTTTTGCATGTTCATTGACCATTTTCTTTTTCTTTTTTGAAAAATGACCAATCTCATAGCAATCAATAGAAGTGACTTCCTTGCCATCCTTTCGCTACAAATTTTTCATAATCACATTAGATGAAACATAAAAAACAACCAGATTTTATTTTGGTTTTTTTGGTATGAAGCAAACAACGACATTAATAAGTACGAGCTGCCTATACTCACAAACTCATGAACAGTTCTTGGAATTGACACCGAGCCAACAGTTGGTGGTGTGCTGTTTTTTGCGCGATTTCCCTTGTTTTTACTACTCACTGTCTATTAGAGGAAAAATGAAGTGAGGTTCCGTAATGTGTTTCATGCCTTGTGGGAACCCAAACTTAAGAAACAGTAATTCATACATATAAATAATCTAAACCTTAAACTCATTAGAATCAAAATAATGGTAGAGATTAATTCAATCATCTTCTGGGACATTTGTGGGGATGTGCTTCATAGCATTCTCTTTGCATGGGAATTTCTGGAAGTGAACATGCAATTTGTATTGACGATTGTTATATTGCCTTGCAAGTTGCTTCAACAGTGCTTTTTGCATTGAAGCACTGCCATCATAGTTGGAGTTCTCCTAGACGTGTATTGTTTATATTATTAGAGTCAAAGAAATTTTTTACAGAATAATTATTAGACATATAACAAAGAAATTATTCACATTAATTGGAATGTGCTCTAATAGCACCCAGTTTCTTGATAAAAATCCTAAAGTGTGGCAAACATTGATGATAACCATGTAACATAGTTAAAAGCATTGAAAATAAGCAAAGCAACTATACCAATAACAAAGCGCCAATTCAATGAATTGCAGTGAGTATGCCAAAGTGTACCTTAGGCACATGTTGCTTGTGAATATCAACATTCTAACTCGGCGTTTTGTTCTCATTATACAGTACTAGCTTTGAGCCTCAACATTTTTTTTTATTAACACTTCTCTCACAGTAATGCAGCGAATTAAAATGCATGCAAAATGATGAAATCCCCCAAAAAAAAAATAACCTTCACAACAACCATAAACAACCAATAAGATCCTCATAGAAAATGTTATGTAATATTTCACGTAAAACATCTTATCGTGCACTTGCCAATCATTCCCTCTCTGAACTGTTCACCTTGCTTTTTCTATCCCGAACCATCAAACTTAGCGAAGTGCCGGACAATACATCCACCATTTGTAATCAACTTTTGACTATCTAACCCTACTAATCGACCAGCAACACTATCAACTTCGATGA
This sequence comes from Gynochthodes officinalis, assembly GCA_020080225.1. Classification (NCBI taxonomy): domain Eukaryota; kingdom Viridiplantae; phylum Streptophyta; class Magnoliopsida; order Gentianales; family Rubiaceae; genus Gynochthodes; species Gynochthodes officinalis. The sequence goes on along the minus strand of CM034615.1, from coordinate 29,989,526 downwards.
CAACTCTTACATCCCCCTGGTTTTTTTAAGCCCTCATATTCCTCGTGAGTCCCCTCGTAATGGATGTGCCTAGGTAATTTTCATTCAAAACCAAGAAGTTATGAAATAAAACATTTAACTCCGAATAGAAAATCACAAATGAAATGTGAAATGACTCCCTATTACATTTACTAAAAGTGCATACTAGAACCATCATAATTACTCCCACGATTAAAAATTTTACATATATAATTCATGTTTACGGTGTTTATGCAATACATAGTAAATATTTCATGAATGATACCACTTCACTTCAATTTTGTAAGAAGTTCAAACGTAAAAATACTATACTCACAACTTTGATTCAACCACCTTCTTGTAACAAATATAGGAACACCACCAATGTGTTATTAGAATTTACCTCGAGAAGTTGATCCAACTTGCTCTTGCTCTTGGTGTTGCGAATCACCTCCAGCCTCATCATTTTTTTGGTCATCCACCTCCCCATCAATATTTTGACGGTCCGAAGAGATTGAGTCATCTCAAGAATGTGTGGGAACCATCAAGTCAAAGGAATGACGAACTTGCTGACCTTTAAGAATATTTCCATCTGGGCTTGCAAAATCATCTTCTTCCTCTTCATCTCTCAGCTGGAACGCAGGAGCTACCTTTGTGGGTGTAAGGCACGCACTTCTTCTAGGAGCAAGAACTTTTTGTGACAGTATGTTTGTGCTTTCCCTAGTTGGAACATTGGGCGCTTCTGGTGTAGTCGGGGCCTCTTCATCTCTATTCTCAGTAACATTTGGAGTTGCCTTAATAGGCGTGAGTCTTGCACTTCTCCGAAGGGTTTATCCTTGTTCTATTTCAGCTTGGGTGCTCATCAACCGCGTTATCCATCTGGGTGTTCTAGGAACAGGTTGCCTTTTGCTTGTTCCTCCTTTACCCGGTCCAGCCTTTACTGCATTAACACACACTTAACAACATTAGTATAGTATTTCACATGTTTTGGAGAAATCAATTTTATGCAACTTTGTTCATAGTTTAAAGGCAAACAATACCCTTTCGTGAATAAAAGTTGGCCATAACAGTCGGTACACAATACATGTTTATAGTTTGTCACAAATCCTTAAACTTCCATGCTTTAAGTTAAAAACAAATCAAACTAGGTGAAAGTTGGACGAAAAAGTTACATAGAAATGCAACAAAATTCAAACATAACATGTATACTTGGTATGTAATTGTTTAGGATTGTATAAGCATGTGAATGCGGCATGGACAATTTTATGATCTTCAGCGTTAAAGAACACAAATATGAGATTTCATTCTCAACATGCAAATAACTATAACTTCCCACCATATGTACTTCATTAAGACTTCACATCTACTTTACTAAATCCATATAAATATTGACGTAAATATACGTACCACCTCACCAATTGAACTAAGCTTATAAAACATAGAAGGAGCCATAGTACATATACTTGAAACACAACAATGACATACAATACACTCTGATGATTTTGAAACCTTCACTTTCATACAAACCACTCCTATTCTGAATCACTATTATCATCTTCCCACATTTCCTCATCCTCTGCAGCTAAATATGAATGTGAGGAATCCAGTGCTTCATCATTAATGAATGAATCAACATCCACCCGAACACTTTGTGATATTGTCGCATTGCTATCACCTCCAACAATCGAGCCATCAACCACTTGCAATGTGGCTAAACCTCTTGTCAAATCTATGACATCCCTATTGAAATCAACAATGAGATCAATAGTTGGCTCTTCGTCCTGGTAAACATCTTCTACTTGAATTTCTTCAACATTTTCAAGAACATCGTACAATCTTCATGGACTAATACTCTAGACAACATGCCAGTTGGCGCCAAGTTTTAAGTTCGGAGTATAGAAAACTTGTTTAACTATGCCAACACATAAAGCTGCTCTATATACAATTTTCTAGACATGTTGACACTAGTGAGGCTACTTTCCCTATCAATTTGCATCCCACTTGGATCGCTAAGCCTAAACCAATCACAATGGAAAACCAACACTTTATTATTAGATCCAAGGTACTCAATTACCAATACATCTTGTAGTACCCCATAAAAATCAATCATATTGTTCTCATGTTCACCTTTCACTACTACACCACTATTTTGAGTTTTCCTATTTCGATCGTGGCTAAGGATGTGAAACCTGTAACCATTAACCAAGCAGCCACTATACCAATTTACTCGATTAATTGGTTCGATCACCAATGCCTGGATTTCTTTATTATACATTTCTGGGCTTGATGACACCTGCATCAGTACATTTTTAGTTCATTACCACAATATAACTTCGCATGCACGTCTACGTTTCTTTTTCTGTAAACTTCTATTACACTTACACGATTATGAAACCATGCTGGAAACTGGTGGATATGTCGATCATCCACATTCTCATATCCTTGTTCTAGCAGCAGAACCTTATGCTCTCTAGTGACATTATAATTTCACAAATGTAAGGATGTGCCGGATAATGTAAATAATGTGGAGATGTATAATATGACTCACTGCACTAGGTCCTCTATTTCCTCACAATTGTCCAGAATGAAAGAGTGAAGCTTTTCCAACCCTGCGTCACTAAGAACACAACAATTCGGCATACCAATTAGTTGACCCCTACAAGAGAAAACAGATATTTCACCCACACCATCTATATTCTCATTGTTTTGCTCTCTTTTATTGAATATGGTCTCCACATTGCTCAGCCACATTGAACAAAATTCTAGACATTCATGGTATATGTATCGCTCTGCAATACATCCTTCCGGTCGTGTTTTGTTATGTATATACCCCTTTGAAGTGCCAATTTTCCTACACACATGATTTAATACTCAAACTTGTTATTTACACACTGAAAACGTTGACAGCATTAATAAAGTATGTCAATACCTCTCGAATGGAAATATCCAATGATACTGAGGTGGCCCAGCTACCCATGCTTCATATGGTAAGTGAATCAACAAATGCAGCATTATGTCGATCATCGATGGGAGAAAGATTCTCTCCAGCTTGCATAATAAAATAGCTATTTTCATTTCATCCTTCTCCAGAACATCTATGTAAGTTGTCCGTGAACACAATCTTTGGAGAAATTAACTTAGTTCATATAAAACATTTCTAACTTCTTTCGTCAAGGATCTCTTAACAACAAGAGGCATAATCCGTTAGACAAAGACGTAAAATTCCTGATTCTTCATCCCCGACAATTGGATCTCTCTCTTTTTTATGCATCAAGAGAGATTAGAAACAAACCCATTTAGAAACTTCAAAGACTTAATTAGGTTAACGGCCTTCTTCTGCTCATCATTACTAAAATGATATGAGGCCATAGGCATCCGAAATGAATCACCATGTGGTTGCAAATGTAAACTCTTTTCCACTTCTAGTTCCATTAAATCCTTTCGAGATTTCCAAGTGTTTTTGGTCTTACCCTTAATATTGAATAATGTTGAAACCAAACTCTCAGTCACATTTTTCACCACATGCATAATGTCTAAGTTGTGCCGCAGTTTCGGGTTTACCCAATATGGCACGTTGTAGAACACACTTTCTTTATGCCAATTGGGACCTCCTGCATAAATAGTCTTTCGCTTCTTTTTTCGGCCCTGGACAGAAAACTTACCAAAGCAATATGGGTAGAGGATGGCAATGTCAATATCCCGCAACATTCCTTCACCTACCTTACTTCTTAATGCCTCATAAAAGTCCACTCTCCCGTTAAAATTCTTTTTATCCCTTCGCCACTGGTGGTCGGACAGGAGAAATCAACGGTGTACCATGTAGCAAATTTTCCTACTGTGAGGCAAGTATTGTGCGGATGTTTCATCCTTGCAAACTAGATAAGCAATGTATCCTTTCGTAACCCAATTCGACAACATTCCATACGCAGGAAAGTCATTAATAGTCCACAAGATAGTGGTACGTAGTGTAAACCGTTCACTCTTGTAAGCATCATAAGTATCCATACCAACCCACAACTCATTCAGTTCATCAATTAAGGGTTGCAAATACACATCGATATCACTTTTTGGTGACTTAGGTTCAGGAATTAATAGTGACATCATGAAGTATGGCTTCTTCATGCACTTCCAGGGAGGCAAATTGTATGGTACGAGAAAAACGGGCCACACATTGTATGCATTGCTCATATTCCCAAACGGATTAAATCTGTCAATAACCAAACCCAATCGCACACTCTAGGAGTCTTCAGCAAAAGCTGGAAATACACTATCAAGATGCTTCCAAGTCTCATTATCTACGGGGTGTCTCATTACATTTCCATTTTCAACCCATTTCTCTTTATGTCACCTACTACATTCGAATCAATAAACCACCTTTGCAATTTAGGTTTAATGGGAAAATATCAAAGCACCTTCCTAGAAACATTTGATCCCTCCCCAGAAAATCGAGACTCTCGGCAATTTTTATTTAGGCATTCTGTTAGAGTTACGTACTCATTACGGAACAACACGCAATCATTGACACATGCATGGATTTTCTCACACTTGAACCCCAATTCTCGAATGATTTTCTTACATTCGTAAAAAATTTTTTGAAGTGAAGCTGAACTTAGGAGGGGTTTTCGAGATATGTCAAGCAAGAAGTCAAAAGATTTTGAAGTCCAACCACTAATGGTCTTCAAGTGTAAAAGTATAAAGACAAATGATAATTTGGAAAACCCCTGACACCCAGGATATAATTCCTCTTTAGATTCATTAAATAATTGATGAATAGTGTCAGCCTCAAAACATGAATTGGTATTACACACATGGTCCGCCAATTTTGACTCCATTTGCTTTACTTTAGGTCATTCAACATATCATTAAGGTCATCATCATAAACATCATCATCATGAACATCACTGACATTCTCACTCTCAACCACTTCGTCCTCCAAAGTGTCTTCATACACTTCACCATGGTAGATCAACCTATGATAATCCCTTCGTATTCCCCATTGCATCAAATGCAAGTACATAGTGTCTTTGGCACACAAACGAAAGTTTTTGTAACTTTTACAACGGTAGGGGATTTTGGACGACGGTTCCCTAGTACGATAGGCAAATTTCAAGAACTCTTGAACACCCAACTCAAATATGTTATCCTTTGTCCTATGCACTATATTCATCCATGACTTATCCATCACCTACCATCATATTCTAGTCATTTAGGGAAACAAAGCAATCAACATTTGCATAATACATATTATCACTTATTTGGGAGCCTATACCAACAATGGTAGATGATAAAAATGAAAGAGCAAAGCAAACGAATTCAAATCTGTTCATTATTCAAAGCAGCAATATCATAATTAAGGCACTTGCTCTTTGATAGCCAATAAATAAAACATATTGGAAATATAACATGCCAACAAAGCACAAACATGTCTTCAATCAATATACCTAGGCTTATTGGACTTAAAATTGCAAAGTTGAAACCTTCAATGTAAATGTCATACAATGAACCAAAATGAAGACAAGCAAAACAAGAAGATCTAATTCAACATAGTGAATATAATTACTGTAGTTTCCTCGTATAATTAAACATGAAGACTAATAAGGGTTGAAGATACCTTTTGCGGCTGAGTTAGTGCTTGAAATTGAAGCTGTATGATTAGGATCTAATCCTTTATTTCCTCTAACCGCAAACTGTTTTTGATTTTCAAACATGCACATTATTGCCAAACATCAGGTTAGTGAAAAGAAATATGCACAAAATAAGGTTAAGAAAGTGAAAAATAAATGAAAGACAAAGATAATAAGGAGAAACATCAACCGAGCGGTTGAAAAGATTGACTGATGCTAGCTGAGTTCCCCGTAATTCCTGAAGGTTTTATACACTTCAACGGCAAAAATAATAGGGGCAAGTTCTTCATGCATATATGTTTTGATTTTGCTGGAAAAAGAATGTATGAACAGATCAAGTATGTATCAACAAGATTTAGTAAATGAAAATGCTAACCTACAAGGAATAAGAAACATATGCAAAGGAAAAGAGGAAAAAGAGAGATGAGTATTCAATGAAAGAAGGTTTGAAGTCTGTTAAAGAAAGATGATTTTGAAATGTATGCTTAAACAATGGTGCAAAATATGATAAAAAGAAGAATATCATCAAAAAACAGATTCCCGTATCACCATGGTGGATTTTACAGAAAACCAAAACCTTACGGGGGCATTATTTTAGTTGTCCAAACAAAAAACAAACATACATACAATTGTAACAAGATCTTGGTGAAAGCTTATAAACAAAGAAAAAAAGTAAGAACAAAACAAAAATTGAAATATGGATCTATCTGTATGTTTATGTATATTTATATTAGAGATAATCTACAAAATAGTCCCTCACATATTTAAAGAATCCATACTTTTTAGTCCCTCACATTTGAAAATGAACATATTAGTCCTTCACTTTCATATACTTAATTCATTTTGTCCTTCCGTCCTTCCGTGTAGTTCTGTCCAAATTTCTATCAAAACAAGCAACACATGCTTTAGACTTATTTTTTGCTGAGGACTTTTTTGGGAATACAAAAAATCCTTCTTCTTGATGTCGAATTGTTCTTATTTACAATCATCCCATCCCAATTTCCCTATTACTTCCAGTCCCAGTTTCCCAATCCCAATTCTTCTTTAGAAATTGTGAATCATAATTGCAGAACTTTCATATGGATTATGTGATATGATATATGTATAGCATAATAATAATTTTCATGTCTGAAAAAATAAAATCTAAAATGAAAAGAACTAAATCTCAGCAGGGAAGACATTGATTCACAGTTTCCATGCCTCTGGAGACAATTCATCCAAAGAAGTCAAAAGAACATCTCACAGGTTCTTTTTTCATATCATTACAGGAGCCACAAATTGCAGAACACAGATTCTCAGCGCATAGCATCCAATTTGAATGCTCTAGCATTACATGTAGAATCAGATAGACTGGATAAAAACTTTCATACGGATACAAACAGAAAAAATGGAAAAAAAAAGGGTGAGGTGAAATAGCAAGGTAATGTAGCATAATACTATGATTAGATTATTTTTCTGAAAAAATCTAGCTTATATCTTTCAATCCCTTCTTCCCAGAAAGGTGGATCATATGAAACTAATCCATTTTGAATAGCCAAAATTCAGACCACAAGTACCTTTACCAAGATGATAAGATTGTTAAAAAAAAACCTCAGATGGTTCAACCGGGTTACTATCAGCAAGCAAATATAATCTTTGCTCCAAAACCAAGCCAGACGGTTTTGAGGACAAAAGAAAAGCATATAAATGGAAGAATTCCAACACCGATCACAAAAAGGGATACTCAGAACCACATAATCACTGAAGTTTCTGAACAGTCCAAACAAACTACTGACAGGAAAAAGTTTAAAGTTGTTATATTTAAGGGAAATTTCCAAGACCCATAAAATAAAAAATACTCTGTTATTTACTAATGATTCCGCCTCTGCTGCGGAAAATGATTGTCATAATAATGGTAATGACACGAACAATGTTTATGGGTTCTCTAATTTCTTCGTTTGAGAGACTCCTTCCATGGTGAGTCTTGATGATTTCATTGTGCCTGGTGCTAATGATTCTTCTAAGAAGATTATTTTACTAGATAGAAGATAATTTTAACCACCATTGCAGCACATTTTGCACTACCAAGAATAAAGTAGCCACCTGCAATATTCTTTAACCAATGGTTCCCAATGACTGAAGTTCTGGCAAAAGTTACAGCTATTTTAGACTCTATCCATTTAATACAAGACATTGCCTATAACTTCCTAAACAAGAATAGCCAATCCACGGCAGGTGTTTTGAACAAAGTTTATATAGGTGCTTCACGAGCATGAAGTTACAGACTTCATGTGATTCACATCCTGGATTGTGAGGACAAACATGAAACTTTAAGATGCATTAAGATGTAAACTCTGCATTCAAAAGAGTTAACTATGTGAACAGCACAATGGTCCCTACTCATGACTGAATGAAACATCAGCATTTAGAAAGTAAACAAACAATTCTTCAATGTGAAATTATATTATCAAAGCAAACTGGACCTATGACATCTCTTAACCATCCCTTCTTAGGAAAAATGTCCACACTAGTATATTCCTTTCTACGACCAAAAAACTCCCAAGGCACATCGGAGCAAATATGTCATGAAACTAACCAATAGAGAAGTACCAAATTCTGTTAATGTTGCCAACTTATTTCCATTCAAGCGGCCTAGATTCAACTCAAATCAGTAACCAGAATACCAGACTGAAGCTACAAAATCAAACTTTTAGCCGTGTACAATAAGTAGAATAAGAGACAATAAAAAGGGTAGAAATAACGACAATAAACAAGTAACTAAAGCACAATCAAACAAGAGGCTTATAAAGGTCTAATGCAATATCTATAACAAATATAAAATTTTTACCATCATACTCAACTTTCCTAGTTTAAGAATAAACAAAAAAATAATTAACAAAGGATTGGAGGCAAAAATGAAATACTTTGCTGCGAAGGATTGCAGATACCTTATGCAGTTGAGTTAGGGTTGGGGAGAGCTGGGAGAGAGTGTAGGGATTCTGAATCGTTGGGGCTTTAGGGTTTGAAAAAAGGTTTGAGAGACAAATGAAGCAAATGATCCCTATTTTGGAGGTTGGGAGGCTTAAGCCCCTACTGTGACCTAGATTAGGAGGGAGGCAGGTGCAGGTAGCAGTGCGCGGCGGTGGTGTAGATTACAAAGGAAGGTGAGGTGGGATTGGGGTGATCAGAATCTCATTGAATCATCGGTGAGGGGGTGGGATTCGGATGGAGGTTCACCTTGAACCAAGATTGAAGGGGATGCAGACCGCTGATGAAGCAAGGGAAGGTTTTGGCTGAAATTTAGTTAAGTGTTGGAGTTGAATGAGTAAAGTGAGGGGATAACTTTTAGGATATTTGTCAATTTTTATCAATACAATAAGTTACATTTCTACTTTTTAAAACATTTTAGATTTTTAACAATAATTACATTAATAATTCAATTATAGTCATAATTGTTTGTACATGAATAAAAAAACTAAAATTTGTATAAAAAATTTTAATTTTAAACTGCATAAAAATTTGCAAAATGAAATATAATCAACATATGCATTTGAAAGTATACATTCACTCTAGAATTAATAGAAGTCATCTGGTCATAAATCAATTATTCCTACCAAGATAATAATAATTTCCCCCAAAATTTTCAACCAACTATTTTTTTGGCCCCTTTTGTATTCATTAAAATGTATAATAAGTGGAATAATAGAATTTGGCAAAATTATAGGGCCAAAATTATAAATATAAGGGTCACTACAAGAAAACAAACCTATCTTCATATTGGAGGGGCGAATTTATAAATATTAAGTGTCACTTTGTGTTTTATGTTACTTACATATAAACATATGATTGACCACTTTAGAAACATAGGAATAGATATTAGTTGTATGATTATTATATAACGATAATAACCACTTAGTTCGCTACTTTTAAAAAAAAAAGCACGAAAATTGATCACTAATTATGTTATAACTATATTGTATACTAATATATTATCTCAGTATTCTCACTGGTTTTATATATGTGTGTATATGTATATATATATACATAAAGTACCAACGTTATTTAAGATGTAATGAAATAGATATAAATAGTTACCAAGTATTGATGAAAGTTTAGTGGCCTACAGAGTTCTTTATCCAAAATTATATTAAAACCTTAAATACTTTCAATCACTTTCAATTAGGTCCTGCAAAAGAGACATATCATTTTTAATAATTTCTAATTTAGTCATCAATATGCATGGTAAAATATGAATTAACCCTAAAGTTTATCAATCTTTTCAATTAGGTCCCCCATATCCGAATTAAACATTTAATAGTTCTCAAATTAATTAGTCCATGGATTTTGAGGTAACATTTGGGTAGTATTAGATGATACTATTGATTAATAATACTCTTATTTATACGAAATTCGTCACACAATTTATACCAAAACATAAGTAATTTGTTAATGACAAAATTATTAACATAATAGTAATAGACAACACAATTATATGTAGTTATTTTAATACATACATGTAGTTAAGTAGAATGAAAGTAATAAATACACATGTACAAGTATTACATAAAAACTTAGCGCATATTTATATCTGTAACCAACTAAAGTATTGATATAGTAGATATCTATGTCTATAATCAGTTCTATTAGTAACATAATGGTTGTGGTGATTAGATCTGTAACTAATATAAGTACGTTGTACTTAGCACATATCTATATCTATAACCATTTGTGCTAATAACATATGATATTAGTTGATTAGATTTGCAACTAACGTAAATACTTTGTACATATCTATATGTATTAGATTACATCCAGTCAAATAACGTATATATATATATATATGAAACCTATTGGAATTGCAAGATAAGATATTAGTATACAATATACTTATAACATAAGTGGTGATCAATTTCTGTTTTTTTTAATAAAAGCAGCCTACTAAGTGGTTATCATCGTTATATAAAAATTAGACAAGTAATATCTATTCTATTAATTCTGGAGCGAATGTCTACTTTCAATTGCATATGTTGATTAAATTTCATTGTGCAAATTTTTATGAAATTTAAAATTAAAATTTTTTATGCAATTTTTTTTTATGTACAAACAATTATGACTATAATTGAATTAATATTGTAATTATTATTAAAAATGTAAAATTTTTTAAAAAGTAGAAACGTAACTTATTGTCCTGATAAAAATTGACGAAATTTGAAAATTTTATGAAATAAAGACAAAATAAAAAAGAAGTAGCAACCGAAACCCAAAATTTTCCCATGGGCGGGAGAGTAGTCCACAAAACGCAGTCGTTTTGGATGTAGGAGTACCCACAACACTTTGCAAAATTTACATGATGAAATCCTAAGGGCCGAGACAACTACAACTCCACATTAAGCCGACCATGAAGCTAGGCATCCACACTTAGATTCTTTGCAAGGGATTGGTGGTCCTATTACAAGGTCAAGGACTAAGAGAATGCTCAATCTCTTTCATAAATGAACCCATGGAATCCAAAACTAAGGTAGCAAGGAAGACTTCCGAACTTAGCTCATCATTTGTCATTCTAGTCATCCATGAAAAATCAAGAATGAAGGATCAAGTGTGGTTGATTTTCACTTGTGTAATTAAGATCCTTAGACCACTTCTCATCACAATCCAAGTTCGAATTTGGAAGGTTGGCAATTCTAGTTCAACACTTGTCATTTTACTTAGTATTGTAAATGATGAGCCAAGTGTTGTTCATTCTTCATGATCAAGTCAAAAGGCCATGGTGATTAAAAGAATTACCAAATCCACAAGATTAGTTTTAGGCAACTACTTGTTGTTTTATTTCCTTTTCATATATTAATTGTTTCTTTAAGTAATAGTTTCTTTAGTTAGTTTCCTAAAAGGCTAATCCAACTAGGAATGGCTTTCTTAATTCTTACAACTTGTAAACTATAAATAGAGCAATGAAAGATGAAGAATTTTGACAATACAAACTTGAGACCTTTGTAGCTTTTCTTTGAGTTCTAGTCTAGAACTTGCTTTGAGTCTTTGAGGATAGCCTCTTAGGTTCATGTTTAAGCTATCTTGTTGAGTTTCTTTCCCTCAACAATTTGAGTGTGCTTCTTGGTTCCAAGGATAGTCAAAGTTCACATCTTGGGTCTTTGATAATTCCTTCGGTTGTCAAGTGGACAAAAGCAAGGTCCTTCTTCACAAGTTGGAGATGGTGTCTCACTAAAGGAAGACTTAGTTCAGCCTAGAGGACGATACTAGGACCAACACTCTGATATAGGTTCGGTTTCTTATCCTTTGGTGTAAGAATTCGTATCATTACATCCCCTCACTTTACCCATTCATCTCCAATACTTAGCCAAATTTCAGCCAAAACATAACCTTTCTTTATCATCGATCTGCAGCCCCTTCAATCTTGGTTCACGGAGAACCTCCGTCCGAATCCCACCCCCTCGCTAGCAATTCAGTGAGATTTTGAGCACCCCAATCTCACCTCACCTCCCTTCGTAATCTACACCATCGCTGCGCACCGCCACCTGCACTTGGCTCCCTCCATAATCTAGGTCATAGCACGGGCTTAACCCTCCTGGCTTCCGAAGGTGGGAAAATCTGCTTAATTTGTTTCTCAAACCTCATTTCAAACTCCAAAGCCCCAACAATTCATGCTTCCAACGCTCCCTTCCAGCTCTCCCAATCCCTAACTCAGCCGCAAAAGGTATCTTCAATCCTTCGTTGCTTTGCATTCTCATTTTTTAATTTCGCCTCTCACTCATGGGCTATCGGTGTTCAATGACTCTGCCATTGTGGGAAAATTTGTGGATTTGATTTTGCAGATATGCGAGGCCTCTCAGGATGTTGATGTGTACGGAGATGTCATTGCTAAATTGTCTCATCGTCTCTCATCTTACTCACAAGCTTTAGGTCGGCAACAACTGCACATTGTAATGCTTTTTCTAGTTCTTTGGATTAAATTTGGAACCTTCTAATGTTAAATTATGTTTGAATGCTCTCTGTGTATCTCATTTTAGATCGTGCGCATGTATGTGTTTTTTCCCCCATAACATTACCACTTTGTTTTTTTCCCTTCACATTACCACTGTTATATCCTTCTATGTGTTTATTTCATAAATCAGATTGTGTCCATATTTTTTTTCCCCCATAACATTACCACTGTGTTTTTTTCCCTTCACATTACCACTGTTATGTCCTTCTATGTGTTTATTTCATAAATCAGATTGTGTCCATATATATATATATATTGCACTTATTTGGGATCACTTATTGTTGGATTGTCTATTCTATTGTGTTATTTGAACTAAAAGATGCTTCCGTCCAACAAGCCGCCCATTATGTAGTGCAAAGTGCTTGGATTGAAATTTATTACTCATCTTCATTTGCGACAGTGATGCTTCTCATTGAAGTACACTGATGTCTCACGAACGTGTAACATTGTTTTACTGTAGCTAGTTCCATTTTTTTTTCATTAAGTTGAATCTTTTGTATACGAGGAAACTGCAGTAAGTATATTCAATCTTTTAAATTATATTTAGGTGCTGAATTTTGATTGTCCTTTGCCCAAGTTGTAGCTAAAATCGGCAATCTCTGACCATTTGTCCTTCAGTCATGGAGGTATAAGCTTCCTACCTTTCTGCCCCCTGATTATTTGCTGAAATTTGACGCGAAGCTGTATTTTGAACTTTTCTTTAGTTTTCATTTTGAAAATTGGAATTTATAGTTGTATTATGATGGCTGATTAACTTTTTCATTCAACTTGGGTTCTATTTTCATATCGAATGAACTGTATTATGAAATGTGGAATCTTGAGCTTCGTTATTCTCCTTTGGAGTTTGGGTTTTTCTTGATCTACATTATTGTTGTGTAATGGAGTTGGAGTTGGAATGGTTTATTTTTTTAAAGTATTATTACTGCTAAAATTTTTCTAACTCTATACGTATTCAGCAATCAGCTCCTTTCTGGTCAAGTTAATAAATAGTATTTTTATTGTATTTTCTTTTATATTACATTTGGTATTATATATATTGGGTGACATTAAGCCCATGTTATGAGTTTATGTGGTATAATTTAGAAGGTTTAAGATTTCATTTATGAAAAACTCTGCTTGATTTTGTTTGATATGTTTATTTCAATTGTAGCCGAAAAGATTGAGTGTACGTAGCTAAAAGAAAATCAGATAAATTCATTTTCACCAAATCAATTTATAATTGCAAATCAAACCAAATTAAATACTTCAATTTGTATGTGTATATGTTATATTTACTCTTCCATCTTGGGCAACATTAACAATGTAGAATTCAGTATCGTCGCCTTCATTAGATTCTATTAGTTCTTTAATCACATCTGAATGTCACTACCACAAGTCTACATTTTGCTACACCTCCAAGAGTCAAAGCAACCCTAGACGTCGGTTTTTGAGGTGTCGTTTGTGGAAGGTATGTAATTATAGAATTTGCGAAATAAACAGATAGAATTGATAAAGTAATGTAATATGCTTAGTAATTGTTTTTTCATTTATTCGTAGACGAATGATTGCGGGTACTTTGTGTGGTTGGACCTGCAGAGCACTGATCATGAGAGGATATATGTGTTGACGGTATCGGGGGAAAGAGATTCTCTCAAAAGTAAAGTGAAAGAGTTGGAGGGGAAGTTGAAGAAGGTACAAATTAAGAAGAAATTCATGAAAGTGGAGTTGGTTGAGATGACAAACAAACTTGTCATGTTAGAAAAGGAGAATTGCATATTGAAGAAGAAGGTTGCAAAAATAGAAATGTGCAAACATCAATATGTCCCAATTGTAGTTTTATGCTTTGTGTTGATTATGCTTATGTTACTAGGGAAGTTAATCGTGTTTGTTGGGAGGAGTGAAGTGTTGCGTTTGCCACAATAACTTATGTTACAAAGGTAGAAATTATGTATTAGTCAGATATGGGTAATGTAGTAAGCACCATTTGATATATTTTGGGGCTATTAGTTTACATAATTGCCCAAGCTGCAAATGAGAATAACAAAGCTCAAGGTTCCACATTTTGTAATTCAGTTCATTTGTCATGAAAATAGAACCCAAGCTGAACGTCATAATACAGCTCCAAATTCCAAATTTCATAATGAAAACTAAAGAAAAGTTCAAAACACAGCTCCAACGTCAAATTTCAGCAAGTATTAATAATGAAAACATAAGGAAAGTACCAAGTCCAAGAACCCATTTTGCCAAAACGTTAAATTGAACAGTGGAAAAGCCCAAAACATTGGAATCAAACTGATGAAAATGGAGACGTGTCAAGTCAGCAGCCCCTGAGTCTTCGAGGGCCTAGAGAAGGGTCTAGCAATGCGGTACAGAGGGGATTTTCTTATTCATCACAACTCCTAATTGTACTTAATAAGATGCCTTAATATAATAAGTCAAAATTATGGGGGCAAAATTGTAAATATTAGGGTGTCCTAACATACTTATAAAAATTATTTTTGCAAAATTATAAAGAATAGGGTGCCGTACTATAATCAATAAAAATTAAATGTCACACAAAAAACAACATGTTTCACCTAATAAAATTGCTTAGTCCAAGAACCAAATCATTCTTTCACCATAATTTAACCCAATTTCTTAATTATTATTTTGGAAAATTCCAAATGCAGATTACAACTTTGTTATTTGGTGACGACATTTTCTCGTCACTAAACCGTTGTACACTTACAAAACCTAAAATATACGTAGTATTTATGAATTAGTGACCACAAAATGTCGTCACTACGTTTCTAACATTTGGTGACGACAATTTTTCGTCACTAAATTGTCAATCATTTTGGCCCAATTTGGTGAAGACAATTCCTCATCACCAAACTATCTTGTGCTTATCTTTGGTGACGAGATCAAATGTCATCACTAATTGTAGTGCATTTCCCGGTCTTTTTTGACACCACCACATTCAGAGACAACTTGGTGACGACATTTTCTCTTTGGTCACTAAATATGTTATGACGACTTTGATTTAGTGACAACTCACTCAGTGGTCACCAAAGAGGCCATTTAGTGACCAAATTGATTGTCGTCACCAACATTTTGGTCACTAAAGGCTATTTTTCTTGTAGTGACACTTGATTACATAAAGATATATCTACATGAATCAATATTTTCTTATGGACAACTATGTATTGCCCTCTTTATAGCCAAAACATTATAGAAGGTGAGAGTTCTTATTCTACCACTAATGTTTAATAAAATTAAAACAAATTGTGAGACTAGAAATGTTGTCTTTCACGAAGTGTTTCACCTTCCCAAAGACTAAATTCCTCTTAATGTTAAGTGCAAGGTTTGTTACAGTTGTAGTTAAATTTTCTGCATTCTAAAATCTTTATAACCATTCTTTTTAATAAATGTTTCATCTTTTATTTTTACTTTTTTTTTTGGTCATGCAATATGGCTAAATCAATTCCAATTGTTAAGAGACTAACTGGTGCAATCAGTTATAGTGGTCCAAGAAAAATTGCAACCTATCTAATCTGAACAAAGCCCAAGTACATACCAGAAGTTCCTACTCATAGATACAATAGTAAAACTCTAGATTAGAACAAAAAAATTAGAAGTAACCCTTTTATTTATATATATAGCTTAAGTATCCCTTTTATTTATATATATAGCTCAATTATCAATTATAAGTTGCCTAAAATTTTTTCGATATATATTACTCATTTTCATTTCTTGTACATTAGCAAGGGAGCAAGAGCAAAAGGATATGTTTTAACAATGACATTAGCAACATTGGAACAAAGCTACAACCATTCGAAAGATACCAAATTGCTAATACTCAACTGAAATTAATACTACAAAAATATAAACGTGAAAATGTCTCCATGCAATGGATAATGTTTACAAGAACTGTCATTGAAGAACTTCTAGATGAGGAAAATGTTCATGCACTTAGTATAAGTACACAAATTTTAGAGATATTAGCAAGTCCATTGATGTCTTTAATCACACACTTGGTCAGTAAATACATATGCATATGTTGCTCTTGTTTCACTACTTCTATTGTTTTTCTAAAGGTTAGAAGTTAATGTATAAATATTAATAAAAAAATCACTAATTTATTATTTATGAGACATTATAAGAATTGTTGTCAAAACATAACTAGTTAGATCATTCACTAATGATAATGGATGGTCAAGAGTTTAAAATTTTCTTCTACTGGAAGAGAGGTTAATTTTCTTCAATTGCTTATTTATGTAACTTTTTCCTATTGCTAGAGTTTAACTATTCCTCACACTATACGTTTTCATTGTTATGCCACTAAAAAAAATATATACAAATAGTAAAATTATTTATGTGGACAAATTTTGTAACAAATGAAGGAAAACGGATTATGGATTATTTGAAAACCTTTTCGGTTGTCATTTGTTGACAACTAAAAGCTACTTACTTTAATGGTACATACTTTAACTTAGCATTGTTCTTTTTTCATAAATCTATAATTGTGTTACTCCTATATATCTATATATGAAAGCATAGTTGTTGAGGTCTCAACAAAGAGTGCTCTTTTTGTTCATTCGCCAATTTAAGAAGTATTAAACCTCAAGAATTAGTCTGTTATATATATTATCAATGTTCATTAACCATTATATTTGATATTTAGTTACTATTAATTTATATGCTTTCTAGCGCTTAGAGGAATGAGAAAAAAAAATTTCTTGAGACCATAACAAATATCACTAGTAGTGCTTAGATATCATTGTAGCCAAATCAAAATTTTAGTTTGGTTGCAAACATTTTTTCTACTTAGTATTAGGGTTTAAAGTCAAGCAATAGTATATGCGATTACTTGAAGCATTACACCCTAGGTATCTAATTTGGAATACCTAGCATGCTGCCTCCAGCTAGTGTATAAATAGAGATACATTAAGGTTAAAACCAGTTAATGGACTCTTGCCCATATAGGCCCACTGCAAATGTTCATTATCTATTGGGCTTATATTAGAACATATACTTAGGTTATATTAAATACCCAACAATCTCCTCCTATGTTCTACATATAGCACAATCTAATAGATAGATAATGTAATGTGCAAAACAGAATATTGAATCATTCATAGCACAAAAAGATTCATTACTCAAAAATATGAATTCTTTAAACACAATTATGAGTTTTAGAAACAATCTAAACTCAACTAAACACAATCAATAGGTCTCACTCAGAAGTGAAGCAAATCAAAGTTTCAAAAATTCTCTAAACTTCGAACACAAGAGTTTTAGAAATATTCTAAACTCAAACTAAATGGGCAATTTTATATGTAAGTAAACTATTTATTCAACTAAAAAGAAAATAATAGTCCCCCACAGTCCAGAGCTCTAGAGGAATTATCCATCAAGTAGATCATCCCCTTCAGGATCCTAGTTGGAATTAGCTCATCCATTTCCGTCATTTTCTATAAGTTACCAAATATGAATTTTATGTAAATCCAATCATTTGTGTAACAAACTAAAGTGTCTACTTCTACCAAAAGAACTTAGCACCATACCACAATGACTGAAAATAAATATATATATCAATGTCAATATGCATCAATATCACATACCAATAAGCATCAATGTCCAGTTTCTTTATAAGAACAAGACCTAAATAGTTTCTTTACAAAAGAACCATTTCATGTTTCTATGTGGAATGTTACAGTTGTCAAGTCCAAATTTAGTTAAGCAGCATCATCAAGTATGGAATGATACAACCGCTCTAAACAGAACATCCAAAATGAGTAAAATTACCTAATCACATGTGGAATGAGACAACTCACCCAAAAAAGATATATCATCAAATGTGGAATGATATATTGACAACCATAAACATCGTCGAAACATTATCAAGTACTTATCTTAGCCAACAAAAGGAGATTTGAAATTTTCAAAATAACATAAATATAGGTTAAGACATGTCTATATAATCTTTAACCCCATTTCCCCCACAATTTTGAATATTTGATCTTTGTACAATCCCTTTGTGAGAGCATCAGCCATATTATCCTTCGATCTCACATTGACCAAAGTGAAAATACTGTGTTTTATGAGATAATTCAGCATGGCATGTTTCAGCCTAACATGTCTCCTTTTATCATTAAAGAGTAAGTTTTTCACTATCGAAATTGTAGCCTGATTATCACAGAACATACTTAAAGAATTAATCTTTAAACGAGTTAGTGGAATATCCAGGATCAGTTCTCTTATCTACTCTGCTTCTCCTCCTGTGGAAGTTAGAGCAGAAAGTTCCGATTCCATAGGCGACAAAGCAATACAAGTCTATCTCTTAGATTTCCACGTAACAGTTGCTCCACCCAATGTGAAAATATAACCATTGGTAGATTTACTGTCTCCTAATTCCGAGCACCACGATGTATCAGAAAATCCTTCCAGGATAGAAGGATTGCCACTATAACATAGAGCATAGTTGAAGGTACCCTTCAAATATCACATAAGTCGCGTGAGGACATTCCAATACTCAGAGTCAGGATTACTAGTGAAACGACTCAGTATACCTACAGAAAAGGCTATGTCTGGTCTAATGTATGTCATTGCATACATGAGACTACCAATTAATTTAGAATAATCCAACTGATTCACGCTAGCTCTATCATTGGGGCTCAGCCGTTTATTAGAATCATACGGTGTCTCAGCCACTTTACATTCACTATATCCCCATGTAGAAAGTATTTTTTCAATATAGTGAGCTTGGCTAAGAGTAATTCCATGCTCTATAAAACTTATTTTCATACCAAAAATGGTGTCTACCACACCCAGATCGGACATGTTAAATACTTTTGTCAACTCGGCTTTTACGTCACTCGCTGCAGAATGATCAGAACCAAGTATCAACATGTCATCTACATGTAAGCAAATAATTGCATTCAACATAGAAAGGTAGTAAAGGCATTTATCTGAGTAACTGGATCGAAATACTTAGCTCATTACTACCTTGTCGAATTTTTGATGCCACAATTTAGGTGCTTGTTTTAGACCGTACAAAGATTTGTTTAACTTACAAACTTTGTTCTCAAAACCTTTCATGACAAACCCTTCAAGTTGGTTCATGTATATTTCCTCAGTCAGATCTCCATTTAGAAAAGCTATCTTTACATCCATTTGATGCACAACATAGTTCTCAATAGATGCCAAAGTAAGAAGAACTCTTATCGTAGTTAGGTGATAGACCGAGGAGTACACATCAAAATAATCTACCCCACTTACTTGAGTATAGCCCTTAGCTACTAAACCTGCTTTATATCAAACTATAGATTCGTCAAGATTACATTTCTTCTTCAAAATCCACCTGCAACCTATAGTCTTAGCCCCTTTTGGCAAATCGACTAGTTGCCAAGTTTGATTTTGTAACAGAGAGCTCATTTCATCATCAATGGCTTCTACACATAATAAGGAGTCCCTAGATCTCATTGCTTCTTTATAAGTGGATGGATCATCCTTTAAATAGTAAGTGACAAAATCCTCACCAAATGTTTTAGGAACTCGTTCTCTTGTAGATAGCTTTAAAGGTACAGATTCAGAAATTATCCAAGTGTCAGAGGAATTCGATTCAGTTTCTTTAGGTGACTCTGAAATTATTTCTATAGTGCCTGGTAATATCAATCCTTGATCAAGAAATTTATCTTCAAAGAAAACTACATCTCTAGATTCTATAACCACATTGGTTGATAGATCTAAGAACCGATCAGCTGCACTATCTTCTGCACTACCTAAGTACACACAAGTGTTTGTCCTAGGCCCCACCTTAGGTCTCCTAGAGTTTGGTATCCTCACATAAGCAATATAGCCCCGAGTCTTACGAGTATCATATCTACAAGGATATTTATGCCATATCTCATATGAAGTTGAAGACAACTTAGAGTGTGGCAACCTATTCAGGATGTGATTAGCAGTCAAAGCTACTTCTCCCCAATAACAAGAAGGCATGCCAGCTGTCAGTAACATAGACTTTAACATTTTTGTTAATTTCCTATTCTTATGTTCAGCTATGCCATTGGATTGAGATAAGTAAGGAGCAGTAGTTTCAAGTATTATGCCCTCTGAAGTACAAAATTCCTTGAATCCTGTCAATGTATATTCTCCTCCTCTGTCACTCCTAAACCTTTTAATTTTCAAGTTCAATTGGTTTTCAACATGACTTGAAAATTTTAAATTTATCAAATACTTCATCTTTTGATTTTAACAGATAAATATGATAATATTTAGAAAAATCGTTTATAAAAGTGACCAAATACTTATGACCACCTGTAGTTGTGAAACCTTTAAAGTCACAGAGGTCAAAATGTATTAATTCAAAAAGTTGTGTACTCCTAAAGACCGTACGAAATGGTTTTCTAGTAATCTTTGTTTGAGCACACACTTCTCATCTGTTAAATCTGATCGAAGTATCTAAAGGTATATTATGAGTTTTAGGTAGTGTATCTATTTTCTTGTAGTTCACATGTCCAACCGATTATGCAATGTTGTAGGATCAATTAAATTTGAACTAACTTGGCTGACCGTTTTATTTATAGAACTCAATCTATATATACGACTAGTCAAGAATCCACAACCAAAATAATGAGAGTTAACAGATAAAGTTTCTCTACCACCAGAAATAAATATGCTCATGCCAGCATTGTCTAAGCGACTAATAGAAATTAAATTCTTTTAAATAGCAGGAACTACTTTAACATCTTTTAAAGTTAAAAATTTATCTGAAGAAATGCTCATATTTGCAGTACCAGTGTGAGACACCATCTCCGCTGCCCCACTAGCCACATCAATAGTTTCGTTTGCCTCAACAACATCATCAAGTAACTTTTCATTTTTGCAGATATGGCACGTTGCCCCAGAATTTAACCATCATTCTGAAAAAGTACTGGCCTTTCCATTATTGCTCACCATAGCAACAACATTTTGACGCTTAATCTTCTGTACTAGCATATGTGTTTCCTTCTTTGGTGTGTCAAATTTGTCCTTTTTAGGTTGCCTATAATCTGCTGCAAAGTGTCTCCACTTCCCACAATTGTGGCACTTGCCCTTCTTTTTCTTAAAGATAGGCTCTTTGGCCTCCAATTGTTGAGACTCACTCTTGGGTGACTTGGATTTCTTAGGAAATTTATTGGGATTTGTTACCGCGTTAGCAGCTGATTGTTGCTGTCTAACCATCTCCAAGTTATTCCTAACTCGATTCTCATCCTCGATTTTAATGAATCGTTTAAGATTATCCAGTCCCACCTGCACTTTCTTCCTGTACATCTCAATTTTGAAAGAATACCACACATATGGTAATTTATAAATAATGGCACCAACCAAAAAAGGATCACAAACGATGATGTTTTCACTGGTCAATTTAGATCTCAAATTTTCTAGATCAGTTACTTGAGGAGTGATTTCCATATCTTTCTTGAATTTGAAATCCATGAATTTATCAACAAGATGTGTTTTTGACAATTTCTCCTCCTTCTTAAATTGAGTATCTAAATTGTCCCATATTTCTTTAGCAGTCTTAAACTTGCTATAAACTTCTGCAAGACGGTTCGAAAGATAATTCAACAAATAGTCTTTGCAGAAGTCGTCATCTTTGTTCCATTGAGACTCATCAACTTCCTCAGTGGTATTAGCAAATGTACTTAAAACAATGTAAAAATTTTTTCATATTTTAAACTAAACTGAGTCTTTCGCTTCTATGAATTAAATTAAGACCCACTAAAAGTATGAAGTTTGACCATCTCAATTGACATACGCTTTTCCATTTTTAGTAATTAAAAACAGAAAATTAGAATGAGTGCACCTGATTTTAGAAACAGAAAAAATTCTAAAAAAGTCAACTCTGGTCAACGGATTAACAGTGCAATGGTCAACGATGAACAGTATCACTCAGTCAATGGATGAACAGTACCAAATCGGCGCACATGAGATGTATGCGCTTCTTCACCAATTTTCACTATCGACCAAGAATTAAATCCGTCTCCACCGGTCACCGATCGGAGCTCTACTACCACCAAAATGAAGCGCTCGATCATGAGGAACAAATCCCAACCAGCACCGTGCACCGCCAACCACCACAATCGCTGGAAATCGCGTTTGAAATTTCGGCCACTGCGACTTTAAACGCTGATTTTGCCATCTTTCGAATCTCCAAATCAGAAAACCGACACTACCAATGGATTCCTCTCGTCGAGATACATGAGATGGACTCCTCCTTTGCCTCGATCTGTCACCAGAGTAAAAAGTCAAATTTCAATATGACGAAAATACCCCTTCTTTCACTATTCGGTACTGTTCATAGAATTTTTTTATATCTCGAAAAACGTGAAATAAAATTTCTCCAAATCTTCAATACTTAATGCTTCAAGATTGTTAGGGTTTAAAGTCAAGCAATAGTATATACGATTGCTTGAAGCATTACACCCTAGGTATTTAATTTGGAATACCTAGTATACTGCCTCCAACTAGCATATAAATTGGGATACACTAAAGTTAAAACCAGTTAATGGGCTCTTGCTTATATAGGCCCACTACAAAGGTTCATTATCTATTAGGCTTATATTAGAACATACACTTGGGTTATATTAAATACCCAACACTTAGAAGGTAAAATTTCATTTATTATGTTAATTCAATTATGCTTACTGTGCATTATTAATACTATTATTATCGATTCTTGTTGGGTTACAGTGTAAATTATAGCCTCTAAAGATTACCATTAGGATCTTTTTCATAATGTTAGATGATTTTGCTTATGTTTAGTCATATATGCTTGCAATTCTGATTCATATGCTTAATACTCCTACTTTTTTATTGTTAGCCTTTTTTTTTTATTTTACATATAATTCCTCTTCTCATGGCTTATTCTTTATTGATGAGGGAATTAGTTCTATTAGAACTTTGTTTGCTATGCTTCTATTTCTTGGGGTTCTTTTAAGGTTTCATGGGTTATAGATTCTATTAACTTTGAGCATATAAACAAAAACTCTTGGTATATGGCCTACAATAAGTGCTATCAAGCTACTGTATCAATAGACAAAGGTCGATATCTATGCAACCTGTACAAATAAAAAACAAATAGTAGAACCAAGGTTAGAATATTTGATGAATTGTATCACTGCATTCATATTGATTTTGTATGAAATGCACTAACTAACATGAAACTAAATGATAATAGCTGAAATCATTTTTATGAAGGTGTCAATTTGATGTTGACTTTATGAATGTGATCTGAAATTTCGGATTAGATCGATTTGGATCAAATAAAGTCAAACCAATTTAAATTTTTTTAATGTTTTGGATAGGATCGAATTGAATTGCGATTTAATATAAATGAATCAATTTTGTTTTTATTCTAAACCCTAATGGTTTCTAATAGCCTTGTCTTCCTTTCCCTGTCGCCACTCACTATCCCTCATGCTACCATCCATTACCCCTCTTGTTGCCACTGCTGTCCCTTTCCTTTCTTGCTGCTGCCTGCCATCCCTTTCTCTTTTCTATAGCCCTAGTCTTACTTCTTCTTTGGACTTCACCCTCTCACACTGTGCTTCACTCTCTTCTTCGTTCCTTCAACAAACTGAAGCTCAAAGAAGCAATCCACTCAAAGAAAAAAAATTCCTCACTCTTTCCAGTTTTGGCAACATTCTTTACTTCTTGATTCTTTTCTTGGATCAAGATGAGTGTTAAATATCTGAGCTTTACTCATTTTGTTTGCATTTCCCTTTTGGGTTTAAATTAATTTTTTGTTTTTTGTAATGGGTGATTTTTTTTTCTCCTTTTTTGGGCCAATTCTTTAGCATTGTACTTGAATTTCTAGCTAAACATATGTGAAAGGCCTTGTATGTGTTATTGATTTCAATCCTATTTTTGCTGAATTTTATTATTCTATGCTTTTTAAGCATTATTTTGGTCTATTTCTACTTCTTGGATTGTTTATCTTAGATATTTATGTACAATAGTATAATCTTTGTGGCTCATGAATGTGTTTAGATTTTGAGTGCAAAAGCCTCTTAAAACTTAAAAGTTTAGCAATTGCAATGTACGTTTATTTTTGTTTAGATGATAAAGAGAAAATCCATACTAAAATACACACTATATACTCTCTCATATTATTGTGTCAACTGGGGAAAGGGAAATGGATTAAGCTAGGAATATTTGTTGTCTTTGTTTTTATGGCAAATGGCATTGGCAACCATAGTTTATAAGAACCAAAATGACAATCGACATGATATTGTGTTTGAAATTTTTATTTGCCTTTTAATGTTTAGGAATCATAATATCATTAAGCAATCCTTCTCCAACAAAGTAATCTTTCAAGAGTAGAAAACCTAAGAAAGAGTTATAATGGTTTACTTTGCAATGTAGTCTGCACTTCCATGTATGTATATAATCCAACATTTTATATTTTTCAAATGTTCTAAATCAAGGCTTCCATACTTGGTTGCTTGGAGCTTTCTCAAGAACACATAATTTAGATCTCTACGTTGTAAACTCTTCCATTCTTGTATCTATCATCCAGTACTGATGAACTCGCCTACATTCTCTCCAGAAGTTTTTGTTATTCCAATCAGCTAAGTATTGCTAGATGCGCTAGCATTATCTGTGGGACATAGTGTTCTTTTATTGAGCGAAGTAACACTTAACTTGGTACTTATGAGCTTTATTGTATCATCCTTGGGACGTGATGTTCTTTTATTGAGCAAAGTAAAGGTCAACTTGGCCACTGCATTATCTTTGGGACCTAATGCAACACTTTTAAACTTTATCATCCTTGGATTGTGATGTTCTTTTATTGAGTGAAGTAATGCTTAAGTTGACAACTGCATCATCTATGGAACTTAATGTCGTGCTTATAACCTATCCTATATCATATCCGGGGCATGACCTTCTCTTATTGAGTGAAATAATGCTTAATTTGACTGTCATATCATCTTTGGGGCTCATTGTGGTACTTCTAACTTTTACTTTTCATGTTTCTTATGATAAATAATTGTTTTTGTAATTAATAGAAGTTCCATTGCAGCTGTGCTTGCAATTATTTCCATTAAAAGCCATGCATCTTAAGCTAATCATTAATTGCTTTGGATATTTGTTGGTGAACCATTTTTTTTTTTGGGTGATTCCATGAAAAAATTAATCAAAAATTAATCAAAGTATGCTACTAGTTTCTATTCAAGTGCATGAATTCAGTAGTCCTTTTTTTATTAGTTCTCATTTCCTTCCTTTTGCAGTTTGATTACTTCTCATTTCTTATGACTGAAGAAATTTTTTAATTGTTTAACTAAATTTAGTAATACTTAAATATGCTTTAATTTCATGTGATTTTGGTGAAAATTTTGACAGGATCACAAAATGCCATAAATTAAATTTGGAATCGGCTACTGTTGCCTGCTTTGAACCCTTCTAGCTCATAGCACCACCATTTAGGCAAAACACATAACTCAACTACGATTGATAGTTATACTTGTCGGTTTGGAAGCTTGCATCAATGTAACCAATTACATTGAACTCTTCCTCACCTCCATATATCAAGAATGTATTCTTAGTTCTTCTCAAGTACTTATGGATATTCTTGATAGCGATCCAGTGATGTTCACCGAGATCGACTTGATATTTGCTCATCATGCTCAAAACGTACGAGACATTAGGATGAGTATATAGCATCATATATATGATAGATATAATAACTTATGCATATGGAATCTTACTCATGCGTTGCCTCTCTTCTTATGTCGAGGGAAATTATTCCTTTGAGAGACTAATATGCCCCACAAGCAAGAACCCTTTCTTAGATTCATACATGCTACACCATTTTAGCACTTTATCTATGAATGTACTTTGACTTAGGCCAATCAATTTCTTTGATCTATCTCTATAGATCTTGACACCAAATTCATAGGTAGCTTCACCTAGGTCTTTTAAGGAAAATCAACTTCCAAAACAAATCTTTACAGATTGTAAGGTAAGAATGTCATCCCCAGTAAGTAGTATGTCATCTACATACAATACTAGGAAGACAACAGTGCTCCCACTAACCATCTTGTAGACACAAGGTTCATTTTCATTCTTGATGAAGCCAAACTCTTTGATTGCATCATTGAATCGTAGATTCCAGCTTTGAAAAGCTTGCTTCAATCCATAAATGGATTGTTGTAACTTGCAAATCTTTTCAGCATTTTTCGGATCGACAAAACCCTCAGATTGTGTCATGTACACATCCTCAAGAAGATTTCCACTAAGGAAAGTAGCAAAAAGGTTTCATCATAGTCTATACTATGAATTTGTTTGAAACCTCTAGTAACCAATCGTCCGTTAAAGGTATGTACTTTACCATCCATGTAGGTTGTTTTATTGAAGACCCATTTGCACCCTATAGGTCTTACCCCTTTAGGTGGGTCAACTAGAGCCCATACTTGATTTGCATACACGGATTCCATCTCAAGTCTCATGGCCTCAAGTCATTTCTTAGAGTCTAGCCTCGATATTGCTTATGATAGGTCATAGGCTCATCCTGATCCATGAGCAAGACGTCATCATTTTGAGTCATCAGAAATCCTTATCTCTGTGGCTCATGATGAATCCTAGTAGACCTACGCGAGGCTTGTATCTCTTGAGTAGGAACTTGTTCCACAACTATTTGTGGTGTCTGCTCAGATTCCATCTCAACAAATTCAACACTACTTTGTGGTTCTCGAACTTCTTCAAGTTCTATTTATCTCCCATTGGTTCTTCTAGAAATGGATTCTCTTTCTAGAAAGACACCTATCCGAGCAATAACTATTTTGTTCTCATTGGGATTGTAGAAATAATATCCGCTTGTTTTCTTATAATACCCCACAAAGATGCACTTATCAGATTTGGATCCAAGTTTGTCAATGACTTGGTGTTTAACGTAAACCTCACATCCCCATATCTTCATAAAAGGCATATTAGGACGTTTCCCAATCCATATCTCATATGGTGTCTTTTGAACTAATTTAAATAGAACGCGATTTAGTGTAAAAGCAGCTATCAGTAGGGCATGTCCCCATAAAGAATTTGGAAGATCTACATGACTCATTATGGACTGAACCATGTCTAACAAAATTTGATTTCTTTTTTCGAATACACCATTCTATTGTGGTGTACCAGGAGGGTTAAGTTGTGAAACTATCCCAAACTCCTTTAGATAGTCATGGTACTCCTGGCTTAAGTATTGACCTCTTCGATCAGATCGAAGTGCCTTAATATTTTTGCCAAGTTGGTTTTGTACTTCACTCTTAAACTCTTTGAAATTTCCAAAATATTTAGACTTGTGTCTCATAAGATACACATAGTCGTATCTATTTTGTTCATCAGTAAATGTGACGAAGTATTGAAAACCACCTCTAGTTTGTGTATTTAATGGTCCA
Source organism: Gynochthodes officinalis (assembly GCA_020080225.1). Taxonomy (NCBI): domain Eukaryota; kingdom Viridiplantae; phylum Streptophyta; class Magnoliopsida; order Gentianales; family Rubiaceae; genus Gynochthodes; species Gynochthodes officinalis. The sequence continues at coordinate 29,961,534 of CM034615.1, read as the reverse complement.
CATACATTACTATATATTAGTCTCAATAAATCACTTGACCTTTCATTATGTCCTATGAAAGGCGCTTTAGTCATCTTGCCCAATAAATAGGATTCACATATCTCATATGATTCAAAATCGAATGAGTCCAAGAGTCCATCTTTATGGAGTTTGGAAATACGATTCTCATTTATGTGACCCATACGACAATGCCAAAGATAAGTATGATTAGAATCATTTGATTTAATCCTTTTGATATTTATGTTATAAATAGGCATATCAAGATTTAGAACATAAAAGCCATCAGCTAATTGTAAGCAATAGTTGTCATTTATTATAAATGAATAACCAATCTTGTCTAAACAAGAAACTAAAATAATATTCCTAGTAATAGAAGGTACAAAATAGCAATTATTTAGTTCTAAAACAAGCCCTGTGGGCAAAGTTAAAACATAAGTTCTTACAACTAATGCAGCAACCCTTGCTCCATTTCCTACTCGTAGGTCGATTTCGCCTTTAGTTAAAGTCCTACTTCTTTTCAGCTCCTGCACATTAACACAATGTGAGAACCACATCCAGTATCTAATACCCATGGTGAAGAAGTAGATAAATTAACTTCTATAACATAAATACCTAAAGTGGAAGCCTCATTTTCCTTCCTCTTTTTCTTTAGATCCTCTAGGTAAATCTTACAATTTCTCTTCCAATGTCCGGTCTCACCGCAATAGAAGTAGTTTCATTCCTTAGTTACCACTCCTTTAGGTTTCAGTGCAGCTGCATAGGGCTTGGACTTATCATTGGCTTTTTTGTCCTTATCCTTGTCTTTTTCTTTAGCATTGCCCTTCTTCTTGCCCTTTCTAATCATCAAGACTTTATTGGGCTTAGACTTCTTTAAGTTTGTTTTAACAGTTCTTAACAGGCCTAGCAACTGAGGCAGGGTTTTGTCAATTTCATTCATGTTGTAATTAAGAACAAATTGACTATAGCTATCAGGCAACGATTGCAAGATAACATCTGTGACCAACTCTTGGCCCAATGAAAATCTCAATCTATCAAGGTTTTTAGTGTACCCAACATTTTGAGTACATGAGCACCAACAGTGGTTCTCTCTACCATTCTGTACTGAAACAATGCCTTAGAGACATCATACATCTCTTACCGAGCTTGCTCTTGGTAGAGCTATTTGAGGTGTTCGATTATATCGAATGCCTCCATTTCCTCATGTTGCTTATGAAACTCAAAGTTCATAGTGGCCAGCATGAGGCATGTGATGTATATAGTGTCATTTTGATGCTTCATATAAGCATCTCTATTAGCTCTTAGAGTTGTAGCAGGAGGTTCCTCTTCAGGTAAGGGTTCCTCTAGGACATACAACATTTTCTTTTGCTTGAGAACTGTCCTCAAGTTCTTGTACTAGTCCAGGAAATTTGTCCCATTTAACTTGTTCTTCTCAAGGACTGATCGCAGTGATAGTGTATTATTATTTGTGTTGGATGCCATGGTTATCTACAACAGAAATGTGCAAAATTAGTATCATGAATGCAAACTTTTAATACGGTCTTTTATTAAATGTTACTCCCACTATTTTACTAAAATTAATAACCCTTAATATTAATTTAAAAACATTAATCGGATATCTTTCTAGTGGGCCAAGATCCATATTTCACCTAATTTTGAGTTAGCTTTGGCTAATCGCCCAAAAGTTGGCTATTTAGGTAGACAGCACTCGTCAATTACATCCTATGCAACTCTTGGATAGTTTGGTGAACAACTCTTGTTCTAGCTTATCTTACAAACTAAGGCCCAACTCTATGCCTCTAGATCCCAATCCTATTGAGTTTACCTAGTTAAGTCGAGCCCAATGGTTAGCAACCGGATATTACTATTATCCTGTCATGTGTTATTAAGATGGATCATGGAACTTTTCTTTGGCAAAGCTACACATGATCAATCGAAAATTTGATGAGTGCTAAGCATCAGAAGGTATCTTAGACTTAATATTATGTTTGAGGGATTTTGTATTTGATACGATCTCACAATTTTATTTGCATTGGTTATGGTAATTGTTAGTTTATTTAATCATACCATTTATTAACTAATTAATTACATCATGATCTCATCATTTGAATATCAAACATCCATACATAACATGAATCTCATATATCAATAAGAAAAATAAATGTGACATGGTTATAGCCCAAACTACATTGGTTCTCTCAAGCCAATGAGAAAATCGAAATATCAACTTAAGAGTAATAGCATCTTCTCCAAGTGCCTCCTTGGTCATTCTTTTATGGTCACGAACTCCTTGTCTCCATGATTCCTAATCTAGTCCTATTTCATATCTGACAATTACATATTTTGAGATACCTTGAGTTACATTCGAGAGGAGTTAGATGAGAAAAAAATGTACAACCAGAAAAATAGAGAAATGTATGACTCGCAGGTCATATTTAAGTTTACAACCCATACAAAATATACATCCAATCATATTGGGTTAAAGGTTATAACTATGCACCATGTTTATGACTTGTAGGATGCTGAATCGACAAGAGGTTATTCAAGTGCCTTAATCAATAAGGAGGGATTGTGACCTTTTCCAACGACCTACCTCTCTTCTCACTTTTTAATTGTGATTTTTGTGCTTTATCATTATTGTTAACCACAAAGTACATTCTATACATACATATATAGAGAGGTGGAGGAGGCAGTTATGAGGGATAATGATAGTGATGAAAATTTCTAGCTTTCAAACTTACACATGTTTTATCATGTAGTAGGAAATAGCTAGCTGTTATCCAATTTTCATTTCATTTTGAATTTGAAAGTAAGATATTGTCATAGGCAGATATCCATCACATATGCCAACATCTGTCACTCACACATGATAAGGACAACATTGCATATTCTATCCCATCATATTGTTATTGAACTTAATCATATGGATAAATAAATAGTGTGACCATTGAGTCTATCGAAATTCTAGAACACTATACAAGAAACCAATTAAAGTTAGCATAAAGACACTAACCTTTAATTATAGAGAAAAATAATTAAAGATTTAGTATGCTCTAGAACTATTTAATTATGCCATGTGAAGTATTTCTAATCCCTTATAATGCCTACTTATACCTTAATAATTTCTTGTATTACACTCATAATTATAACCCTTATCTGAATGTGTCATAACCTATTAACGAATGAGTATAATATATGGATATAATTCAAATACTCTTTCTTTGTCTTTATGTCAATTAAGTTTACAAATTAATAAATTTTCCAGTGATACTCGATAAGGTCGAATCACTCATAACTATCAACAGCATGCCAAAGTGTAAAATTCATTAACTTTATACTTTTTGACACAATCTTGCATAAAATTAAGACAAATTTTATCTTTTAGAACTGACAAAGTGATGAAGTAGGAGCCCATTCACTCACCTTTATAAATGGTCAAATAGTACATGCTATATGAATTACATGCAATAATAAAAATATCATATGGATCTTAATCAAGTCGCTAATCAAGTATTTGGCTTGAGATCTTTATTTATTCGCTAGTTAAATCAAATATACTAAAAATCTAATGTCTAACTTTAAAATAGCCTTGTGTGGATCGTGGGAATTCCATATGCAATCTAACTATGAGACCTCATCTTGACATCTAGTCAAAGTGACAACATTAATGTCATCTTTCTGCTTGCTCTCAACAACATCTAAAAAAGTGATTACTCACGTAAGTGAGTCAATTAGCTTGTTTTTGTGAATATAACAAAATAATATATTTATATATGTATGTGCCAATCACCAACAATGCATGAGAAATCTAAGTAGGCATAGTAAATCATGATATTATTCAACAATTCTAATTGTTCAGTAGGTTTTACACATTACAACACAAACTCAAATCCAACTTAATACTAATATCTTAACATGATCCAAAAATATATTCCTAGATATAAGTATAGTAAAAGAGTTAGTAACCATTTGATTCATAAAAATGTGTTATAAATCTATTTCTTATGCCACTACTTAATAAATAAAATTATTCCTCATATTAATGTGCTTGGTTCTTCTATGATACTTAGGATTCTTGATAAAATCTAAAACAACCATACTGTCACAATAGATAGTTATTTCTTAAATATATCTTTGATTACATCAAAATTCTCAAGGAATGTTTCAAGCCACATTGCCTTGCACAGCCGATATACAAGCAACAAGGTTTGCTTCTAGATAAAGCTATACATACTTATGTTTTATTTATCCAAGATATAGCACCATTATTGAGTAAGAAAATATATTCAAGATTGATTTATGCTCATCTCAATCTCTGCCCTAATCAACGTTAGAATATCTAACAAGCTATAAATTCAAACCTAAATAACACAACATATATCTGAAGTCCCTTTAATGTAGTGAAGAAACATTTTGACAACTTTTCAATGATTTAAGCTATGGTTTGTTTGGAACCCACTGCGAAACATACGTCAAATCGAGGGAATATCGAGGCATATTCAATTTACCCACTACCATTATATATGGATCACAACTCATTTTTTTCCTTTCTATAGGAATTCTAGGGCAATTGTCAAGATTCAAGGATTTGCCTTTAGCCATAGGAATATTAATGGGTTAGCAATTGTGCATTTAAAACTCTTCAAGTACATTTGTTGAAGTAAATCTCTTGTGATATGCCAAAAAGTCTCTTAGAGCGATCTCGAAAGATTTACATGTTGCTTCACCTTATCCTTTATTTCAAAATTTGAGGACAACCACTGTTCATTTGCAACTATCAGCTCCTTGTCATTTCTAGCTAATAAAATGACCGCCACATATAATTAAAGGATCATGAAACTTCTTTTAAACACTTAAGATACATTTTAAACACTTAAAATGACTGTGATCTTCCTCAACCATTGCAAGCCTACCATCTACGATAGCTCAATGAATTTAAAGTACCATTGTTTAAGTGATTGTTTTAGACCATAAATAGACTGATTGATCTGGCAAACTATGCATTCTTAACCTTCTACGAAAAAATTAACTGGTTGTTGCCTATAGATTTTCTCATCCAGTTCTTCATTGAAAAATGCAGTCTTAACATCTATTTGGTAAAGTTCCAAAATGAAAATATACTACAAGTGCCAGAATCAGACAAACTAAGACAAACCTAACTACAGGTGAAAAAGATTTATTGAGGGGGCTTAAAAGACCATTTTTAGATAGCATTTTAATTTTATCTCGCCTAACAAGGGCCATTACTGTGTCATTTACATGAATCATTATATTTATTATCAATAGAAGTAAGCAAAGAAAATGAACTATCATAAAAATTGAAATTAATAATAATAATAACCAAAACATATAAGAAACTCTAGTATGACATAATATAAAAGTGTTATGAAAACTTAAAAATGCAAATTTGATCTCTATCTAAACATATGTTAGACTGAATCTACCAAGAAATAGCCGACATCTCCTCTAAGAGTTAGAAAGTCTTGTCATCAAAAGCTAGTTTGTTAAACCGTCAGTTACTAAGTTGGTTTCCCTATAGCAATGCAAAAATGAAATAACCAGACCCTTAAACCTTGATATCTTGTGGAGATAAACAATAAGCTAACAACAAATGGCTAGCCAACTAATGACATGGCAATCAATATCTGCTAATCACATTAGATTTCTGTTATTAGGGACTTGATATCTATGGCATAGATATAGTCCCAAAGCCAAGCTCAACAATTAGCCCTCATACTTGTCCCAATTCCAAAATAGTCATAATATGCAAAAACCAAGTGTCCCACTTCATTTCTCAAAATCCTTCAATTGAAAACTCTCCTAGATTACCTAATGAACTATTGTCTGCATTCAGTTTGTACCTTGCTAGGTAAGGGAATCTTCACTAGACCTTGCATCACCTTAAGAGGAGGACAACATCCATCTATAAAATACTAAATATCATCCCTCGTTTCGCCTCTAAAATTGAACTTCGAGTGAGTTTTATCCAAATTTGCAAACACCATAAGCTTGACTACTCTAACCACCCAAGTGACCTATAAAAGTACCAATTTTAGTATCTTTTAACTCAGAGAGTTTTAATTTTTTTTTATTCACCTCGCATTTTCTTGGGAATTCATCTTCCAAAATTCTATATCTCGAAACTCAATTATAGATACACTTCCATCTTGTTGCTACTAATAAACATATAACCTTTTGAATAAGAATATCTAATAAAGATACACTTCTCACTACTAAATGCTAACTTCCTATATTTCAAAAAAGCATTAGAGTGCACACGATTAATTATATAAGCAATAATGAACAATGCATCTCCCCAGTTGGAAGTTGGCGAATTTTTTTGTGCCATTATTGACGTACTCATGTCAAGCAAAGTTTGATTCTATATTTCCGCCACACCATTTTGTTGAAGAGTTCTTGGAATTGTCAATTGCCTAATAGTTCCTTTTTTCACTTAATTCTTTAAATTGAACGTGTACATACTTGTGACCTATAAACTTTTTACTTTTCTACGTAATTGACTTTCAACCTAAATAATATATATTCTAAAGTAATCTAACACTTCATATTAATGAGATATCAAATAGACATGATAAAAAAAATGTATAGCATTTATAAATGGGATAAAATAGGGAATATCATGCCTTGCCATCACATTTATTGATCCCCAAATATCAAAATTGATTAACTGCAAATGAAAACCCTCGAAAATGTTTTCTAATTACTTTTCTTACTAAACAACATTCACATGGGACAACTCTATTTTATTGAGGGAGCTTAAAAAACTGTTTTTAGCTAGCATTTTCATTTTATCTTGTCCAACAAGGGCCATTACTGTGTCATTTACGTGAATCATTATATTTATTATATATAGAAGTAAGCAAAGAAAATGAACTATCATAAAAATTGCAATTAATAATAATCATCATAATAATATCTATAACAATAAAGTTATTCATAGCAAACCCAAAATCATAATGATTGTTCCATAATAAATCCAAATGATTATTCTCTAACATCATGCAAAAATGTATCTGAAACAAAGTAATAGAAAATAAGTCAAGTCAAATTTTTATGCATAAAGTACATTATGAAGATACAATCATACAATGGTTTCTATTTTACATTTCTAGTTTATAAGTACGAATGCCTAGCATCTCTACAAGGATCATTCCCCATATATCCTCTTTCGCTCTGAGCTAGAACTCAACAATATTCCACGAACCCAAATTTATATTTTATTACATGTTTGGTTGCTAGTGAGTCAACAATCCATGAATGAAAAGATTCAGTAACTAACATAGTAGAAACTACATTAATAGTAAAACGAGAGACAAGGTCAAAAAAGTACATTTTTCAACTTAGTCCATTCACAAGCAAAGTGTCCTAACTAACTAGAATTCTAGCAGATTATCTTGTTTTTGTCCTTTTTTGCTAGCACCTTTTTCCCTCTTGTGTTTGGCTTTCTTAATAGGCCAAGATTCGTCATTTCCTTTCTTGAAATGCCTCCAATCCTCTTTTGCTTAGGCTTAAATGCCTTACGAGAACTAGATTTATTAACGAACATACTTGGAAGTTTGGCAACCACTAGGTGCTTTTCCTCCAACTCCAAATGATGTGCAATATTGGTATTGATGCCATGATTGTTTGTTAGGTTGACTGTTATATGCTCCCAACTATCAAAAACCAAATGAATCACCTCCTAGACCTATTGCTGATTTGAAATATTACTACTAGCTTCTTTTAGCTTACATATTATTTTAGAAACAACTCTCAAATGCCTTGTTTTTTAGAGCTACCAAATTTGAGAATTAAGCGACACAGCCGAGTTATGGAAGTCTTACCAAATTGTAGATTAAGAGTTACCCACAAGTCATTCGCACTCATATTTGCACATAAAATTATTTTTCACACTAAGTAAAATGATGTGAGAGGTACTATTTTTTTTTTCAAGCTATCATTAGTTTCATGATCTCGATAGTGTTGAGCAGCTGTCCTCTCTTTGGGTTGATCCAACATTGATGTTAAGGCCTCTAAGACCTCCTTTTCCTCAAGCACTTAATGAATTTTGTGATCCCAAATGTCAAGTTATCAAAGTTATTTTTCACTTTTGTTAACAATCGTAATGAGTTATTTAGAAACCATCCAATATAAAACAATGTAATAATTGAATATATCTTGATTAGCACCATATATACATCAATTTTGTAGTAAGAATCAGATTATATAAGTATAATGAAACATAAATAAGTAAAGAAAATTTGCTATTCTCAAAATCACATTACATTATGAATGTTTCCTACACATAATAATTTAAGCAATATTGTCCAACAATATTCAAAGATATTGAGGAATAAATCTAATTTATTCGACTAAATATAATCCCTTTTATATGTAAATCATACTTGCCATACTAGCATGTTCAAGAATTTTTAACATGCAATTACAAATTATAGGTTTTGTTTGGACAAGTTTCTTATTCACAAAAAAAATTAACTTTTCTTAAATAAAAATAAAACATCCAAACACATTTTTATTTCAAAATTTAAAATTTAAAATTTCCCACTAAAATTCCTCTCACATAATTTTTAAAAAAATTTCCTCCTATTTTTCCCACCAAAATACTTTTTCTATATAAAAAAAAACTCACTAAAATTTTAACACATTCCAATACAACATTTCTCAAATAAAATACAATCCAAACGAAGCCATAATAATTAAACCTGCATCAAACCAAAAAAAAAAGTGAGGCAAAATCAAGTAATTTGGGAAAAATACCGAATTTTTCACAATTTTTTGGATTTTTTTCATAATTTTATAATATTTATTTAATTTTCATGCAATTTCATAAAAATATGAAATAGATAAACAAACCAACAATTAAAATAATTAATTTTGGTTGTAGGTAGAACATGACTTTTCATAAATGCATGAAGAGCTCCCATTGACCTCCCGCTAATTTATTATCCTCAAAATTTGAAATTTTAATTTAATAATATCTTTTTAAATAAAAATAACAAAAAAATTAGCATAATTCAAAAAAGAGAAAACCTGAGTTGTGCAATACATATACTAGTTCTACTCTAAAATTTTCTTAAAATATTGTTGGAGTCCAATGACAATTATTAGATTTAATGATAATTCGATGAAATAACATTCAAATAGCAATATGTAACTCAAATTTACGCATACAATATACCATTGGAATCATCTTAAAATCTAGTTTCCAACAATGAAAAGGTCAATTCATATAAACTTGAGCAAATAATGTCACAAATCATAACTTCATCTATGATATATTACATGTTTATGTGACATGTGGGTTTTTTTCATGTGATAAGATTAATCAATAAATATAGAATCCTTATCATCATATAACACAGAAAACAAAAATAGTTCTATATATGCATTGTTGAAAAAAGATACATATATTTTTCCAAATTCCATTAAACATAAAATTTACAACACTGTAATGGATGAAAATCATAATACCTTCATGGATTCTAACAAGTTATATTTCACAAACTCATCTAGAAACTAATTTTATAAAAGTAATAATTCCAATTACATAAAATATAACAACTATATACTTATAAGAGCAAAATAAAATCTAGATTTCAATATATCTCAACAAAATAAACAAATCACAAACATGAAAATAATTAAAACATGGCTCTAATACTAATCAAAGGTTGGGAGAAAACTAACCATAAATAGAAAAACCAAGGTTGTTAAAATCTAGTTTTTACGTAAAATTAGTAGAGGGTCCACAAATCGGAAGAGTTTACAAATTATGAAAAATAATATAATAAATATATTATATATAATATATATAATATATGTTAAATTTATAAATTACAAACCTGCTCAAACTTATAAAAAATATACAAATTTCAAAAAAAAATATTATCAATCACACCTAAAAATTAATAATAATCATAATTCATTAATAACCATGCATAATAAAAGTTGCAACTTACAAAAAGTAAAACATCAATATTCCAAATGCAATACTACAATAATTAATAAAGATCATCAACAGAAAGATTTAAATCCGTATCCAAACTCAAATCATCCCCATTGTCTTCATCTTCATTTTCTTCAATATCATCATCACCTTCCTCCATTTCTTTTTAAAGATCTAAAGGTTCATTCCACCTATCTTCAAGATCAATAAGTGCTGCACCACTGCCACCAGCATCAAAAGTCACATATTCTTCATTGCTATCCAAATTGTTTGCAATTCCTTCTTCACTTTCAATTTCAATAGAAGCACCAGCACTATTAAGAACATACAAAATATTAATTTCAATTGGATCATCACTAGGGTTCTCAGTTATCCACTCATCATCAGAAGCTAGATCATCAAAGCTTTCTTCGAAATTTCGAACTTTTCTATCCTTCAACTTTAAATTGTACATCACAAAAACCAAGTCATTCATCTTCTTTTAGAGCAAACGATTTCTTTTTTTTTTTTTTTGTGCACCTGAAGAAAAAGATATTAAAGATTAAAGATTAAAGATTGAGAAGTATAACTATAAACATAACCAGTAGTAGAAGAAAATAAAAAATCAAATACAAGTTGAATATGTTTTATTTTACTTTTACTTACCATCTCAAAGGCACTCCAATTGCGCTCACATCCTGATGAACTACATGTCAAACTTAGTACTCGAATTGCAAACTTTTGTAGTTCAGGGCACTCATCTCCATAAGAATCCCACCACTTTGCTGGGACTTTCTTAATCCTTGCAGCCTTAGCAGCTTCAATCCCAAATAATCCATTTGCATCTTTGAACTTTTCCAATTGCATATCTATCTTACAATTTTCATTTGAATCCACCACTATTCTCTCCAAGCAATTATATAATCCAAATTTCATTTCAGTAGTAACTTTGAAATCTAGACTATAATGATAATGTGGATTCAAGTAATAAGCTGCAAAATACAATGGCCTATGAAGTTGAAGTTCCCATCTAGTTTCAATGATTTTGCAATATAGGTTCATAGCTACAAAAGTAATATTATTAGCATTAGCAAAAATATCATTTTAAACAAAACAATAATATTTAATAATTAATTAGCAAGTAGCAACTTAATTTTTCTTCAAATTATTGAAATTGATCTTTATCTTCTCTTTAGCACGATCCATCTCATTATAGAGGAATCCCATAGCTGGTGTCTCATCCGAATCCACCATTCGAAGTACTTTGATGAGAGGAAATGCAGCCTTGAGACATAACACTATGTTCCTCCAAAATCTACTATCTAACACAAATTGTTGAACTTTCTTTCCATCAACTGTGGAGGCAAACCTATTGGACTTCCAAGTTGCAGAAGTAAACATGGTCATCAAGGCACATTTGATATCATTAAGGCTACCTAAAGTCAAGTAAGCAGTAGCAAATCGAGTGACAGCTGGCCTAATCAAATCATTCCCTTTAGTAAAATGCCTCAACATAGATAAAACATTTGTTTTTGTATAATGTAAGTTGAAATCTTTCTTGCTTTTGTAATGGTGGTTTGATGAAGTTTCAACTCTTCTTCTCAAAATCTTCTAACCTTAGATCTATGCAGTGGGCAACACATGGAGTCCAATACAATTTTTTTCTAGTTTTCATCAATAACTCTCCAGCTGCTTTATAGTTTGCAGCATTGTCAGTAACCACCTGCACCACATTTTCCTCTCCTACTTTCTCAACAATTTCATCTAACATCTCATAAACTTTATGTGCAGTTTTAGAGACATCAGAAGTATCAATTGAACACAAGAAAACAGTGCCTTTTGGACTATTCAGTATTCACCATGAAATTGCAAAGTGATCACCTTTTTCTGTCCGTCCATCCATCTGACATAATAGAACAATATGTTTTTTTCCATTCAGCTTTATGCTCCTCTAGCAATTCTATAGTGCGTTTCATTTCTTTATTCAAGTATTTTTCCTGAATCTCACAATAAGAATGAGGCTTAAGGCCACAACCATATCTACCAATCATTTCAACCATTTTTGAGAACTCTGGATTGTTCACACAATTGAATGGAATAGCATACACATAAAACCATCTTGCTATTTGTTGACACACATCCTCCCTCAACTCCTTTTTCAAAAAGTGATTAACCGTTGCTTGTGTTTTTTTTTTTTTTTGCCTAAAAAGGAATCCATAGGACCTTTTACTTTTGTTGCCACACTTTGTGATGATAGTTGTTCAACTTCATCTCCTTCACACTCATCACCAAATGAAATTGCCCTTATTTTTTTTAAGGCAATTTCTGTATTTTTCATCAATACCATTAGGATTTCCTGTTTACCATCATCTGGCACACTTATACATGGCTCTGAATCTTTTCTAGTACTAACCAAATGATGCTTAAAATGATAAATCCCTCTGGCAATAACTTTATTGCAAAATTTACATCGCACTCTTTTTGCGGATTTATCCACATCAAGGCCATATTTCCATCATATGTCAAGCCTACTCCTTGCCTGATTTTTCTTTGAGGCTTAGAACCAGAAGTGGACATATTCACTTTGAACCAACTGGTTACATGAAATAAAAATAGAAGAAGAATTACAAAAAAAAGATCCAGCAAAAAACAAAGTTCAAAATATCCAACATGTTTAACAGAGTTCAGAATATCCAAAAAACAGAGTTCAGAATATCCAATATGGCAATATGTTTATCCAACATATTTTTATATAAAATCCAACAAAGTTTCAAGTTTCAAGTAATCAAGTTCCAACTAGTTCTGAATTCAGAATTCAAACTTCAGAATTCTTCTGAATTCAGAATTTAGGCTTCAGAATTCTTCTGAGTTCTGAATTCAGAAATCATAATTCTAAATTCTTCTATTCAAAAGAATTCAGAATTCTTCATTCTTCTGAATTCAGAATGAAGAATTCTGAATTTAGAAGAATTCAGAATTCATATTTCATAATCAGTCAAACACCAATCCAAGAATTCATACTGCATTTAAACACCAGTCAAACACCAATCAAAGAATTCAAACTAAATACCACAACCACATCTACCAATCAAACGCTAGTTCAAATAATTCACATTACTTCCCGGAAAAGATAAATTCACGAAAACTGTAAGATTGTCTAAATTCAAGAACACAGAAGCCGAAGAGTAAAACCCTGACCTTAAAATGGGTAAGTAGCCCCAAAATCAATAGTTCCAAAACTGGAAATTGAACCTGCAAAACAAAAAAAAAATTAAAATAAAAATCAAGGGAGAAAGAGCAATGAAAAAAAAAGGGAAACAAAGCATTCTTCATCATCAAAGTTTAAGCTAATAGCAATGAAGAGGATCGGTGAAAGGTGGAGTGAGAAGGAAGTTGATGATGCTTTTGGCAGAGGATGAGAACAAAAAATACCTGGAGAAAACGAGGGCAATGAAGGAAGGAAGGAAGGAAGGAAGGAAGGAAAGAAATGGGAGAAGGAGAAAGAGGAGAGACTTCTGCCGGTCGGCGGAGAGGGAGAGCTGTGGGCGGTGGGGAGGCAAAGCTGCCGGGGGAGAGAAATTGAAGAAGGTAAAAAAACTTAAGTAAAATAGAAGTACAGAAAGAAAAGGAGTCAAAACGCTGTTTGTCTTGCATTTTTGTAGAAACGGATCACTGTGTGTTTTAACTATTCTACGTGTCAAAATCGCGTTTTTACCCGATTTTACCCATTTTCGATTTTACCTATAAACTGAATCAAACATTTGGTTTTGGATCGTAAAATCGTAAAAACATACAAGTAAAATTAAGAGTTTAACAACATTGAGCAAAACAATAAATAGACGGATTCTTTTAAATTATTTTAAGAAAAGAATTATATAGTTCAAAGAAATATTTAAAATATTTAAAATAATAGTAATTACACATTTGTAAAAGCACAAAAAGAAGTTCTTAAAATTAAAAATTTATTAAAATTTTTAAATGTGCACTTCTTGTGCCTTGAACAAGGCATTAAAAACTAGTCTTTAATAAATGCAAGTTGGATTTTGTTAGTGTGGATATTAATATGAATTGTTCTAAACTTGAATTTTTGTTGTCAAAATTTATAAAGTGAAACTCACCCCATAACTATTACAAATTTGTAGAAATGTAATGGTCAGTTAAACCACTGTGTAAATATCTTTTCGCTTATATTTATATATGAACATGCCGTTCTAGAAAAAAAATAAGAAAGGAATGTATGATCATACTTTAGGTTAGGTTATTTGTCGTTGAGAGCAAGGGATTAATTGAATATCCAAATTAAAATGAAGCAACAGATTACACACAACAAACTAATTGAGTCTTCATAAATTATTCAATAATTCAAGAGAAAACATTGCTTTTGGAAATTGAGGAACTTTAATTCAAGGATGGAGATAGTTTACTATCTCTATCCTTCATCTACATCCTATTGTGAACTTTCAATTTGGATTTCTCCATTGATATAGTATGTGCCCTCTAAAATAGACAATCTCTCAATTGTTTTCAATATTAATCCTTGAAAAACACATAACATAACACATAGTTGACAAATTTAGACTACAGATCATAAAAAGGGGAACTAAATATCAACAAATTCAACAATAACAACATTATCAAGAAGATTCAAATGGCACCCAATTCAACCACACCACAAAGCATCAAAATCCTAAACTTACTCTCAAGAAATCGCTACTAGAAAAAACTTAGACAACCTACAAGGAAAGCATCTTCTTGTATCCTCATTGACCTATCTTCTTTCATCCCCAGTGACCCTTTGATTTGAAAAAGAACTACAGCTATGAGACTCCCAAAGAAAAAGTTAATTGAAGAAAGAAGATAGGTTTAGAGAAGTAATTGTATAAGTATTCCGATTGTTTTGTTGAACTCTACTACATTATAGCTACTATCCTCATCAAAGTTTCAAAATCCCTCTATCACCATCACTATAGGAGCAACATCACCACCTATGCCTTTCACAAAATGTTGAAGATTTACCCATTCTTGAATAGAAACTGAATATCCTCCCTCCCTTTTGACAACCATCATCAAGGAGAAGACACCAAACATCAACCCAAAAAAAATAACAAGCACCACCACCATTGGTGGCCACCATATGCTTTGGACAATAGAATATTTCAATAGGTAGTTCTTATTTTTTTTCATCGTAGTAAATTGGGACAAAATTATGAGTTTATGTTTCTATGGAAGTAAAAAGTTGCAAAAGTAAGTGGAGTTTTGAGTCTTCTATGGCCAATTTGTTGCATACATAGGCCAAAACATGAGATCTACTGTACTTAGGGTTTTAATGGTGGATATTTTTGCGTGTTGGACAAAAATAACCTTTATTTTTTCATGTGCACAACACATGATTTAAAATCCATCACTGTTTAACGGAGCACTTTGACAAAATGACTCCATAAGAAAGCTTTTTATGAGTTTGATGATTATTTTTGAGAAAAAAAAGTATGATGATCAAAATTCAAATTGTCAAAAAGTATAATAACTAAATTTGTGCTTCACTGAATTAAATAATAAGTTTTAATTTACTATGCAATTACACAAATTCATAGTTACTATACAATTACAAATGAACATTTATACATGCCTAAAATTTTAAACCATTAACCATACTAAATTTATTCTCTCAGTACAATATGACATAATAAATATTGTTCTTAAATTACAATAATGGGCAACATAAAAAAACATCATGCATGGCACAGTATGATCTCCCTTAGTATTAAAGAAATTGCCAACTTGTACCTATCCTTAGCATATTCATACTTGTTGAGTTAATTTAGCAATATTTAAGATAGGATAATTTGTTTTCATAGTAATCAAGTTCCCACTGCTACTAGGAATTTAGAGTCACCTTACTACTAGTGATAATTGGTTCTCTTACTATACCTTTGTGTCTTAACTAAAAAAATGGTTTTAGTCTTTTATATGTACAAATTTTTTACTGCCTTCCACCCTTTAGCACTTTAATCTTTTTTCTTAAGAAAAATAAATATAATTTAAAGTCATCTTAATTTCAATGATTTTTAGAGTGATTTTCAAAATGATTTTTCTTTAATAATATCATATTATTATAATTGCTCAAAATATATTTTTCTAATGATTTATCAAATCATTTATCATTAATAATATTATATTATTATAATTGTTCAAAATATTTTTTAAAATAAATTATCACATTTTGTCTATACTATGATGACCTTGAGGTTTTTTCTAAATAGATTTTTTTTTCTTTAGTGGGTATGAAAAAAAAAAGGATCATATTCATTCTCGATTACTGCATAAACAAGTAAATTCATGAATGATAACATTTTATTCATTGCACATACATTTTGGAATTTTATAAGCAAGGGTAAGGTAAAAGTATAAAAAAA
Source organism: Gynochthodes officinalis (assembly GCA_020080225.1). Classification (NCBI taxonomy): domain Eukaryota; kingdom Viridiplantae; phylum Streptophyta; class Magnoliopsida; order Gentianales; family Rubiaceae; genus Gynochthodes; species Gynochthodes officinalis. The sequence goes on along the minus strand of CM034615.1, from coordinate 29,945,178 downwards.
AATTTAATGATGCTTATCTCTTGATTGGATATGAAATTTTTATTATTAAATCATATTTCACATAAGACAGATGCATCAAACAGCATTACACTCTTGGAAATTAAAATATTTCTTTGTAATGAAAAATAAAGGAAGAAGAATGGGTAACTGCCTATGAAATTCACTAATTTTTATTTTATATATTTAAGAATATAATGTAAAAGAGAGAGAGAGAAATGGGGTGGATGAGAATCTAGTCATTGAACTAATTTTTCTATTTCCCATAAGAGAATACATGCAGTCACTGAAAAAATATTACTATTTTTCATATGGAAGGCAGGAAGGCATGCTACTAGTATGAATGAGTTTGTTCATCTAATGTTGAGATTTTATTTGATTGAAAATTATTTAGTAAGATATCCTTTAATTATGGCTAATTAGAATATTCTATCTAATTAAGATATGTATTAATTGTATATTTGATTTGATTTTATATTGATGTAATTAGTATCAATCAATTAGTAGTTGATTATAATTGATATCAATCAATTAGTGGTTTATTGATTTTTACAATGTATAAAAATGTATTCAGCCTATAATTAGGTATCTCATCGTATAGATTAAATGTGTGAATTAAAAAAATCAATTATCTCCTACTCCCTTTTCTCTTTAGATAGTATCAGAGCCACTACTGCAAAACAAGTGGAGAAATTGATCATTACTTTTCTTTCTGAGTTTTTTTTCCTTTTTTTTTTGGGAAACTCTTTCTTAAAAATGAGTTGGAAAGGTATTGAATCAATTGGAGTAAAATTTGTTCCAATTGTTGTTCAATCTAAAGGAATTTTCAATGCCGGGATTGTCCCAACAAAATCCAATTATAATATTTGGTGTCAGCTGAAGGATATGCTTATTGTAGAGAGAGAGAAACTCCTACACAGTCAAATGATGGATATGAGAATTGGTATGGTAAAAATCAAAAAGTGAAGCGATGGTTGTTGATGTCAATGACTCCAGAAATTATGAAATGTTATCTACGTCTTCCTATTGCTTGTAAATATGGATGGCTCTCTCAAAAACCTTCTATGATGGAAATGATGAATTACAAGTTTTTTCATTCAACCAAAGAGCTTCGCTGCTAAACAAAGTGGAAGATTGAAATCTTTCAAGAGTTGGACCATCAAGATTAAGTGGTAATGAAAGATCCATATGATATTATCACATATAAAAAATCTATCCAAAGGGTTCACGTGCACATCTTCCTTGCTAGACTGTATAGTGAGTTCGAACAAGTTCAATGGGAGATTTTACGAAAAGATTCCTTTCCAGATTTGGAAGGATGCTTTTCATTTATTTTACGAGAAGCAGTATGTCGAGCAACGTTCAAGGACAACGTGAAGGTTCTGAAGCTACAACAATTGTAACTAAAAGTAGATTAAAAACAGCCAATAACATTGACAAATTTACTTATAAATGCAGCCATTGTAATAAGTCAAGTCATACGAAGAATCTTTATTATGAGATTGTGGGATATCTAGAATCGTGGGACCATAGTCGATCATTTCGAAAAAAGAATCAAAAGAAGAACCTCACTACAATTGTTGTCAAGACAAGTGTTGCTGATGGTGGCAGTGATAAAGCCTAAGTATTTGTAACAACTACTTGTGGTAAGCTCTTTAATGTTTCTGCACTTGATTTGAATAGTACATGAGTAATTGATTCTGTTGTTATAAATCATGCGACTTTTGATTCTAAATATATCAAACAATTCAAACCACAATCCCAAGAGTTTTTTTCACAGCCAACGGTGAAATGACACCAGTTACTGAGAATGTACATTAACTCTTAATAATTTGAATTTAAATTTTTTTTTAATTATTTCGTCTTTAGGTCATAACCCCTTATCTATCTCTCAAATAACCAAAAGCCTGTCTTGTGTTACAATTTTTTGGCCTGATTTCTACACCTTTAAGGACTTCCAAACAAAGTAGATGATTGGTTGTGGTACTAGTCAAGGGAAGCTATATTACTTGTGATGAATAGCCTTGAATCTAAAACGAAAAAGTCTGAAGTTTGTTGTGGCACCGACGTCTAGAACATGTTTCATTTGGGTATTTAAAAAGATTATTTCCCAACTTATTTAACAAGATTGATTGTTCTATTTTTCGATGTGATGCATGTGAACTAGTTAAAAGTCATCGAAATTCATTTCCATTAAGTTTCAATAAAAGTCTACTTCCTTTTATGGTTATATATTCTGATGTATAGGAACCATTTAAAGTTCCAACTATAGGTAGTTCACGTTGATTTGTTACTTTTATTAATGATTGTACCAAAATGACTCTATTGTGGTTAATAAAATCCAAAATGAAAGTGAAATTCACATTTCAAAATTTTCACAAAATGGTAAAAACTTAGTACAATGCACAGAAAGTTTAACAAAATGACAATGGTGGCAAATACAAAAACACTGATCTCCAACAATATTTGAAAGAACATGAAATTATTCATCAGACTATATGCCTTAATACTCCATAGCAAAATGTTGCTACTGAAAAGAAGAATAGACATTTGTTGGAAATAATTTGAACATTGTTGATTGAAGCTTGCACACAATTATCCTATTGGGGAGAAGTACTTACATATGCTACATACTTAATTGATAGAATGCCCTCAAATATAATTAATTTCAAAACACCATTTTAGACTCTTACTAATGCTATCATAGCTCCACCAATTTCAAATGTGCCTCCGCATGTCTATGGATGTGTAGTGTTTGTCCATCTACATCAACATCAATGGAGCAAATTAGTCTCACGAGTTTTGAAATGTGTTTTTCTTGGATATGTTCTACATTAGAAAAGATACCAGTGTTACCATCTACCTACACGACTAATGTTATTACATTAGATTTTTTTCCCATGAGAATTTAATGTACTACTACTCAAAGTCTGAAATTTAGGGAGAGCAGCATAAGGAAATTCATATTCTTGATTATGATATTGTAAAGTACCAGCCAGTTAGAATAATGATGATAGATCAACATTATCTTTATCCTGAACTAGTTGGGGTCAGAGAATAATGATGATAATCACACATAAATTGAAGAAGTAATTGAAGCGGAAAATATAAGTCTACCAAATAGAAAATTTGAATCCTTTGCCAACACACCACACCAATTGTGTACAAAGGAAGTGTTTGACGAAATATCTAAGTTACCTAGAAAACAACTGTCACCACTTATCACTTGAGGTATTGTTAAACCACAATATGAACCTAAAATTTCTAGTAAAGTTAAATATCCTATGTCTAATTATATATCCTACCAAGATTTGTCATAATCAAATTAGTCATTTGTGAATCAATTATCTGATATAGCTAGAATTAACCATGTGTAGGAAGCCTTAAGTGACCCAAAATGGAAAACTGTCATGAATGAAGAAATGAAGTCCTTACAAAATAATAATAATAATAATAATAATAAAAATAAAAAAATAAAATAAAATAAAATTGACACTTTGGATCTTCTTGATAGCCCACCTGGAAAGAAGCCAGTCGGTTGTCGGTTGATTTATATTATAAAATATAAAGTAAAGGGCACTATTGAAAGGTACAAAGCAAGACTGGTGGCCAAAAGGTATATTCAAACATATGGAATTGACTACACAGAGTCGTTTGCCCTATAACAAAAATCAATATTGTCTGTGTATTGTATTCTTAGTTACAAATTTGGATTGGCCACTTCAGCAGTTTGATGTCAAAAATGCCTTCTTACATGGATAATTACTTGAAAAAATATACATAAAACTTCCACCGGAATGTATGACTTTGCATAAATATCATGGCAAGGTGTTTAAATTGAAAAATTCATTGTATGGGTTAAAACAATCCTCAAGAGCATGGTTTGGAAGATTTACTAAGGCCAGGTTATCATTTGGATACCATCAGAGTAACTCACACCATACTTTATTTTTGAAGAAACAGTCAAAGAAAATTACAGAACTTATCATATATGTTGATAATATGATTCTTACATGAAATGATCCACAAGAAAGGAAAGCATTGCAAGAGTACTTGTCTAAGAATTTGAAATGGAATATCTCAATTCCTTGAAATATTTTTTTGGGATCGAAGTATCTAGAGCTTATAAAGGAATTTTTTTTATCTCAAAGAATATATATTTTGAATTTATTGTAGGAGACAGATATGTCTACATGTCAACTAACTGACACACAACTGGAAGAAAGTTCAAAATTGTGTGTGACATTAAATCAAATTCCAGTGGGTAAAGGAAGATATCAGAGGTTAGTTGGAAAACTATTGTATTTAGCACACACTAGACCTGATCTTGCTTATACACTAAATATTGTTAGCCAATTTATGCACAACCCTCGAGAGCAACATAAAAATGCAGTTATGCACATTTTGAGGTATCTAAAGTCTACTCTTGACAAAGGGTTATTATTCTCCAAGCATACATATTATCAAAACATGGTTGCATATACTGGTACTAATTGGGCTAAATCACTAGATGATAGGAGGTCAACTTCTGATTATTTTACATTTGTAGGAGGTAATCTTCTGACTTGGAGAAGTAAGAAACAAAATGTTGTTGCCCGCTCAAGCGCAAAAGCTAAGTTCGAAGGTATGGCACTTGGGTTTTGTGAAATCTTGTGGTTTCGATTACTTTTGAATAATTTGGGTTATTCATCTAGGCACCCAATTCAATTGTATTATGATAATAAAGGTACATGTGACATTGCCCATAATCCAATCCAACATGATAGAACCAAACATGTTGAGGTAGACAGATTTCTTATCTAGGAGAAGTTAGATAGTAAAATTGTAGAGCTACCAAAAATTCAATTTGAAAATCAATTGGCAGATATTCTTGACAAAATAATTTCCAATGAAATTTTTTTTAAAATTATTGGCAAGTTGGGCATATGCAACATCTATGCACCGACTTGAGGGGGAGTGTTGAAATTTTATTTGATTAAAAATTATTTGGTAAGATATCATTTAATTATGGCTTATTAGAATATTCTACATAATTAAAATATGTATTAATTGTATATTTGATTTGATTTCACACTAATGTAATTATAATCAATTAGTAATTGATTATAATTAATATCAATCAATTAGTGATTGATTGATTTTTACCTCGTGTAACTTATATATTCAGCCAATAAATAGGTATTTGGTTATACAGATTAAATATGTGAATAAAAGCAACAATTATCTCTTACTCCTTTCTCTTTAGATATGAAAGATTCGCAATAAAATTGTAAATTCTAAAACAATATACCAAAAAATTTTCTTGCTGACTATGCCAACAATATTTTACTCAATTGAGCCATGACATGTTAAAGAAAGAAAACCCACTTGCACACAAGTTCAATGCACTAATACTGCTGAGTTTAACAAATTTGAAAAGCCAGACATAAGATTTAAGAGGAAACACCCAAAATCGCCCTCTACATTTCACCGAATAATCTTTTTCATCCTCCACTTTTAAAACGGGAACAACTAGTCCTTCAAATTTCAAGGACCAAAATTTGAAGGAAAATTTTAGGACTAAACGTTCCTGTTTATGAAATTTGAAGGACTAAAAGTTCCCGTTTATTTCACAAATAGTACCAAAAGTTTCAATTTATGAAATTTGAAAGACTATTTATTCCCGTTTTAAAAGTAGAGGATGAAAAAGATTATTTGCTGAAATATAGAGGACGATTTTGGGTGTTTCCTCGAGATTTAATTCCAAAACCAATAATTATTCTTCTACAGCTAGCCTCATTTGAGAGGGAGATGAGTTTCATCAATTGAGATGATTTTTCTAGTGGGCTACTCTTTTAGACCAGTCCAGAATCCCATTTGACAGAGAGATAAGCTTCATTAACTGTGATGATTTTTCTAATGGACTAATCCTCTAGTCCAGTATAGATCAGTGGGTGAATACTTTAGGTTGGGCCATATTTAATTAAACGGAATGTCTCATTGGGACTACTGCTGCATTGCCCTAATGCTGCCCCGCCTAGTGATAAAAGTTATTTTGGTTTTTCTTCCAGTCCACGTCTATCCCCGTCTTCGGGTCTCTTACTGTTTTCTTGTCGTGGCTTCTCCAATAAAATATGGCGATACCATCGTTTAGGTTCTGTATTATATTATAGTTGGAAAATTTAGACAAGGCAGCAAATTATAAATTCAACTAATTCTAAGAAATGTTAATACTGCTACATTTGCCCTTTCCAATGTTCACAAATGGTGGAAGGACCAAAACAAATTGGTAGGTTTAATTCCATCTAGATGAATATAATGGCGATCATCTAATAAGTTTATTAAAATTAACTCTATTCAAAGTACTTTTAGTATTTATACACAACGAATTAATATGATATATGCATATTATAATATAATAAGTTCATTAAAATTACCTCATGTCACTGCTCAATGTCATTTTATTATTTATATATAAGGAATTGATATGATGTATTCATATTACTCTCATTTTTCTAAAAAAAAAAAGAGTCCACTTTTGTAGTGCAATTATTGGATTACTTTTACTGATAATTATAATTTATAATATAAATTAAAAGGTAATGATAAAAAATGTAAAAATATACATTTAGTGGTGTATTAGATGTATTGTACCTTATAATTTAAAAAAAGTTATACCAAATCCAAAATTAACTCTCTCTTTTTTGGGACAAAATAAGTATAAAATATGAATGATAAGAACTAACACTTTTATTAAGTCTTGAATTCATATGAAATATATTTATGGATGGATGCATAATTCATCTAATTTAGTATAGCTTTCAAGCTCAATCTCGGTTTCTCATTTCAAGTGTTCTAAATTCCATTGGTTTCACATAGTTTTAGTTGTTCTGAAAAGAGAAGACAGATCAATTTGATTCTCTCAAAAAATCTAAAAAGTAATTTATAATTAAAGGGGAAGAAGGAAAATAAAATTCGAACCAGTGAGGAGATTCCCCTTAGTTTGTGCTTTTGCTTCATCCTTTATTCTTTTCTTGTATTAAACGGATACCTCAAGACTCAAGACTCAAGACGTCATCCCTTTTAAGGGGACTACTCTACTTTATAGGGTAAATTACCAAAACCCCCCTGAAGTTTAGGTTTATTACCAATCGCCCCCTTTGATTTGACAAAACTACCAATACCCCCCTGAGGTTTAGATTTTTTAACATATAAGTCTATTTTAACTTATTTAATTATAACTTTATAAATAATTAAAAATTTTGGATAAAATTACCCTTATTCCTTTAGCCTTTTGCATTTATTTTTTTTTGGGACAAAATTAAGACAAAATTTTTAAAACGAAAATTTTTATATTATCTAAAAAAAGTGTATTATTATAAAAATTTACTTATTTCTAATTTATTTTTAATATATTATTATAAAAATATAAACCCTTATGCCTTTAGCCGTTTGCATTTGTTTTTTTTTTTGGACAAAATTAAGACAAAATTTTAAAACAAAATTTTTTATATTATCTAAAAAAAGTGTATTATTATAAAAATTTACTTATTTCTAATTTATTTTTAATATATTATTATAAAAATATAAACCCTTATGCCTTTAGCCTTTTGCATTTGTTTTTTTTTTGGACAAAATTAAGACAAAATTTTAAAACAAAATTTTTTATATTATCTAAAAAAAGTGTATTATTATAAAAATTTACTTATTTCCAATTTATTTTTAATATATTATTATAAAAATATAATTTACTTATTATATTATTTATACTAATAATGATAATGTGTAAATTAAATTAAATTAATAAAATATACTTATAAAAATATACTTATAATAATGTATTAATTATGCAAGATATTAAGACAATTTTGCAAAACTATTAGGATAATTTTTAAAAAAAATTTCATTTTTTTTGTATTTTTTTTGCTGCATCTGTAGGGGGTAGTTTTGTCATTTTATCTATTAAATCAATTAAATATAACGGTAAGGGGGTATTGGTAGTTTTACCAAACTATAGGGGGCGATTGGTAATAAACGTAAACCTCAGGAGGTTTTGGTAATTTACCCTACTTTATATCCATATCTTCCTGTACTTTATCTAGATAACTTTCTCGTGTTTCGTTTGCTTAATTAAAGTGAAAATTGTGCACACCTACCAAAAATATTATCTTTTTCGCCCACCAAAAATGCATACAAATCAAGAGAATATAATTGAAAAAGATCATATTCAGAATCATATACGATTAGCAATATTTTAATGTTGGGGAACGTGTAAGTGGGGCAGATAGGTGAACTTTCGTTGCACCATCATGCATGACTATTAGCACACCATGCTATGCACGGAAATCGATATCAGGTAGGATGATCTAACAAACTTTAACTTTAACCTCCTAAACTATTATCACAAAACTAATCAAATAGCTTTGTAATTTCCACCTCAGCAAAGATTCAAAGGCCTCAAGTCCCATTACCTTTTTTTAGAAAGAAAAAACCAAAGCACCTGCACAATCACAAAAGGGGACAAATAGAATGAACCAGTCCACCCAAAACCTTAAGTGTTTGATTAGATTCTTTGTAATTGTCCATCTCATCAAGGCACTATACTTTCAAACCCCTTCTTCTTCTTTTTCTTCTTCTTTTTTCTTTTTTTTTTTCTCTTTTTTTACATGGAAGCACTTGTAGTGTACAGGAGAATAGGGTGCGGATGGAAAATTGTAAATAAGTGCTACACCATGCAACCAACGGAATCTCCAAATTGGGACAATGATTATCTTAACCACTCAAACCAACTTCATTTTCAAACCCTAACATTAATTTATGAGTAATACAAATTCCCTCGAGTTCTCCAAACTATGATTAATACATGTGTTTACTTTCAAAATATTAAAAAACAAAAAATATGCAAGCTTTAGCGTTTAAGTTGTCTTGCACGGAGCTAGTAAGATAGTAATAATACTACTGACGCTGAACCTTTGGATCTTTGTACCTCTGCATGATTCCTTTTTCGCTCTGATCGATCATATAGTATTTCGAAGAACTTATTAAGGCTTCCAACTTGTTCTGGAAGGTCTATTGTGAAAAAAAAAAAGAAAAAATAAACTTGTCACGCAAGGAATTAACGTCTGGACCGCGGAGTTGACGGGTGACCACAAACAGTTGACCGGTGACTTTAGGATCGTTCAAGTGTTATCCACTGAAAAAAAGACAAGAAAGAAAATTTGCGGTTCATACTCTATGGTGATGATCGCCAAGTCTTGGCAATATGCCATACAAGCCCATGGAAATTGCCAATAAAGTAAATAATGAATGCTGCTCCCATCTCATTCAAGACTTTAGGTTTGTACATATAGATTTTTCAAAACATCTTTTATAAACTAATTTTTATATTTTCTAAACTAATTTTATAATTTCTAATACATTTTTTATTTCATAATTATTATTTTAAAAAGTACAAAAATATATTTTGAAATACCATCCATACAGGGCCTTAAAATACTTCGCTCAAGACTAAATATCATCAATTATAAAATGCAACAATCTATAATAGTGTAAGGACAAAGTTAACTAGATTTGTATCTTCCATTTTCATCAAAGTTACCATGTTGAGTCGGAATATATTCTAAAATTAGTAGCGTAGTTAACCACGTCTATTTCTTAAAAAACTTTAAAGCTGAGTAATAAGATTTTTAGGCCACTTTATTTATAGCGAATTGGTTTAGAGTTCAATGCTCAAGTTTTCTTAACATAGAATCAAATAGGTTTAGACTTAATTTTCTAAACATGTCTCTTATTAATTAATTTATTGAGTTTGATACTCTTATTAGTTAGTGCTCAAATTAGATTTCCAGACATGACTTGGATTAAGTCGTGTATGAGAAACATGACTCCTATAAATTAATTTATTGATTTTGATAATCTTATTAGTTAATGCTCAAATTAGATTTTCGAACATGACTTGGATCAAGTCATGTATGAGAGAGGTGTTAGAAAATAAAGTTAAACATGATCCTAACAAGGCCCCTGGGCTGGGTTGTATGACTCTCCTTTTCTTCCAGCACTATTGGAATGTGATTAGAGTTGATCTTTGTCATGCTCTTAAATATTTCTTTGAACATAAAAAAATGCTCAAACAAGTGAATCGCACACTAATCACACTAGTACCCAAAATTAAACATCCCAAGTCCGTAGGCCATTATAGACCCATTAGCCTATGTAATGTTGTGTATAAAGTTATATCTAAAATCCTAGCTGAGAGAATGAAAGCCTGCCTCTACAAATGCATTAGTCCCTACCAGGCTGCCTACATTCCTGGGCGTCAAATCTTAGATAATGTGGTTGTGGCGCATGAGTGCTTACATACACTAAATGCTAAACAAAAAGGCAACAAAGGGTGGATGGCCATCAAACTTGATATGGCCAAGGCGTACGATAGGGTAGAGTGGGTTTTTTTGTGTGCTGTCCTTAGGAGAATGGGTTTTGCTAGCTCTTTTATTGATTGGATTTGGCAGTGTATTAGTTCCTCAACCCTATCTGTTAACATCAATGGGGAAAAATGTGGATACATCCAGCAGACTAGAGGGATTAAACAAGGGAACCCCTTATCGCCCTATCTCTTCTTAATAGTGTCTGAGGCATTTTCCAACATGATAAAAGCAAGCAAGTCTGAAGGGGGAATATACGGGTATTAGAGTCAGCAAACACGGTCCCCAAATCACACACTTATTGTTTGCAGACGATTCTGATAAATCTATTTTATATAGAGTTTTCTTATTAATTTTGGTTAGAAATTGGCTTGTGTTTTGATTTGTTTTCACCTATTTTGGCCAAATTTCCCTTTAATTTCATTTTCATTTTATGATCACTTATTTTTTCATTTTATTGTCAAAAGTCAAGCGTAAAAGCATTATGTTCACTATTTCGGTGTTTGTCAAACTTTACATTCTGTTCCAATTTTTATGAGAAAACAAACACGCTTAGTTTATTCAGTTGGATAAGCAAAACTTGACAAGCTGTTGAAATAAGTTTTTGGTCTTTCATCTAAATTTACAATGCTTTGACAAACATTTTCTATTTTTGGTTTTTACCTAACTCTATCAGTTTGAAGTCCTACTTACATCAGAACAATGTTGACACAACACAAACAGGTTGGCGGTTATGTAGTCAAATATGACAACTTGACATTTGTTACGGTGAGAGGAGCAGGATTTTTTGTTCCCGATGCGTTGTTTTCATCCTTCATAGAGGAAAGCTCCCACCCTCCAGTTAGAGTGCAACGGAGAACATACGGATGATTTAAACAAAACTCGCTTGGACAAGATATCATCGTACCTCTAGTCGGCTACGATATCATGCTATAATTTCTCTTTCGAATTTTACTATGAATTATGAGCAAGGTTCTAGCTCAAGATGGGCAACGCACAAGGAGGCAGCCACCATTCATTCTTTACAAAGGAGGCCAACTGCAAAGAAATAAAAGAAAGGATGTAAGACAAAGAAACAAAAGGAAACAAAAGAAAAGCACAACATATGATGCCAGCTTTTGAGTGAAGAAACAACGGCACATGAAAGGAAACAACCCAGCTGCCATCTTTTCTTTTTCTGAAGAAAGAATTGCATGAGGACAGCAAGAAAGTCTCTCCAAAATGCAGTTTCACATGGGCAAAAGAAAGGCAAAAGAAGAAAAGAAAGAAAGAAAGCTGGGCTGGCCGAAGGAAAGAAGAAAGAAGAAATCGGGCAGCAAGAATGACATTTGGAAAGCAAAGCTTGGGCTGCTTTCTTTGCTGTAAAAGATGACAAGCACATGGAAGACAACAACACAACACCTTCGGCAGAGCAAAGAAAGAAAAGCAAAGCCTTGCCTATAAATGGGCAAAGCTTGGAACGGTAGAGACATCTCATTTCAGCCGAGCAGCATATTTCTTTTCCTTTCTTCCTTAGTTTAGGAGTAGTTTCCTTTCTTTCCTTAGAAATTTTTCAGTAGTTCTCTTTGGTTTTTCTTTAGAAATTTCAGTTGTACTTCATCTCGGATTTTTCTTCAACAAAATTTCAGTTGAAGCTCACGGGTTCAACTTCCGGCCTTTCCCGGTTTCTCTCACGCAAACTTGACTTCTTGGGTTTCTTCTTTCTTTTCTGCAATCTTTTCTTTGTTTTCTTGATTTTTTTTATTTTGTTCTTGTTGCTTCATTGGTTTGTGATAAAAACTCATTTGCCAAGACTTGACTTGGGTGTAAAGCTAGCATAAATTGTTGTTTCCTTTGGAAGCTACTGTAAGCAAAACAAACCATGCAGAAATTTTTCTCACATATTTTCTAATGCTTTTGTCTTCTTCTTGTTTTCTTTAGTTTATTTTAGTTATCAATTTTAGCTTTCTTTTATTGTTTTAGTTTTTAGTTTTATTTAGAAATTTTAGTAATTTAAGTTTTGTATTGTGTTATGAAATTTTGTTGCTAAGTATTATCATCTACGGCTTTTGTTTGGATTTTATCTTTTATTTTTCGTTTCAATCATGTTTAAATTTTTGGTGATATTCTTCTATTTTAATATGAACTAATTCATCTTTCTAGGGTTTAGATGTAGCCTAACTATGAAGTCTTAATATTTTTCTATTAATATAGTTTGATTTAATTTTCCATGGTTGAGTATTTATCTTTGTGCTTAATGCTTCTAATTACTTGATCACTAATTAGATGATTTGTTAATCATAACGAATTGGAAGAGGAGTTATGTGTCAAGTTCATTGAGATAAATGCCATAAATTGCATGTAGGATAGGAATATACCTACATGGTTTGTGTAGTCGCTATATGAGAATCCATAGAAATTAATGACTTCATAATTGTTGTAATTCACATAGGAATATAGTGAATTAGCAATTAGGAGGATTTTTATTAGATCTCGGGAGGGACTAGTAAATAAATTAGGGAATCTCGACTATCAACCAGGAAATTAAATTAGATTATAGAAATAGATGAATATTAAGATGGAATAGTTATGGTGAAATCGAAAACCCTAGAGCTTTAGCCAATTTAATTCTTTACTTTGCTTTGCTTTGTTTTCAATTTATTTTTTATTCAAGTTTTAAATTTAGTTTAAATTTAGTTTATTCATAAAATATCTCTTTATCATTCAAATAAAGGTAGAATTAACTAAATTTCGGTAGTTGATAAACAATTAGTCCTTGTGGGAACGATAAATTTATATTCACTTTATATTACTTGTTAACGATCACGTGCACTTGCGTGTAAAATCGACCAACAGATTCATTACTCTTCTGTGAAGAAGGTATGGAGCAAGCCAACAGGATCAAAAATCTCCTATCTCACTACCACCGCTTCTTTGGTCAGATGGTCAATTGGGACAAATTCTCAATTTTCTTCAGCAAGAACATCCTGCAGCAACAAAGAGAGGATATTTGCAAAATGCTTGATGGCATCAAAGAGAAGCAACATGCCAGGTACCTTCGACTCCCCAAGACCATCGGCAAATCAAAAAAAAAAGGTGTTCAACTGTGTGGGGGAGAAAGTTCAGCAATGAGTAAAGGGTTGGAAAAACAGATTTCTCAGTACAGCTGGCAAGGAAGTGCTCATCAAGGCTATAACAAACACCCTCCCCACCTATGTAATGGCATGTATCAAGCTTCCAAAAGGAGTATGTCAGCGCATCATCAGCAGCACCTCAAACTTCTGGTGGGGAGAAAACGGTGACGAGCCACAAAAATCCATTGGAAAGCTTGGAAGGACTTGACTTTATCGAAGAATGAAGAAGATCTGGGGTTCAAAAACTTATAGCTAATCAATGATGCACTAATCAGCAAAACAACTTTGGCGGCTCATCACACAACCGAACCTTCTTATGAGTAAGGTAATGAAAGCCAAGTACTTCCCAAGATGAGGTCTAAAGAATATCCCGGTTAAGCCTAATGCCTCGTAGCTATGGAAGTGTTGGATGGGCGCTCGATATATCATCAAAAAAGGGGCCATTTACCAAGTGAGGGATGGAAATTCAGTCCAAGTATAGGAGAGCCCCTAGATTCCTGGAAGACCATTTTTCAAACCAACCACATTCTCTACTCAGAGAGAAAAGGTGACATGGGTGAGTGAGCTTCTTACGAACAATGGGAAGAGATGGAATAAGGAACTGGTAAGCTGGATCTTTAATCAATCAGATGCTGAAGCAATACTAAGTATACCCCGTCAAAGAGAGAGCCTAGGAGACCATAAAGATAAACTGGTGTGGCAATTGGCTAAAAATGGCAACTACATAGTTCAATCTGCCTACCAGAAGGCACTCAAGGGACACAAAAAGATATTTCGACAACCGGAGAGCAGCTCAACTAAGGGGGCTGTGAATTTGATTTGGAAGAGAAGCTGGAAGCTAGGCGTCAAAGGGAAGCTCAAGCACTTCATATGGAGGTGTTGGCACGGCATCTTACCCACAAAAGACCAGCTATTGAGAAGAGGTATTCAGGATGATCCAATATGCAATATGTGTGGGGAATCTGAGGAGAATTTGGAGCACATCCTTCTACATTGCCCAAGAGCACAAAAGGTTTGGAAATTGGCCCCGGTACAGTGGAAGGATAAGGAAGAAGCCACGTCAACTTTCAAACACTGGTGGCTCAGCATTTGCAGTGAGAAGCAGGATTCATATTGGCAAGACAGAGCCGCACTGACAGTATATATCCTTTGGATGTTCTGGAAAACACGGAATTTGTGGATCTTCCAAAGTGAATGGCGTGAGGAGAAGGAAGTGGTAGATCGTGCTCTAGCGGAATGGTTGGAATATTTAGAAGTGAGTAAGATGGCTGGAGAACAACTCTAAGGGAAGTGGCTAGGAACAACTTACCAGGTTCAGTGGTCACTCGTAATATTTGTAGGTAACACATAGACTGAGGCAATGACTAACATGAACTGAATATCCAGTCAAAATGGCAATTGGACATTCCCTCCATTTTAGTTCACTGAGGAGTAAAGGAATCAAACAGGTTGGTGGTTTTTTTTTTTTTTGTTCCTATTTGATGATGGCGTTGACTTCATTCTTTTGGCCTCTTAGGTTTTGTCTATTTTTTGAAAGAGAGTTAAGTGTATAGCAAATGCAAAGGATAGTGTTATCCTAACTGTCACACTTAGTCTCATCGTGAGAGCTAAGGCATTATTGTCAATTGGCAAAGTTGTACATGTGACATTTTTGTCGGTATATATAAAGATAATTTCTTTGGCAAAAAAAAATAAAAATAAAATAAAGTTCAACAAGGAGTTATGTTTGAAAGGGGTTTTAAAACCTATATCCCACATTGATTTTTTAAAAATTTTTAAAACCAACTAACAAGATATTAGGACCTCTCTACTTATTACCAATTTGTTTTGAGTTGGATCTTCAACCTTTCTAACACTATCCAATAAATTATTTGAATTGCAGTGACTCCTGAAAGTTGGGACCAAATGCCACAAGTATCTTTAGATTTCGAAATGTTGATGTCCATTTAGTAGTTCGTAATCTAAGATATTATAACTGATCACTTTTTCGATGCAAATTGTGGAACATTATTAATTCTAGGATTTCTTGCCAGTTGATTTGAGTTGAAACGAAATTGGTAGCTAATTAAAGAAAACCGGAGTTGTATAAGATTTAGGGTTGTATTTGAGATTTCAAGGCTCAATATGATAAAGCATGAAACATGAATAATTACTGCAAGAAAATAATTATTCAAGCACCTTAAAAAATGAACAACTCTTGTTTGGCTAAATAATTTTATATTAAACGAATAGAAGATTAGAAACATATAACTAATTATCCTTTAAACCAAAAAATACTAACTGGGAAACCATTTGCCAACATCCACCTTGATCAATGCATCCCTTGCATTACGCTTGACTTCTATGAATGTGTGAGTTACATGAAAAACAAATTATAAATGGAAATATATAACTTAGTGAAAATTATAGGATACAATATCGAAAAGAATTGCTAATGAATAGTTATAAAATACAATATATTAAATGACTATTAACTAAATAATTTTTTACTTGTTTTTATGCTTTTTGAATATGGACCATTAACTAAGTAATATTTTCGGAATTTCATCACTTAAATCTGAGTACTAATTTTTTTAGGCCAATAAAAAAAATGATAGGGTAAAATTTCAACTCTGTTTTTCGACAAATAGGGTAAAAAAATGTTCATGAGATCTTACAATAATAATAACTAAACTTTTATCCCATTATATATAATTGGTTTTATGGATCATATATATATATATATATAGAGAGAGAGAGAGAGAGAGAGATAGATATATAGATATATTTCTTTAAGTTTATACAATTCATATATTTTTTAATATTTTTTTAAAAAGAAGTCTTTGTTCTATTTTAATTTAAATTAATAATTCTTTATTTATTTTAAACGCTGTACTAGTGGATCTAATTTCTAAATGTTCATAAGATTTTACCTATCCAAACAAAAATAATAATAATAATAATTAAAACTGATGAGATAAATTATTTGTAGAATGAGAGAAAGGACGTCATTTCTGGCCAAACTGGCTCCTTAACATATTAATCCAAATGAATAAAACACGAGGACAAAAATGGTCCACCATTGTTCTGTAACCAAGGAGATTGGCCATGTCCAGAAAGCCAAGAAAAGGTGATTCATGGATGGAAGCCACTCTACAAGTCAAACTCTCGTCTTCTCCTCACTAAGACTCAACAAAAATTAAGAAGAATTTTATTTTAGTTTGCATCTAATCTATACGTATGTGTGTGGCGTGCGTGTTTGAGGGAATATCATGACAATCATCGCATCAAGTAATTTGCGGTTTAGGTATCCGAATTTATTACCAATCGTGGATAAAAATACAATAACAACTTTTGGGGTTGTATGGATAATATTTCAAAATATATTTTTACAGTTTTTGATATATGCTTGTGAGATAAGAATTGCATTAAAAATTTAAAAAGTGTATTGAAAAATACAAAAATAGGTTTTAAAAACAAACCATACAATCTATTGGTTTTTCTCGAGTAATAAAACAAAACAACAAAAACTAGGATGAAACTTGGCTAGCTGGCTAGTCAAATAGCCACAAGCACACATAAGAAAATTGACAAGGGTGTAATCTTTTAAAAAACATTTAAAGTAACATAATAAAACAAATGAATATTTGACCTAGTTCATAATAGTAGCTGAAATCCAATAACAGTGGTTTAGATCCAGTTGAATTGTGAGAAGAATACTATGTAGGAAAATAGAATTTTCTTGTTTCTAAAATTACAGGTAAACTGTTTAATGGGACAAGTTCATATTGTCCTATATAGCGCTTCATTTCAAGCAAACGAACTTCTTCATCAAGGTGCTTCTATAGAAACAATTTTAAAATTTACTTTGAATGTTGTTAGTTTTAGATTTGGGCGTGTTGAAGTTCATAAATATAAAAAATCCATATTAATTTTATAAAGAGGTACAAAACATGTAATAAGTAAAATGGATTCAAAACCTACTTGTTTAAACTTTTGAATCCAAGTTGAGTTTCAACTTATTTACTAATGATTGTTGTGAGTCCTTTTGATATTTTCTCCCATAACAAATTTCTATAAGTGGTATGAGAGTCTAAAATTAGGAAATCTAGATTGTTAGATTAGTCAGTGGCAATGGATTTATTGGATTAGTCTGTGGCAGATGACCTTTTGGTGTTGATTTGGGCTACTCATCAGTTAATTCGATAATCCCATCCGGGCCACCCATCAGTTAATTAGATATTCTAGGAGTTCAAAGGTGAGATTGTGAAGAAGAGTTAAATTTGTATGGAATGGGGATGGGGTCGGTTTGTGAAAAAAGATGTGAGCTTGCAAAGAAAATACTAGTGATAGGCTAATGGGTTTAGATGGAATTTGAATTTGATGTGTGGACCCCCCAACAAAGGAGAAATTTGTTGAGATTCATAAGTATAGATATTTTAGATAAATGTATAAAACACTTAATAAGTAAGATAGGTTTGAAATCTACTATATTAAACTTTTGGGTCTAAATTACAATTCAACTTACTTATTACTAACTATTGTGGATTTTGTGGGTATTTTCTCCCGAAAAAAAATTCCTAGCAAGGCGTTTATCTAAGAATAACCTTAAAGTCCATTTTTCATGTTCTTGAACTTTATTAGCTAATATTTCAACTCATCAAGATTTTTTATTAATCAAACACATTGATTATTCAGGAGTGGGCACAATCTAACTTTCTAATTGTACTTTGAGTGTTCTTAGTGAAAGTTAGAGCAAAGATAAGCATAACTATCACAAGCAACAAGCAAAAACATTGTTTTATAATGTTCACAACTTATAGGATGCTGAATCTACAAGAGGTTCAACTTGAATTCACCAATTCAAGTGCCTTAATCAATGAGGGATTGTGACCTTTTCCAATGACCTACCTCTCTTCTCACTTTTTAATTGTGATTTTTGTGCTTTATCATTCTTGTTAACCACAAAGTACATTCTATACATACATATAGAGAGAGGTGGAAGAGGTAGTTATGAGGGATGAGGATAGTGATGACAATTTCTAGCTTTCAAACTTCAAATGTTTTATCATGTAGCAGGTAATAGCCAACTGTTATCCAATTTTCATTTCATTTTGAATTTGAAAGTTAGATATTGTCATAGGCAGATATCCATCACATATGCCGACATCTCTCACTCACCCATGACAAGGACAAAATTGCATGTTCTATCCCTTAATATTGTTGTTGAACTTAATCATATGGTTAAATAAATAGTGTTACCATTGAGTCTATTGAAGTTCTAGAACACAATACTAGAAACCAATTAAAGTCAGCATAAACACACTAAAATTTAATTATAGAGAACAATAATTAAAGATTCAGTATGCTCTAGAACTATTTAATTATGCCATGCGAAGTATTTCTAATCCCTTATAAAGCATACTTATACCTTAATAATTTCTTGTATTACACTCATAATTATAACCCTTATTTGAAGGTGTCATAACCTATTGACGAATGAGTATAATATATGGATATAATTAAAAAAGCTCTTTCTTTGTCTTTATGTCAATTAAGTTTACAAATTAATAAATTTTTTGGTGATACTCTATAAGGTCGAATCACTCATAACTATCAACAACATATCAAAGTAATATTCATTAACTTTATACTTTTTGACACAATCTTGCATAAAATTAAGACAACTTATATCTTTTAGAATTGACAGAGTGATGGAGTAGGGGCCCATTCACTCACTTTTATAAATTGTCAAATAGCACATGCTATATGAATTACATGCTACAATATAAATTTCATATCGATCTTAATCAAATCGCTAATCAAGTATTTTGCTTGAGATTTTTATTTATTTACTAGTTAAATCTAATGTCTAACTTTAAAATAGCCTTGTGTGGATTGTGGGTGTTCCATATGCAATCAAACTATGGGACCTCATCTTGACATCTAGTCAAAGTGACAACATAAATGTCATCTTTCTGCTTGCTCTCAACAACATCTAAAAAAGTGATTACTCACGTAAGTGAGTCAATTAGTTTGTTTTTGTGAATATAACAAAAGAATATATTTATATGTGTGTGTGCCAATCACCAACAATGCATGAGAAATGCAAATATGTATAGTAAATCATGATATTATTCAACAATTCTAATTATTAATTAAGTAGGTTTTACACATTACATCACAAACTCAAATCCTACTTAATAATAATGTCTTAACATGATCCAAAAATATATCCCTAGATATAGGTATAAAAGAGTTAGTAACCATTTGATTCATAAAAATGTGTTGTAAATCTACTTCTTATGCCACTGTTTACTAAATAAAATTATTCCTCAAATCAATGTGCTTGGTTCTTCTAAGATACTTTGGATTCTTGATAAAATCTAAAACAACCATATTGTCACAATAGACAGTTATTGCTGAAATATATCTTTGAGTGCATCAAAACTCTCAAGGAATGTTTTAAGCCACATTGCCTTGCATAGCCAATATACAAGCAATAAATTTTGCTTTTGGACAAAGCTATACATACTTATTTCTTATTTATGCAAGATATAGCACCATTATTGAATAACAAAGCATATTCAAGGTTGATTTATACTCATCTCAATCTCTGCCCTAACCAACGTTAGAATATCTAACAAGCTATAAATTCGAACCTTAATAACACAACATATATCTAAAGCCCCTTTAATGTAACAAAGAATCATTTTGACAACTTTTCAATGATTTAAACTAGGGTTTGTTTGGAAATGACTTACTAAGCCCACTGCGAAACATATGTCAAATCGAGGGAATATCGAGGCATATTCAATTTACCCACTACAATTATATATGGATCACAACTCACTTTTTTTCCTTTCTTTAGGAGTTCTAGGGAAATTGTCAAGATTTAAGGATTTGCCTTTAGCCATAGGAATATTAATGGGTTAGCAATTGTGCATTTGAAACTCTTCAAGTACATTTGTTGAGGTCAATCTCTTATGATATACCAAAGAGTCTCTTAGAGCGATCTCGAAAGATTTACACGTTGCTTCACCTTATCCTTCATTTCAAAATATGAGGACAACCACTGTTCATTGGCAACTATCAACTCCTTGTCATTTCTAGCTAATAAAATGACTGCCACATATAATTAAAGGATCATGAAACTTCTTTTAAACACATAAGATACATTTTAAACACTTAAAATGACCGTAATCTTCCTCGACCATTGCAAGCCTACCATCTACAATAGCTAGATGAAATTAAAGAATCATTGTTTAAGTGATTGTTTTAGACTATAAATAGACTGATTGAGCTGGCAAATTTGCACTCTTAACCTTCTACGAAAAAATTAACTGGTTGTTGCCTATAAATTTTCTCATCTAGTTCTTCATTGAAAAATGCAGTCTTAACATCCATTTGGTAAAGTTCCAAATGAAAATATACTACAAGTGCCAAAATTAGTCAAACTAAGACAAACGTAACCACAGGTGAAAAAGATTTCCTACTAATTTATACCCTCTTATTAAATATAGCCTTTGGCAATAACTATAGTCTTGTACCTCTCAATGGAACCATCTTCTTAGTGTGAGATTTTAAGAAACCATTTCTTCCAAACAACCTTTCACCCAAGTGGAAGATCAACGAAGTCCCAGATGGTCTTCATAGATTTTATTTTGTCTTCCACGGCATTCATTCATTCTTTACTAGCATTAATGAATAGACTCATGGTGATTATAATGTTGATCTTCATCATGAAAAGCAACTATGAAAGTTTCCCCCTCAATCTCAAAATGACAACAAAAAATATTTTCATGTTTTCTTTTTGAGTAATTTGATGTGACCAAATAAGAGTTCTAAAGAACTTCATCCTTGATTTCGTATTAGGTCACATCAAATTACTCAAAAGAATGTCACTCCCACTATATCCAGGACGTTAATATTTTTTTTTTCTCTAATAGCCATTGTACAACTAGTGACTTTAGGTACCCTTTTATTAATTTGAAATAAAAAAGATTACATAGAGGAGGGGATATGGATCTTACCTTCTCCAAAATGAAAAACAAGTTCGGGCATTAACCATACCACTCATGTAATAACCAAAACATACAAGAAACTCTAGTATGACATGATATAAAAGTGTTATGAAAACTTTAAAATGAAAATTTGATCTCTATCTAAATATATGTTAGACTAAATCTACCAAGAAATTGCTTACATATCTTCCAAGAGTTAGAAAGTCTTGTCATCAAAGGCTAGTTTGTTAACCTGTCAGTTACTAAGTTGGTTTCCCTATAGCAATGAAAAAATGAAATAATCAAACCCTTAAACCTTGATATCTTGTGGCGATAAACAATAAGCTAACAAGAAATGGCTGGCCAACTAATGACATGGCAATCAATATCTGCTAATCACATTTGATTTCCATTATTAGGGACTTGATATCTATGGCATAGATATAGTCCCAAATCCAAGCCAAACATTTAGCTCTCATACTTGTCCCAATTCCAAAATAGTCATAATATGCAAAAACCAAGTGTCCCACTTCATTTCTCCAAATCCCTCAATTGAAAACTCTCCTAGATTACCTAATGAGTTATCGTCTGCATTCAGTTTGTACCTTGCTAGGTAAGGGAATCTCCACCAGACCTTGCATCACCTTAAGAGGACGACAAAATCCCTCTATAAAATACAAAAGATCATCCCCCGTTTGGCCTCTAAAATTGAACTTCAGGTGAGCTTTATCCAAATTTTCAAACACCAAAAACTTGACTTCTCTAACCACCCAATTGACCTATAAAAGTACCAATTTTAGTATCTTTTAACTTAGAGAGTTCTAATTTTTTTATTCACCTCGCATTTTCTTAGGAATCCATCTTCCAAAATTCTATATCTCGAAACTCAATTATAGTTACACTTCCATCTTGTTGCTACTAATAAACATATAACCTTTTAAATAAAAATATCTAACAAAGATAAACTTTTTACTACTAAGGGCTAACTTCCTATATTTCAAAAAAGTATTGTGTATAAAAGTAGCACGTCTCAGTGATAGCAGATTAAATTAGAATGCACATAATTAAATATCTAAGCAACAGTGAACAATGCGTCTCCCCAATTGGAAGTAGACAAATTTTTTGGCGCCATTATTGACGAGCCCTTGTCAAGCAAAGTTTGATTCTACCTTTCTGCCACACCATTTTGTTGAGGAGTTCTTGGATTTGTCAATTGCCTAATAGTTCCTTTTTTCACTTAATTCTTTAAATTGAACATGTAGATACTTGTGACCTATAAACTTTTTATTTTTCAACCTAATTGACTTTCAACCTCATTAATATATTTTCTAAAGTAATCTAATGCTTCATATTAATGAGATCTCAAATAGACATGATCAAAAACTTATAGTATTTATAAATGTGATAAAAATAGGAATTATCATGCCTTCCCATCACATTTAATGGTCTCCAAATGTCAAAATTGATTAACTGCAAATGAAAACCTCCGAAAACGATTTTCTAATTAATTTTCTTACTGAACATCATTCACATGGGACAACTCTATGTTATTGAGGGGGCTTAAAAGACCGTTTTTAGCTAGCATTTTTATTTTATCTTGCCTAACAAGGGCCATTGCTGTGTCATTTACATGAATCATTATATTTATTATCAGTAGAAGTAAGCAAAGAAAATGAACTGTCATAAAAATTGAAATTAATAATAATAATAATCATAATACTAATCTCTATGACGATAAAATTATTCATACCAAACCCAAAATCAAAATGATTGTTCCATAATAGATCCAAATGATTCTTCTCTAACATTATGCAAAAACGGATCTTAAACAAAGTCATAGAAAAAAAGTTAAGTCAAATTTCTTATACATAAAGTACATTATGAAGATACAATGGGTGTCTATTTTACATTTCTAGTTTATAAGTACCAATGCCTAGCATCTCTACAAGGATCATTCCCCATATATCCTCTTTTGCTCTAATCTAGAACTCGATAATATTCCACAAACCCAAATTTATCTTTTGTTACGTGTTTGGTTGCTCGTGAGTCAGCAATCCATGAATGAAAAGATTCAGTAACTAACATAGTAGAAACTAAATTAATAGTAATATGAGAGACATGGTCAAAAAGTACGTTTTTCAACTCAGTCCATTCACAAGCAAAGTGTCCTAACCGACTAGAATTCTAGCAAATTATCTTGATTTTGTCCTTTTTGCTAGCACCTTTTTCTCTCTTGTGTTTGGCTTTCTTAATAGGCCAAGATTCGCTATTTCCTTTTTTGAAATGCCTCTAGTCCTTTTTCACTTAGGCTTAAATGCCTTACAAGAACTAGATTTATCAACAAACATACTATAAAGTTTGGCAACCACTAGGTGCTTTTCCTCCAACTCCAAATGATGTGCAATATCGGTTTTGATGCCATGATTGTGTGTCAAGTTGACTCTCATATGCTCCCAACTATCAAAAACTGAATGAATCACCTCCTAGATCTATTGCTTAGTTGAAATATTACTTCTAGCTTCCTTTAGCTTGCATGTTATGTTAGACACAACTCTCAAATGCTTTTTCATCAAATGGTCGAGATGTTTTTATAGCTACGAAATTTGATTTAAGCAATACAGCCGAGTAATGGAAGTCTTACCAAATTATAGATTAAGAGTTACCCACAAGACATTTGCAATTGTGTACTGCTCATAGTTGCACATCAAATTATTTTTCATACTACTTAGTAAAATGATGTGAGAGGTACTATTTTTTCTTTTTCAAGCTATCATTAGTTTCATGATCTCAATAGTGTTGAGCAGTAGTCCTCTCTTTGGGTTGAGCCATTATCGATGTTAAAGCCTCTAAGATCTCCTTTTCCTGTAGCACTTAATGAATTTTGTGATGCCAAATGTCAAGTTATCAAAGTTATTTTTCACTTTTGTTAACACTAGTAATGAATTATTTAGAAACAATCCAATATAAAAGCAATGCAATAATTGAATATATCTCGATTATCACCACATATACATCAATTTTGTAGCAACAATCATATTAAATAACTATAATGAAACATAAATAAGTAATGAAAATTTGCTACTCTCAAAATCACATTACATTATGAATGTTTCCTACACATAATTATTTAAACAATATTTTCCAGCAACATTCAAAAACATTGAGGAATAAATCTAATTTATCCGACTAAATATAATCCCTTTTATATGTAAATCATATTTTCCATGTTCAAGAATTTTAACATTCAATTACAAATTATAATAATTAATCCTGCATCAAAAAAAAAAAAAGTGGGGCAAAATCAAGTAATTTGGGAAAAATGCCGAAATAATCAGATATAACAATTTCAACAAAACTAATATCAAGAAAATATTTTTCACAATTTTTTGGATTTTTTCATAATTTTGTAATATTTATTTCAGTTTTCATTCAATTTCATAAAAATATGAAATAGATAAATAAACCAACAATTAAAATAATTAGTTTTGGTTGTAGGTAGAACATGACTTGTTACAAATGCATGAAGAGCTCCCATTGACCTCCCACTAATTTATTATACTCAAAAGTTGAAGTTTTAATTTAATAATGTCTTTTTAAATAAACAAAAAACAAAAAATTCAACATAATTCAAAAAAGAGAAAACCTGAGTTGTGCAATACATATATTAGTTCTGTTTTAAAATTTTCTTAAAATATTGTTGGAGTCCAGTGACAAGTATTAGATTTAATGATAATTCGATGAAATAACATTCAAATAGCAATATGTAACTCAGATTTACGCATACAATATACCATTGGAATCATCTTAAAATCTAGTTTCCAACAATGAAAAGGTCAATTCATATAAAATTCAGCAAATAATGTCACAAATCATAAATTCATCTATGATATATTACATGTTTATGTGACATGTGGGTTTTTTTCAAGTGATAATATTAATCAATAAATATAGAATCCTCATATAAAACAGAAAGCAAAAATACTTCTATATATGTATTGTTGAAAACAGATACATAAACTTTCCAAATTACATTAATCATAAAATTTACAACACTGTAATTGATGAAAGTCATAAAATCTTCATGGACTCCAACATGTTATATTTCACAAATTCATCCATAAACTAATTTTATAAAAAGTAATAATTCCAATTACATAAAATATAACAACTATATACTTATAAGAGCAAAATAAAACCCAGATATGAAATATATCTTAACAAAATAAACAAATTACGAACATGAAAATAATTAAAGCATGGCTCTAATACTAATGAAAGGTTAGGAGAAAACTAACCATAAATAGCAAAACACTAAATAGAAGGATTCTTTTAAATTATTTTAAGAAAAGAATTATATAGTTCAAAGATATATTTAAAATATTTAAAATAATAGTAATTACACATTTGTAGAAGCGCAAAAAGAACTTCTTAAAAATTAAAAATTTATTAAAATTTTTAAATGCGCACTTCTTGCACCTTGAACAAGGCATTAAAAACTAGTCTTTTCTAAATGCAAGTTGAATTTTGTTGGTGAGGATATTAATAGGAATTATTCTAAACTTGAATTTTTGTTGTCAAAATTTATAAATTTAGACTCGCCCCGTAACTATTAGAAATTTGTAGAAACGTCATGGTCAGTTGAACTACTATGTAAATATCTTTTCGCTTATAGTTATATATAAACATGTTGTTCTAGAAAAAAAAAAAAAGGAATATACGATCATACTTTAGGTTAGGTTATTTATAGTTGAGAGCAAGGGATTAATTGAATGTCCAAATTAAAATGTAGCAATAGATTACACACAACAAACTGATTGAGTCTTCATAAATTATTCAATAATTCAAGAGGAAACATTGCTTTTGGAAATTGAGGAAGTTTAATTCAAGGATAGAGACAGTTTACTGTCTTTATCCTTCATCTTCATCCTACTGTGAACTTTCAGCTTGGATTTCTCCATTGACATAGTGGGTGCCCTCTGAAATAGACAATCTCTCAATTGTTTTCAGTATTAATCCTTGAAAAAACATATAACAAAACACATAGTTGACAAATTTAGACTACAAATCAGACAAAAGGGGAACTAAATATCAACAAATTCAACAACAACAGTTGTATCAAAAATATCCAAATGGCACCCAATTCAACCACACCACAAAGCATCAAAA